>CM022948.1:60699590-61207866 GCA_012931725.1 Litsea cubeba
AGCGTTAAGCCCGTACTTGTTTGCCCTAGTTATGGATGAGATTACAAGACATATCCAGGATGAGGTGCCGTGGTGTATGTTATTTGCAGATGACATTTGTTTTAGTGGATGAGACGAGAGAAGGAGTGAATGCTAAACTTGAATTGTGGCGGAAAACATTAGAGACAAAAGGGTTTAGGCTAAGTCGATGCAAAACGGAATATATGGAATGCAAGTTTAGTCAAAGTAGGACACCTGGTAACATAGAAGTAAGTTTGGGCACACAAAAGATAGTAGAAAAAGAAAACTTTAGGTACCTTGGATCTATGGTGCAACAGGATGGAGGGATTGATACTGATGTAAGTCACAGGATTCAAGCCGGGTGGACCAAATGGAGGAGTGCTTCGGGGGTCTTGTGTGATCGGAAAGTCCCCCTCAAGGTTAAAGGAAAGTATTATAAGGTGGCGGTACGGCCAGCGTGTTATATGGATCAGAGTGTTGGGCAGTAAAGCATAATCATGTCAAGAAGATGGAAGTTGCGGAGATGAGAATGCTAAAATGGATGTGTGGATCACAAGGAGAGATAGGATTAGGAATGAGGAGATTAGGGGCATAGTAGGAATAGTACCGATTGGAGATAAAATGAGAGAAAATCGACTGAGATGGTTCGGCCATGTTAGAAGGCGTCCAACAGAGGCACCTGTTAAAAGGTGTGAAAGCATGGAGTTTGCCAAGAGTAGGAGAGGGAGAGGGAGACCCAAGAGAAGTTGGAAAGAAACTATTAAACATGATCTTGCCTACATGGATCTAACGGAGGACATGGCCCTAAACAGATTTGATTGGCGTCGTCAAATCCATATAGCCGACCCCACCTAGTGGGAAAAGGCTTGGTTTGGTTTGGTTTGGTTTGGTTACTTCTCTTACAAGCATGTAAAAATGGATTACTTTATTTATTTTTGTTTATTCATTTGATTTACAAACGATATGAAGTTAACTATAGTAAACTAGATCTATACATTGGCATCAACTTTTTTTTTTTCTTTGTTAAGCACGTGAAAATGCGCCTTTTTCTTAAATGACCGATAGTTCATTGGCAAGGCACCTCAGTCCCATAGTACCAACTAGGAATCAATCCTTGGTTCACAAGTTGGAGATAACACTCCTTGACCAGTAATCCAGTGTAGCAAATAAATATATATATGGGAGATGCTACTATGAGAGCATCTCTCACCTTACTATGCGAGATAGGGTGGGGCCCTCACATCCATATCCAATGCCAACAACTTAAATGTAAGGGCCATATATATATGGGAGATGCTCCTATGAGAGCATCTCTCACCTTACTATGAGAGATAGGGTGAGCCCTCACATCTATATCCAATGCCAACAACTTAAATGTGAGGGCCCCCACACCTATCTCTCATATAAGGTGAAAGATATCTTTCATGGGAGCATCTCCCTATATATATATATATACTAGAAATTTTCCGTGCCTGAAGGCACGACGCACCACCGGACCTGGATATGCCCCAGACCGACCGAACCTAGGTTTCATGCGTCTCGAAAGCAAGTCCAACCATAAAATGGATTCCACCAAAAAAAAAATTCAATTATTACCAAATGATATAATTCCATTCATTCATTTATTCTTAACAAAACTAAATCATGAAATCTTTCACCCAATTTGCTCATCTCATCTTCTTATCTTGGTCCCATCTCATGATCAATGAAGTAGTGTTTTTTTTTTTTAAATGAAGAAGGGATGGCAATACATGCAAGTAACTCAAACTTGCTGACCCTTTTTTACTTTGATTGGGATGGCAAAAACTTGTAAATCTCTCCAACTTTTAGCCCATTTTCTTTTAAATGAAAAAGGGATGACAATACCTGTAAATAACTCTAACTTGCTGCCCCCTTTTGTATTCCCGTTTTAAATCCAAGGGTCCAAAATATCCCTTGGATTTATGTATAAATCCAAGGGCTCAAAATGTCCTAGGATTCAAACAATGAGCTGCCATATTATATAGATATATTAACTATTACCTCACTAGCAAAGGAATGATATTCTAACATGAGATACCTAGGATTAACCGCAAGTCGTTCCTGTGAAAGTGAGATACCTTGCTACTAAACTATCAATGGGTTAGCATAAAAATGCATTTTCTGTATATTATTTATTTATTTATTTAAAATCTTGATTTACAAACAATATGAAGTTAATGTAGTGTGTAGATCCTAGATCTACATATACACACCACTAATTTAGATTTTACTTCTCTTACGAACATGTAAAAATGGATTACTTTATTTATTTTTGTTTATTGATTTGATTTACAAAACGATATGAAGTTAAACATAGTAAACCAGATCTATACATTTGCATCAGCTATTTATTCTTCTCTATTAAGCATGTAAAAATGCACCTTTGTTTTTCAAACCACCAATGGTTTAGTGGCAAGGCACCTTAGTCTCACAGTACCAACCAGGGATCAATCCTTGGTCCACACGTTGAAGTAACACTCCTTGATCAGTAATGTCGTCTAGCAAAAAAAAAAAAATGCATTTTTTTTAAACTATTGGTCTCACTGGCAAAGGAATGGTATTCTAACTTGAGATACCTAGAATCAACCCCAGGTCGTCCCTGTGAAAATGAGATGCCTTGCCACTGAGATATCAGTGGGTCGGCGTAAAAATGCATTTTCTTATATATTTTTTGTTTATTTATTTACAATCTCGATTTACAAACAATACGAAGTAAATTTAGAGTGTAGATCTAGATCTTTGGTGTCTCAACCAGATCTACATATACACACCACTAATTTGATTCTACTTCTCTTACGAGCACGTAAAAATGGATTACTTTATTTATTTATTTTTATTCATTTGATTTACAAACAATATTAAGTTAACTATAGTGTGTCGATCTTTGGTTTTCCCCAAGATCCCCCACTAATTTAAATATAATCGTCTCTTATAAGTAAATAATATAGAATTTTTCTATTCTTAAAGTTGGAGAAAGAAATATCTTATGTAGTTTTCAAACATTGGTAATCTCTTAACTCTTATTTCATAGATGGGTAATTCACAATGCCTCCGAGATGTTAGCATGATGTCGAACACAATCAATATCCCCATGGTTGCTCTCTCTCTCTCTCTCTCTCTCTCTCTCTCTCTCTCTCTCTCTCTCTCTCTCTCTCTCTCTCTCTCTCTCTCTCTCTCTCTCTCTCATAATCAGATGATGATGGGGAGTCCACCAACAACAATTTGTCTGAAGAACTTATGTTGAATCCTTGTCAATGCTTTTGTGAAGATATTTGCAATTTGGATATCCATGATGCGTGGGAGAATAATAGTATGATCATTGTAAGCTTCACAGATACAGTGACAATCAACCTCAATATATTTGGTTCACTCATGAACGACAGAATTTGTTGTAATCTGGATAGTACTTGTATTGTCAACAAAAGAAAAGTAGGATGATCCTACACAAAACCTAGTTCATTCGATACCAAATAATTTTGAAACAAACAAAAGGCATAGCACGGTATTCTTAGAAGACTAGGAGACCCTCTTTGTTTCTTAAACTTACATGAAACTAGTGCATCACCAAGATACATATACCACCCAGTTATAAACTGACGAGTGTCTAGGGCTCTAGGCAACCTGACCAATCGGCATCACTTATAGGCATTTAGGTGAAAGAAGAACCAACAAGAAGTACCCAATAAATAATGAATAATTCATATTATTGCAGCCAAATGAAGATGTAGGGGCTTAGTCACAAACTAGCTCACAAGATTAATTGCAGAGGAGATGCCAGGTTGAGTAATGGTCAAGTAGATGAGGTTGCCAGCCAACCTCCTAAAGATTGCAGGGTTGGAAAAGAGTTCCTCGTCATCTCTCCGATGCCTGACAATGACTTAGAGGAGCATCCACAAGAGTAGAGTTTTTCGAGGAGCCAAGGCAATCAAATCTTTGGTGTAGTTATGCTTATTGATAAAAAATACCTTGTTCAGATGTATGAACTTCAAGATTGTCAAGATCCTTCATATGAGAAGAGGCATGAAGACAATCACGCAGTTGGAGTATGCCACCAAGAGTCGATCCCTATAATTATGAATTATGATGCCATCCACGAGATGAGAACTGTTATTGTTGAAGAGGTGCGCAGAAGGAACATGGACGGATCATTTTTCCTCTGTATGGAGTTAGACTGATGAAGAGTTTGCCAAAACTTCTCAAACCAAGCCCAGGGTACATGTTTCAGCCCATAAAGGGATCTTCATAGTCAACAAACATCCTGCTATGAGGTGTTAACGATCCCTTGTGGAAGCTTCATAGAGATCTCTTCCTTAAAATACCCATCTAATAGAGGCCAAAACTGAAAAGCTACAACACCAAAGATGGTTCTGACAGTCATCATCCTCGCAACCGGAGCAAAGGTCTCCTCATAATTAATTCATTCTTCTCTTATTCCAAGGGAAACTAAGCAAGCTTTATATCGATCTAATGAGACATCTTACTTGAGTTTAATAGAGCAAACCCATTGGGGTCAATATAATATCCCCATAATTGTGGCAACCATAATCTATGGGAATATTTTAAAGGTATAACTTAATGCAGTGTAGGAGTATTTAATTTTAATAGTCCAGATGCGGTCCACGTGGATAGCTCTTAACATTTTAGCGGGCTATCTATGTGAGAAAGACGAGATGATGTAAACTATCATACTTCTCTAAGCATGGAAATCTGTTTCATGTTCGTTGCACCCCATCTTCTCAATCGTTCCATTCAAGCTAAAAATACTTCTTCATGTTTAAAA
The DNA here is from genome assembly GCA_012931725.1 of Litsea cubeba. NCBI lineage: Eukaryota > Viridiplantae > Streptophyta > Magnoliopsida > Laurales > Lauraceae > Litsea > Litsea cubeba. The sequence continues at coordinate 60,704,392 of CM022948.1, forward strand.
AGATATATATTTTATTGGCTTGCTAGGTTTAAGTAGTACGCTACATAGATTAACAATTTGTATCGAACTTTTCTATGAAATATATAGATGAGAGCTTACATGAAATTTAATTACTGAAAAATGAAAAGGTAAATTAGTTGCAGCATGGATAATCTTGATAAAGCTGATTGTTCCATCTTCGATAAATGATATCCCAGTACTTACAAAATTTGTCCAAGGCCTTATATTGATCTCTCTTCCATTAGAAGTTTGGCTCGATTCATTGCATAAAAAACACATCTCATTGTGCACTTCAAATCACCATTAACAAATTTCAACACTTAACCAACACTCCAATCATGTAGACAATTTTCTCGGCCCTTTCCTAGAAGTCTTCAGCAAGAACTATCCAAGGAACCTACCATGCTCAAGGGTTTATCCAGAATCATCCTAGAGCTCACATATTTAAAAGATGTGAATCTGTATCAACTCCACCTTGTAAACAGAGAGACTCTTCTAGGGAGACCAAGCATGTAGCAAATCTTATTAAACTGATTACGATAGCTGATAGTAATTTGGAAATTTTCTAAGGGCAATTGTCAAGTTGTGATTATAAATAAATCCCATAATCATTTTCTTTTCCTCTCATAATGTATCGTGCATCTCTCTCAATTTGTTTATACCCTCAAGCCTAAGATCTAGGGAAAACATCATATACCTATACACTACATTGATAACTTTGTATTCTTTGCAAATTCAAAATACTAAATAAATCAATAAAAATACACAAAAAAAATCCATTTTTACATGGTTGTAAGAAACGATAAATTTTGAATAAGTAGTGTATATGTGTATAACTAAGTAAGAAATCAAAGACCTATAAACTACATTAAATTCATACTTTTTTTCTAAATCACGATTTCAAATAAATAAACAAAAATACACTAGAAAGTTCTTTTGTACATGCCAAGGAATTAAACCTCATTAATACTTCTGAACCTGCCTAGACCGAAGAATTTCCTTCATAGTTCTAAAACAATCACGCATAAACTATACTATGGCAGTCACTTTCAGATTACCTGCAGCACTCGCATCAACATTGAGCTTCCATTTGCTCTGCCATGGGAGGTAACCATGGAGGGAGTACCTGTGGATGAGCCGTAACATCACCTATTATCACCTAGATCTAGTTCTTATCCAAACAATTTAAAGATACTCCCACAAAATATAACTCACCTTCTAATGAGCTTTATTAACCTACAGACATCCACTTGTTTAAACCTCTCCTTCCACAAATACCAAATAGTTGCCTCGAATAAGAGAATCTGAAGTCACCGACTCACCGTTAAAGAAGCCATTCGTCATGTATTAGAGTAAGAGACACTTGAGGTGAAGACGCACGCACTCATCTCTTAGGCAAAAGATGCACCCATTGATGATACCCTTTATCTACTCCATAAGTGGTCTATGGTCAAACTATTGTCTTTGAAATGGCTATCAAACTAAAAGTGATGACTTAGGGAGGGGCACCGAAAGACCAAACATGAGATAAGGTGTTCATAGCCCCGTTTTTATCTAATGCCAATGGAACCAAAGGTCATCCCTATAGACATTCTACAATCCTCCCCAAATTCAGACACATAAACTTCCCAACACAGAAGTTGAGTGGCCTCATACATCTCCTAATCTGTAGGGCTCCTTCAAAATATGGGCCATACACCCTCTCAACATTGCATTTAGAGGAAATCATAGCACCTCATAGCAAGGCTTACTCCATAATTGAATTTTGTCCCCTATCTTGGAGAGAAAGTAGAAAGGCAATTTCCAAGTTTCTGGGAAGAAATAAGTCAAATAACAAAGTTTTTACCGAGAAATCAAAATAAAAAGCAATTTTTTCCTTATTTTGTACCTAGCTTGTATGTATCTTTTAGAGTTGTGGGGGTTCTGCTCCATCAAGAAACCCCTTCTTGTAATATGTTCTATATACCTCCCTTCTAATGTATATATCCTTTTCCAAAGAAAACCTAAAATAAAATAATAACTCTTCTCATATAACCATTTAAATGTATGTATGCTGGTGCATTTGAAAGCCAATGAAAAGCTCAACCTTGCTACCGAGATAACGTATCTACTAAAAGTCGTGATCATCCAATTTAAAATTTCAAAAAAGATGATTAAACTTTGATTAAAAAAAAAAACACAGCTAAACTATTTTTAGCAGTGACATCAAAATGGATCCTTACTACTGTAAAGTGTAAATTCCTTGCATACTCTAAAGTGAAAGATGTCCCACCTTTCAGTGAGAAGAGAAGCTGGAATTGATCAACAATTCTAACTATTGGCATTTGGCAAGCCCCTCAGTAATTGTTCACATTGTGCATAATATATGTTCAATTGAATGAGACTGAATGAAAAGGATTTAAAATCTAAAATTTAAATTTGGTTGTGATAGAGAGGGGAGCAGACCCCATCCTAATCAGTTCCAACAAAACAATAATAATAAGGCTAGATAAAAGGAAAGGGAAAACATTCAAATTAATAATGCAAATGATGGTAAAACAGAAACAAGCAATTGATCCTTGATACCTCCACTCCACCAGTTGGAGAATGGTAAAATAGACACAAGCATCTGAGACTGAAACAAACTAAAAGCCAGCATGATATAATGTGGAGGCCCTCCTCATCTCCAAAAAGTCCAGTCCAGTCCAGTCCAACAAGCATTAAATCTCCAGACAACACATAACATCTCAAAGACCCCTGCAGCATCCACTCACTCAGAATAAATACAAAAATGTTGTTGTTGTTGTTGTTGTGCAAAAACATCAGAAGAAGAGAGAGAAAGAGTACCTGACTTTCTTGATGAGGATGGAACGGAGCTTGCGAGCGAGGTCCTGGGAGCGGATGCGGTGCTCGAGGTTCTTGCGGGCGAGGACGCGTTTCTCCGAGTTCTTGATGTGGCGAGTGGGCTGGCGTTTGATGAGTCGCTCGATGCCGCTCGAAACCATCTTCCGAGACATCACTGCCAGGGCTTCCTCCAGATTACCGTTCCGGACAGCAACCCTAATCCCTCGACACCACTGCACCTGATGATGCTGATGCTGCTGCATGATGCCGCTGCTGCTCCCAACAACGCTGGTGCTGGTGCTGGTGCTGGTACTGGTGGGAGAGTACCCTCCAAAGAGGGACGTCGCCCCCTTCCATAGCCGCCGAGTCACTGCGCTCATATCCTCTCTCTTACTCTTGTCTGATGTCTCTCTGCTAGTATAGTGCATATGGAGACCCTCTTTTGTTTATTACACTTCATACATGTATCACCTGGTCCTGGTTATAGACTTCGAGACAACCCTAAGCAAGTGGCTACAACCACGGACTCTCTCTTTCGGATCTAGTGGTCCGGCGTATGAATCTCCGGTTCTCCTTTCAAAAACCGCAAGGTTGAATCCACTGGTACTACTATCTAAAGGATTAATTTAGTCGCACCTTTTGAGAACTATATTACATGGGACCACTTTCAAAAATTACAACATGAAATCCAAATTTAGAAATTAGATTATAGAGTCAAACTTTTAGGAGTTTCGCATATTTGGGGGCCCATATTTAGAATCACAATGTCAAACCCACCTTAAAAATTGGAGCCCACCTTTTAGGAATTACAATGTGAGGCCACATTTACAAATCACGGTGGTGCGTGAGCCCACCTTTATAATTTTGAGTGCATGGAGTTCCATCGAAAAGTCCCTTGAGTCATAATTCATAATGTTAGAGGGTGGTTTGAAATTTGCAATATGCCTCCTCTCTTTTTGAGCATTTTGAAATGAGAGTAATATTATCTAGGGCAGTCAAAGGTCAGGCAGGGCCCGGCCTTAGTTAGGCCCTACCATTCCCTATCAACTTGATGTAACCAATCCAACTTCATGTTGATATTTTCAGCATTGTATGAAATAATTGGGCCTTTGAGAATTGAGACTGAGATCCTCATACCAGTTAATGCAAACAACGATTAGAATATGACAATTCCTTCAAGATGGAAAATAAAAGGTCTCGTGTGTTTTAACAACTGGCTCGATCAATGCCCCCATCCACCCAAAGGACCGAAACTCATACATCAGGAGCCCTAATTCTGGGCCCATTTGGTGATAAGGTCCAGAATATCAAGAATCAGGATAACAGCGGTGAAACTTGTTGGAATATCAGATTATACCTAGGTCCATCTGGGCCAGAACCCCTTGCAAGATTTTTAAAAGCAGTACGAGCCCACTCATTTAGACCAAGAGGATATGGTGATGACAATAGACCCACTTAGCCAACCAAAGATACGGACAACAATCTTGGGGCCATTTGACAACTGGTCCATAGTTAAGGACCACCAATCATGTCATCAAATCAGATACAAATCATCAAAACTCAATCAAGTTTGATTTTGGGTCCGCCATGGTCCGGACTCCTGACCCCGTTTACATCCTGACCAATCTGTTTGAATGGAGCAGCACTCCACCAGCAGTGAAATTTAAAAAATAACAGTTTACTAAGATCACTATGATTTCAACCTAGAAATCACCAGTGACATGTGAAAATAGGCGGGCGGATTATCGTTTGACTATAACCTAAACACACTCTAATGGGACGGTCTTGACAATCTATGAAGAGTTAAAATTGTCCCACAGAAGGGCAAACTTAGAAACATGCAGTTCAGAGTTCTGATTTTGTGCCCACAAAATCAGGTAGGAAATCTACCTAGAGAGTGCCTAGAAAAGTTACTCCAGCTCTTGCAACAAAGCCGTCTGGGAGTTGTCCTTGGATGGTTCTAACTTTCAAATTTTGTTCCAGAAAAACCCACAAAAAAAATAAAATAAAATAAAACTCCTTGGTGAATTTCACAGTGGACCAAGACATATTACCATCACCTAAGAGACCATATCATCACCCTACATCCTTCAAAAAGAGACTTCCAGTTCATATTGCAAACAATCGGACCAATGGCAATTGTTGTATCTATAAGCCATGGCCCCTTGAATGAATGGCAATGAACTTTGTGAAATTTTTGTTAATCAGAATCTGGTGAGATCGTATATTAATATTGAAAAATAGGACTCAAACATAAGGAAGACGGCACTAATTGCTCACAACTGGAATATTTTCACTAATCAATTCACAGCTTTTCCATGATTATAGATGTCATGGGAGAATTTTAAATAATACAGGTAAAAGAAACACCTTGGGAATCAATGTCTCACCCTTCTGGGTCAGTTCATTGCATCATAATCATCTAACCTCTCATTGTACTCCAGCACCTTCCTCTTTATCTTGGAGGAATCTACCCACGTAACAAAGTCTTCCATGTTTCTGGTCACAAGGAATGCCGGGTCCGTAACTGTCTCTGGGCCCACACGGATGTGTCCCTGCTCAATATAAGTGACAGCCTCTTTCAAATGCTCCGCAAACTTCAGCTTCACCAGAACAGTTGATAATCTGCGCCTGCATGTATTCACATAGAAGAAACATATGAATAAAAGGATTTTAACACCATCCCAGCTGATTGGGACATGGGTGTGTGTGGAGTGCATGTGTTTGAGTCTCCAATGTATCAAGAATAAAATAAAATAAAGGATTTTAACACCTGCCAACTTATAGTGCAAACTGGTATAAAGAATGAAAGTAACATGGCTTTTCTCTCTGTTATTGGTAGAAGAGGAATATAGCTTTCTCACCCTTCCAATAAATCTTCGCAAGGAAATTAGTTATTACTTAACATTCAATGGACATGTTACACACCGAAGGCAGGTTTTGTCCCCTGCTGTAGCTCAGCTGCTTAAGCACATCAAAGCCCACCTGTAGGGGGCGTGGGTCATGAATTCGAGTCTCTTCCCATCCAAATATATATTTAAATACATAAAATAAATAGGAAGGCTTTCGATGTGTTGGATTAATTTAATGATCCAGTAAATTCTGCCCAATTAGGAACCAGGTTTAGACCCGCATATCAGGTTCAACTCAATTGGACAAGGTGACAGAGTTGGGATCTGACAAATAATCAATTTGAATGTGGGATTGTTCTGATCTTAGTACATTTACAGTCCTGACTTGTATAAAGGGATGAATAATGGTCCCCCATGAGATGAATGATCCGGCCCAACAAGGACACAGTTTAGCCCATGTGTAATCTCCATTGTACAGGTCCTAGCATACAATTTATTGATTTTTTCCTTCTAACCAATGTATTTAATTTGTAATCTGATTCAATTCAGGCTAACCATGACATAAGGAAATGATTGGAACTTGGAACTCAGCATTGGACTTTGGAATTTACAACCTTCACACAAATAAATAATAAAAAAACACAAAAAAGAAGTGTAAAACTGATCAGAAAATAAAATCACAAGGATTTTACCAAAAAAAAGAAAACAATTTAAATGCCCAGTAGACCAAAAATGTCACTTTAGCAAACCTCACACCAAACCAGCCTTCCTGCCCCCTCGGTAAAACAATGAGGGTCGACGCCGACCCTCGCTAAAACTAATGTCGACCCTCGCTTTATTGTCTTGACATTTTCGAAGGTCAAATGTTTTATTGTCTTTGACATTTTTGTTGTGTTCTCCTGCTTGAGGGATTTGTAGCTTGTTAGGTTGTAACTTTTGGCAACTATAGTACACCTCTGTTATACTGTATTATTTCTCATTCATGAAGGTTAACATTCAAAATTAAGAAAAAGGAGGATTGGGTTACCCCATACATATGAAAGGGTACACAATGACACATATGAGAGGGTATACAATGACGCATCTGAAAGCACATTGGTGGCACACATGTAATTCATGCTTTCCGCTTCATGTTCTTTTGTTGTTCATGTTTTTTTTACCATCATTGCTGTATTCTTCTCTTTCAAGTTGCCTTGGTCTCACAGTTTGATGATGGTGGTCCAAACTCCCACTAGAATGAAGTTTGGCCCAACGCCAATACACGGGAGCCTGTGACTTTGAACAGTCTGTATTTCAGTGATGTGCTTACTGATGAATCTATAGAGCAGGCCTCATTGGATGCTGGCCTGGCCTTGGGGGATCTAGTTTCTTATCATGAAATAAATTGTGTTGCAGATGTTTATGATCCCACAGGCTGATGATTATGACCGCTGTTCTGGTGAGTCACATGGTAAATAAGCCACAAAACTCCCCCATCTACCATTGAAAACCTCAGCCCCAAACTTTAATACAAAATGGGATTGCAGTAACAGTTCAAATATTCACATGTCAATGTAGAAATACGGATAGCAAGAACTTCACACTCCCATGTTTGGGACATTTTATGTACAAGGTGGGACCCATTAGTCAATAAGACTATGGAAGTCAGTTGGAGAATCATGTACTTTGTTTTAGGGCGAACCTTACTCAACCAAAAAAGCCAATTCGGGTCGACCATTTTTGGGTTTGGACCTGGAAAGCAAAACCAGATTGGAATCTGCTCTTTGTGAAGAGTTGAAGTGCAACTGGGTGAGCAGGGTAGGAACTGAATTGAGGTTGAACCCCAATGCAAGATTTACCACATTCCAAATCAATTTGGTTTTGGTCTTCAAACAAAAGCCAACATGGTGAAATTGGTGGTAAGTAGGAGTAACCTTTCAATTGGTGGTATTACAAAAATCAGACTCTTGAATGAAACTCTATAGTGTTGCCCACTTTTCAAAAATCTTGAACCACTCAAAATGATTGCCAATGTTGCCATGGTTTGCTTATGATTAAAGAGGGGGCTGAATGCTATAAAACAGAACAAAGAGCAAATTGGTTCTCAATGGCCGTCTATTTCATGAGATGGCTAGTGACATACAGAGTTCCAAGGACAACTAAATACACGCATCTTACGTATGTGCGGTGAGGTCCACGCATGACATCCACATGAACACGAGGGTCGACGTCAACCCTGACACTCACTAGTTTTTGCGAGGTCGAGGTTGAGGTCGAAGTCGACCCTTGAAAAAAAGAGGTTTTTTGGGCAGGAAGGCTGGTTTGGTGTGATGTTTGCTAAAGTGACCTTTTTGGTCTACTGGTCATCTAAGTGCCCTTTTTTTTTTTTTTTGGGGGGGGGGGGGGGGGGGGGAATCCTCTAAAATCATCTATGAAGGAGTCATTTCAGTCAATGAAAAGATCATTTTCATCATTTTGTAAACTAATAAGGAAATATCTGGAAGCTTTTTTTATGGATACTCTAGTCATGCACAGATGTTCGGATCAAATTTAGAAGCTCAAATAGTCTCAACAGTACTCTGATATGCACACTGAAAAGAGAGAAGCAAAGGATGGGATGTATTTTACCAAGTACAAAGCATCGTTTTTTTTTTTTTTTAATAAATTTTTTCTTGTTCTTCTTCCCTTTTTTTCCAATAGATTCTACATAACTAGTTCAACCAAAACCACTACAACTCTACCAAATCCAATCCCAGGAACTTCTTCCCGAAGGTTGCTAACCAGAGCACCTCTAATCATGCTATTGGCATAGTTCATGTTCATGTATAACATGAAAATCTATAAAGTCAGGAAGATTTTTTCAATCTGCTGGTTTTATGGATTAAATATCAAGAATTTTAATTTTAAATGCAGTTGTACTTCCAAGATACCACTGTGCGCAAGATCCACTATCCCCTACGGGGTCGTTTGTTTGCAACCATTTACGTATGTAAATGATACACATGCATGAATGTTGCGTACCATCACATTTATTTGCACTATTTTACGCATCACGTATGTAAATCTCATGTGAAAATGGTGTGAAAATGTACTCATTTTCGCACCTAATTTTTCACACCTTCATAGATGGTAAAAGGAATCCCATATGGAATGGTGTGTAATGAAACCCCACTAAAAAAAGCAGCCGGTACGGAGATCCTTCGTTCCGTCATAGTTATCCTGGGTTCGAAACGCATAAACCCCACTTGCTGTCCATATTCCCACTCCAACACATATACCGAAATATAGCAGATTAAAACAGAACGTCTCCTCTTCCTCTCCATTCCAGATCATCTCCTCTCTTCGGTGCTCCAAACCCTACTCGTGCCCAGGTACGCGTCACCTCTGTCTCGCTCACCCCCATCTCTTTCTCCCCTCTCATGTCCCCCATTCTCCAATCTCTCTCTCTCTCTCTCTCTCTCTCTCTCTCTCTATATATATATATATATATATATATGTAAATGCTTGCATCCTAGAGATATTGGTTGACTATCAGATACCAGTACAGGCTTCATAACAATATATGATCTTATAAATAAAGCTTTCCTTCAAGGCCCATCTGGTGCTACTTTTTTATTTTGAGTTTTAACTTCCTAGGAATATGATGGAAGGACAATTTTTTTCATGGAACTTTCATCATAAAAAGGAAAAGCTATATGGTAGATGAGTGCTATATTAAAAAAAAAGGATTAGACAGTCAATCCCAACAGGACACACAAGCACTCAAAATGTGCAAAAAACTTGAATTAAAAAGGTTAGACAAGCCTGTCATGGTGGAATCTGAACATCATTGGCAAAAAAATCAATGCTTGATGTTGAACTCCTTTGGCCAGGTGCTCTGTCGCGTTTGCACTTAGATAGTCTGATTAACATGGCTTAGAAGCGTGAATGCATCTGCCAATGGCATGATCTATTCCATGTTGTCTGCTATCCCCCAAGGGACTGGGCATTGACCACTCACCCAACAAATGACACAAAGTCACCTTTGACTTTGATCTAGTGGAGGCTTTGGCATAACAACCTGTAGAATTACATCTTGGCTTCACCCTAATTGAGGCAATAGCTCTTTCTCAGATTGCGTCTGCAACATGCTTACTTATTTGATATTAGAATTTTGCACTTAGTTATATTCTAAAAAAGGAATGGTCAATAGGATCAGTGCAGAAGAAAGGGGGTGTTCAAGACATTACATCTTAGCTTCTCCTTTGAAATTGCATGCTGATACATTTTAGGCTCAGATGACTTGAGTGTGACATGGGAAGACCTTTTTCATTGTCAAATTCCTCTCCACTTTGAACTTTGTCTGTGTTTGTAGATGGGTTTAATGATGATCGTCAGGAAAGCGAACAATGAACAATCTGTCTGACCATCAATATGCTTATCACTTACGAGATGCAATGGCATTCGAGATGTGGGATGCTAATGCTAACAGAAGAGCTCGATGAACTGACATGTAGGAATTCTCTCCTTTTTTGCACATGGAAGGATATTCATTTTGAAAATGTGACGTGTGTTTATTTTGTAAAGGGCACATGGTAAATTCTTTTTTGAAACACCATGACTTCATTAATGGAAAAGATGGGTTATTTATATGAAATTGAAACACCATGAAACTATATGGTTTGGGCTTTTTTTTTTTTTTTTTTTTTGTGTGTGTGTATGGATTTAAAGAGTGTAGAAATGATTGAAAAGTTACTATGTTTGGTATAGAGTTGAGATGCATTAGAATATTTTAACTGTATATCTTGTGCAGGCAGTCCCACTTTATCAACTAGTCATGGAGGGATTTAACTGGGGACATGTGTTTTTTTCATTTTTTATTATAGCAACACTTCATTTTTGCTTGTCCATGTTTTCATGGTTTGACAATCATCCAAACATTACAGGAACAAAAGGTGGAGACCATTTTTAGTGCTCCTAGCTGTTGCTACTATCAAGATAAAAACACCTAAATATAATTTACAAAAATAAAAATTTGTCATTTTCACATGTAGTTCAAACAAACGTGGTAAAATGATTCACATGCATAAATGATGTGAAAATGACAACAGTAGACAAACGTTGTACACCAAAATGCATGCGTAAAGCTTACATATGTGAAATTTTCATATGGAACATTTCCATATGTAAACAACATTTACGCATCTAATGTGCAAAAGGCAAACGCCCCCACATGAACCCCCAAATAGATCCTACTAGGACACAACATTTTTTTTATTTTGCGGGGGGGGGGGGGGGGGGGGGGGGGGGGCGGGCACTATTACTTCTGGTCACATCTGCCAAGTTGGCACATGTCACTTTCAAATGTGTGAATAATAAAAATATTAATGCTATACGTAGCTAACTTACCTGCAGAATGCAGATACCGACAACCTTTCACACAAAGCCAAACTTTTTCTTGTTGGAATCACACCCATATTGTACCTGTGAATTGTCACGTAGAAAATCATCAAAAGAGAAAACTGAGATTCATAACAGAAAAGTTCGGTTATCAATTATTATAAAAAAAAAAATTCTGATAAAAAAAAGAGATAATAAAATAAAAAATATTAGAAGTCCAGAGAGTAACAATCATAGAACAAAAAGATGTGGTCAGATCAAATCCTACAAGCCATGATGCACGGATACTTCAAAATGGGCAATGTATTTTGTTGTATCGTATTTGATACTTCAATTTTTATGTGTTATGTGTCCATGCCGTGTCTATTTTTTTCTTTTTTGGAATGTTATCATGCCATATGTCTATTGTGTCTCTCTGCTGTATCCATGTCGTATCCGTGCATCATAGCCTACAATTTTTCCGTAAAAATGTAGTGTACTAAGATTAGAGCTTCCTAAAACATACTTAACCCAAAATGCACCATGTTATGGGTCGTATTGACCAGGGTCATTTATTAGGCCTCTGCCGACTACTGTAGCCGTTGATGAGGGTCATCACATGAGCAGGGATGTAAACAAGTCAATCTGGCCTGAAAGCTGCTCAAGCTCTACTCAACTGGGCTCAAGTTTGGTCAGCTCACTCACGCTTGACCTCTCATCTTCTCAATATGTGTATTACATAATATAATTCATTAATTTGTGAAAAGCCACGTACTTAATATGTTTGATTGAAGTGCATATATACTTTTTAGAATTTTTTTTTTTTTTTGAATGGTTATAAAATAGTAATTTCTTATGCAATGACAGCCTATTGAGAGATATAAATATAGAGAGAGAGAGTAGAAAAAAAGGGGTACATGAAGCTTGCCACTGCTGTGGAGACTATAATTGAGGAAGAACGGAACGAAATTGACAATTATGGTTGTTCAACCGAATAGTTTTGCCTGATTCAGCCAAAACAAATTGCATTTGACTACTATGATGCAAGCATTATGGGTTTTCAAGAATTCAAAACCGGGAGGAAAAAAGAAGGAAAAAAGGTCTTGAATCCCAAAGTTCATGTCTAAATACACCTTCACAAAATGGAGGTACAAAGGTGTGGAACATAAAATAAAATAAAATAAAAAAACAAAATATTTGGAAACTGTCCATACTTGCTGACTCTCTTGTTCTGATAACTTGTTGAAGCTGTAAGTACTATATATATATATATATTATAACCAGCTGTAAGTACTATTGTTTTCTTGGTTAATCATAAAAAAAATCCATCAAGTTAATAATGACTCCATATTTTCGTCTATATAAAGCACATCCAAGTTCCGCACTTTTCCATATTTTTGTCTATATAGAAAACATTCTAGTTATGAGCTTTTCAAACTTCATCCAACATCCATGATTCATATATAATCTATATAAGATGGGTGAATGATACCACAACATAAATAGTATCTTTCTTCTATTTCAATGTAATACTCTTTTTTACGAACTCCATTTATTTTAATTATTGCTCTTATTTGCTCTAACTTTTTTTTTTTAATGTTGGTTTAAGTTCAACTATTGTCTTGCATTTCTTCAAACTGTAGCTGCAATTATATATATATATATATATGAAGCGAACTGGCTTCAATTTGGAATCAACTTCAATTTTTTCCAATTGATTTTGACGTTTCCACATTCTAGACCTGTAGACCCTACATTGCAATAATCCTTGATCTAATGACCATCTAATCCATTGATTTAATGGCCATGACCACAATTTGATTGCTTTAAATGTTCTCCCCAAGCCCTCCAGTAACTGATTATTTTAAATGTCCTCCACCATGCCACCCGTAGCTGAAGACTTCAATTCTACCCAAGGCTTTCGACTTTTTTTTTTTGGGTAAAAAGGCTTTCGACTTGAATTTGACAATAATAGGATTGAGACTCCTAGTCCTCGGAGACTCAGAGTAACTGCTCCTCATGAAACTGAAGCAACCTAACTCCTCTCATCTTCGTCTCTTCGTCTCTCTCTGCGTGGAGACGTGGGAATTGGGATCCCTGCGAAATCCACCAGCTGCTCCAAATCATAGAGAGAAACCCAGCAATCTCCAAATCCGGCAGCTTCTTCGAAATCGAACCCTCCAAGTACTCTAAAGCGATCCGAAGTCGAGACCAACTCACTCAAACGCACAAGGGGGGGAAGCACTTTCGACAGACGGTATTCTTTTGCCATTTGATTTTCCCCTCTTTTTTGTTTGTGGGTTTGCACTTGATTTTGTGTTCTCCCAAAATCAAAAGAAATCGCAGATTTTTATCTTTCATCATTAGGTTTTGGAGCAAATGCAATTTATTATCGTTTGGGGGTAATGAAGGATAATCTCCATTCGTTTTGCAGTGAAACATGTAATAAGGACATCCCTGCATTGACATGCACAGTTGTAGTCTCGATTCAAAGATCAAGATGAATTTAGGTATCTTTTCTATGTCATCTTCTCTGATGTTTCTCCTTTTTCAACTTCTCTGTTTTGTTGCCTCCAAAATAACATACTCTCAGGTTGTGGAGACGGTTACTTAAGTTAAAAAACTTGCAGAAAGGATGCGTCTTTGTAATGCTTTTTTTTCTTTTTTTCCTCTCTAACTCTTCATCTGATCTCCACTAGAAAATCACAGCCCAAAATGGTTTGTGGCAGACAACTACACGTTTCTTGCCACATAAACCTTCTGATTTTTAAACAGAAAGTAGACATTGTTTCAAAGCATTTTCTTGAGACCATTGCTAATGGATGCAGTGGAATAAAGTAGAGGTCCTGTCATTCTTTGGCCTTTTGCAACCATTTGATTAGAGAAAGGATCTTTTCTCTTAAAAAATTGGATCAACTTAGTTTAAAATGTTTATTATTGCTACAACAATGATGTCCTCACTCTTTCTTGAAGAGTTAAAAGATACAAGGCTGGTGTACATTTATAGAATATTTGGTAATTTAAGAACCAGGAATTTGAATTTCCAACCTAGGGTCCTGTTGTTTTGCATGATCATGTCCTTGGAACCTAGAGTTTACAAATGCAAGGTTTTCACAAAGGTATCAATGATGTTTGCTAAATATTTGTTTAGTTTGCTCCATCCTTGAGAGTGACATTTTCAGAAACTCTCAAAGTTCTGAATGCCCCTTGAGGAATCTCTTAGCATCTGACTCACGTCATGCCATGAACAATTGTGTTATTAAATACTTCAGGTTTTTGTGTTTATTTGTAGTGGATTGGGTGGAATGAAATACAAATGAGTGGGTGACAAGTTTATGTTGTAATCTAAAAGGAAGTGACAAGTAAGTTAGATTTAGCAGCATTTCCACACCAAATATATTGTTTAATATCTTTATAGTAATAAAAGAAATAAGGGATTATGCAGTTTATATTTATGTTCTGTGTTCATATGTGAGATATTGTTTGGGTTATGTGGATTGTCCTTCCTGTTTGTTTAAATATGTATTTGGGCTATCTATTATATATGAATGATTGTAGGTTTTGTATTATTGGTGTTTTCCTTGGCTAGGTGAGGAGAAGTTCCAATCAGTCAATAGGGTTTTACACTCACTTTTCATGAGGATATGCCTATCTATCAATCCTCACATTTTTTCCCCATGAAAGTTAGTATGACCACCCTGCAATTACTTTGACTTCAGATCATGTTAACATTTTAGAAGTTTTGTTAAGAGCCAATACAATAGGATTTACTGTCATTGTCATTATCATTTCAGTTGATCAACCTCATGTAATAATTTAAATTTATTTATGTCAAAAATCTTTCTATTTGTTTTTTCTAATATTGTTAATACCTTCTATATGGTGGTAAACAAGGACTTAAAGGAAGATGTAGTTAATGTAAAGCGCTATGGAGATAGGATTATTGCAATTAAGTTAGTGTTAGGAGAAGAGATAGTGAACGCAATTAGTGCTTATGCCCCCCAGGTGGGCTTAGGAGATGGACATAAGGAGAAGTTTTGGGAAGACTTGGAAGGAGCAGTGATTTAAAAAGCGCGCCTAGGCGCGCGCCTAGGCTCCAGGCGCATCAAGGCCCAACAATGGCGCCTCACATGACCCCAGTCGAGGCGAGTTTAAAGAGGCGATGGAAAAGCCCCTGAGGCGCGCGCCTTGAGCCCAGGCTCAAGGCGCGCGCCTCTTGCGCCTGATTATCTGGGCCAGGCTTTAAATAAAAAAAAAGGGATGGAAGGGGCTTATTGAAAATTTTCTGATATAAACGAAGGGATGTCCTGCCCTAGCTTCTAGACTCCAACATCCAACGAAAAAAAAAAAATAGGGAAAGGAGAAAGGAGAAAGTAGTCAAAGAACTAGAGCAACATCAAGGGCAACACCACTAAGAGGTTCATCAAATGTTCTTCAATTGGTAGATGAGGATGATGCAAGTTCAGAGGAGACGGACGAGGAAGATGTGGATAGATAGAAATCCAATAATGAAGAAGAAGCTTATGACTTACTTGGTGTAGATGTTGAGGATGGCTGTTAGGTCCTCCTTAGGATCATCTGTGTTGTTGCTTTGACTTGAAGTTGTATTGGTTTTGATGGATTTTGGTACTTTTGTTGACTGTTTAACATTTAGAGTGATGGATCATGGATGCTAGTTTAGAAATTTTCAAATATTCCTTGCCAATTATATGTCTGTTTGTCTAATTTGTTCTACTTTTGTTCTATTTTGTGAATTTTCTGTCTATACCAAAATATATATTTTTTATATACAATGTGCGCCTCACTTCAATGAAGCCCGCGCCTCGCCTCGCGCCTTAGCGCCTAGGCCCCAGGAGACCTTAGCGCCTTGATGCGCCTCGCGCTTTTAAAAACACTGGGAAGGAGTGCTACTAGAGATACCCTAAGGAGAGATGGTCTTCATAGGAAGAGATTTGAACGGTCATGTAGGACGCGACGTAGATGGATACATAGGAGTACACGGGGGACATGGGTATAGTAATAGAAATGAAGAAGGGAAGGATATCTTGGAGTTTTCAGTGGCTTATGATCTCATGGTAACTAACACCTTTTTTAGGAAGAGAGAGGAGCATTTGGTGACTTATAAGAGTGGCTCATCAATGACACAAATTGCCTTCTTCTTAACTAGGAAAAGAGACCGCTTAGCTTGTAAAGATTGCAAGGTTATACCGGGGGAGAGCTTGACTTCCCAACATAGGTTGTTGATCATAGATGTGCAGCTACAAAGGTGGACTAGAAAAAAGAAGTTGTATAGATGCTCAAGGACTAAATGGTGGAATCTGAAAGGTGATAAGCAACTAGCTTTAAGGGAAAGGGTACTAGAGGAAGACGTTTGGGCGATAGATGAGAGTGCAAATAATATGTGGGATAAGGTAGCAGAGTGTATTAGGAGGGTAGGGAAAGAAGTCTTAGGAGAATCCAAAGGGGGTGCTCCGGTACAGAAAAAGGCATGGTGGTGGAGCGAAGCCGTCCAAGACAAGATAAGAGTTAAAAGAGAGTGCTTTAAAACTTGGCAAAAGGATCGAAATGAAGCGAACTTGGAGAAGTATAAAGAAGCAAAAAGAGGAACCAAAAAGACAGTTAGTGAGGCCAAGACAAAGGCATTTGAGGAGCTATATAGGCGACTTGACACTAAGGAAGGCGAAAGAGAGATATTCAAGCTTGCTAAAACCAGAGATCGGCAGACCAAGGACTTAAACCAAGTTAAATGCATTAAGGATGAGGATGAAAAGGTATTAGTAAAGGAAGAGGAGATAAATGAGCGTTGGAAGAGCTACTTCTACAAGTTATTTAGCGAAATCAGTAGTAGTGACATACAATTGGGGCAGCTTACCATTTCTAGAGAAGAAGCGAATCATATGTTCTATAGGAGAATCAGTAGGGAAGAAGTTAAAGAAGTATGGAAAAGAATGAAGAATGGAAAAGCGGTTGGGCCAGATGGTATCCCTATTGAGGTATGGAGGTGCTTGGGGGAGGATGGCATTAGTTGGTTGACAAAGCTTTTTAATGTAGTGCTAAAGAGCAAGAATATGCCTAATGCATGGAGGAAAAGTATTCTATACCCATATACAAGAACAAATGAGATATTCAGAACTGTGCGAACTACCGCGGGATTAAATTGATGAGCCATACGATGAGATTATGGGAGAGAGTTATTAAGAGAAACTAAGAAGAACAACAAATGTTTCAGAGAATCAATTTGGTTTCATGCCTGGGAGATCAACCATGGAGGCTATCTTTCTCCTGAGGAGGTTAATGGAACAGTATAGAGAAGGTCAGAGAAATTTACATATGGTGTTCATTGACTTGGAGAATGCCTATGACCGGGTTCCTAGGGAGATTCTTTGGAGAGTTCTGGAAAAGAAAAGAGTGTGTGTCGCATATATTGAGGTGATAAAGGATATGTATGATAGAGTCGTGACATCTATAAAGACGACTGGCGGCGAAACTAAGGAGTTTTCTATCACGATTAGTCTACACCAAGGCTCAACGTTAAGCCCGTACTTGTTTGCCCTATTTATGGATGAGATAACAAGACATATCCAGGATGAGGTGCCGTGGTGTATGCTATTTGCAGATGACATTGTTTTAGTGGATGAGATGAGAGAAGGAGTGAATGCTAAACTAGAATTGTGGTGGAAAACATTAGAGACAAAAGGGTTTAGGCTAAGTCGATGCAAAACGGAATATATGGAATGCAAGTTTAGTCAAAGTAGGACATCTGGTAACATAGAAGTAAGTTTGGGCACACAAAAGATTGTAGAGAAAGAAAACTTTAGGTACCTTGGATCTATGGTGTAACAGGATGGAGGGATTGATACTGATGTAAGTCACATGATTCAAGCCGGGTGGACCAAATGGATGAGTGCTTCGGGGGCCTTGTGTGATCGGAAAGTCCCCCTCAAGGTTAAAGGAAAGTATTATAAGGTGGCGGTACGACCAGCATTGTTATATGAATCAGAGTGTTGGGCAGTAAAGCATAATCATGTCAAGAATATGGAAGTTGCGAAGATGAGAATGCTAAGATGGATGTGGGATCACAAGGAGAGATAGGATTAGGAATGAGGAGATTGGGGCAAAGTAGGAATAGCACCGATTGGAGATAAAATGAGAGAAAATCGACTGAGATGGTTCGGCCATGTTAGAAGGCGTCCAACGGAGGCACCTGTTAAAAGGTGTGAAAGCATGGAGATTGCCGGGAGTAGGAGAGGGAGAGGGAGACCCAAGAGAAGTTAGAAAGAAACTATTAAACATGACCTTGCCTACATGGATCTAACGGAGGACATGGCCCTAAACAGATTTGATTGGCGTCGTCAAATCCATATAGTCGACGCCACCTAGTGGGAAAAGGCTTGGTTTGGTTTGGTTTGGTTTGTTAATACCTTCTATATATAGGTTGGATATGAATTTGAGCTCTTGAAAGAAGCGGAGGCAATGGAAATGATAGGATGTTTCCTACATTCCAATAGCAAGAAATTTCCTGTCTCGGTAACAAATGGTTCACGACATGGTGATGGGTAATGAATGCTACAATTATGATACATGTAGTTGTAGTGGAAGTTTGTTGCAACATACAATATTAGTCATTTAGGCATTTCATAGACTAATTTTATTTTATTTTATTTTAATAATTATGTATTGCATAATTATGTATAGTTACGTTTGAAGTGTTGAAAAGGAGCGACATTTTTTTCTATTGTTATTACCTTTACAGGTTGGATATGAATTTGAGCTCTTGAGAGAAGATAGTCATCCGCGGCCAGTCCATTTAGATGGATGCACAGTCGATCCAATGGCCCAATCCATATGGATGGTGCAAAACTAGGGGACGTATATTTTTGGGGAGGTGTGTGCGTGTGGTCCTGTCAGATGAAGCATCAGGTGGGCGCAACTATGGGTGTGCACTTTGCACACAATGTTGCATAGGGATATATATATTGGGTCTGCATTTTGGACTTTTAAAGTCCAACTCTTTCCATATCTATATCAACTGAAATTTCTAATAATTTCATCTTCTCTGATTACCTTTTCATATTGAATAAAATCCTTTTGACAAAGACAATTTAAAATAATAAAATATCTATCATTTTTATTTTTACCAAAATATTCTGATTCATGATGAGAAGTTTTCTATTTTGAAAGTGTATTCTTTGCTAAACAATAAATTTTGACAACACTTCATAGTAGTAATTTTTCACACGAACCATACTTCCTTTCCACGCTGCCACTCAGCATGTTGCCTTCTAAAACCATCCAAAAGGTAGGATTTTGCCCACAAACTGTCTTCTATGCCACCAAACGTCTCTTAAGTCAATGCTGCTATTATGTAGCACCACCCTACTAGCAACAACAACTTACTTTTTTTCTAACTGGTTCTTACTCAAAGCAAGAACAGTCCACACATTGCCACTCCAACACCAATCTTCAGTCACAAACAAAGACTTCGAATTGGTCAACTTTGCGAAAGCAAACCTATCACAGGGTCTGAATAGTATTTATCGCCACTATTTGCCATTGCAGTCCCCTCTTTGGAGCAGTAGAAGAAAGGTTATAGAAAACGACCTGTTGCTCTTACAAAAACTGATCATTTTTTTTCCACAAAAATCTTATGTTTGAAATACTTTTATGCTTCCTGCGAAGTCATATTTTAAAACAGCTTAATGCATCCAAGAGCCAACGAGGGTCACTAATTGAATATGTTATTTTTGCATGCTATTTCACCTTGTACTTTGAAAGAAGGTTTATTC
This sequence comes from Litsea cubeba, assembly GCA_012931725.1. Classification (NCBI taxonomy): domain Eukaryota; kingdom Viridiplantae; phylum Streptophyta; class Magnoliopsida; order Laurales; family Lauraceae; genus Litsea; species Litsea cubeba. The sequence continues at coordinate 60,724,190 of CM022948.1, forward strand.
TCATTTTTGGGTTTTGGTTTTAGTGTAAATGTTGTGTTTCACACGATGGATGGAAGTGTCATTGTAATTTTATAAACGATCTGATTGGAATTTATACATTAACAAAGATTTTTACTCTTTATACTATGCATAAGGGCTCCATAGATGAATAATGAGGCACAATGAAATATGTTTTCCTCCATATAATTTAAGCCCAAATGAGGTGTATGTAGAATCTCTTCGCCTCAGCTTTGTATGTCTCATAAACTCAACTGTTCATGTTCATTTGAGGAGTTGTTGATGTCAGTACTCGAGAAAGCTCTTCCAAGCAATCACTTAGCAAGACTACGATACACATTCAATCCTTAAGTAGTTAAAGATATCAACCTATAAATACTCAATGCCTTTTATCTAAATTTCTGGACTAGCAAACAATTGTTCTAAAAACCCCAGAATTGCCTTAAAAACTTAACAACTAATGAGAGTAAATTGGGTACTGAGTAGATGGTATCAAAATGAGCCAGTGATTATTTGGACAAAGCTATGCGGATTGCGGACAGGTGTTTATTGAGGTTTTTCAAATTGGCAATGCATTGAGCGTGATAGATGATAAATGATAGATGGAGTGTTGATGAATATTGGATGCTAGCTAAGCAATATTAATTATGATAAAAGCTGAGATTTTTTCCGGAATTATAACAATATTCGACTGCCTAAAGAAACGAGTTATGAATAGTTCTTTTTTACGCCGGCTTTTGTGCTTTCATTGCTCATTTCCCGAAAGTACAAATATGAAATTGCTATTCTAATAATCTCAGAGATGTTCCTCTCTTAACAACAAGGATTAGACAAAATTTTCATCTCTCTTACAGGGTTTTATTGCATTTCAAGTTTTGAGATGACTACCAACTTCTAATTTTAATATTGGTGATCAAAACACACACGCGCCAAAAAAAAAAAGAATGGCAGGACTCACAGCTTTTCCAACAGCATATCCGTCATCTCAATCCGAAATGGGTCTCTTGAATCAATCTGCTTCAAGACACTCACCAGCTTTTGCACCATGCGACAAATGCCTGAATATCTGAAACCAAGAAAAACAAAACCCATAAATGTTTGCTCCCAATAAGGGGAAAAATTGAAATCAATTCATAAAGGCGTTATTGGATGCACCCACCCCAAATCGCAATCAAGCTTGGGCGAATGGACAATCAATACATTCTGTGCCGCTGATTTATTTAACTTTCCATGAGATATAAACCAATACATATGACTTTTAAATCCGTTGGCGTTCTACAGATAACCATCTGCTTCTTTTGATGAGAGCATCCGAAAAGCTTTCTATTTGGGGGTGTGAAATGAATCTCGTTTCTTCTCTCTCTGTATTGTAGAAGAGAAGATAAAGAAAAGGGCATATATATATATACATACTTCTTGTAGTCATCTCTGGCGGTGACGTGGTAGCGGCGAGTGACAAGGGCTTCTCGATGACCGTGTTCTTTCTTCCATTCCAGGAAATTCACCTTCTTCAGCAGCTTCTTCTCATGGAATTTCAGCTTCCTCATGGTCACCTCTGCCTCTGCCTCTGCCTCTGGTCTGTTTCTTCTTCAGTCCAAGAAAGCACTGAAAGAAAACAAGGAGAGAAACAAACCCTAAAATAAACGTATAATGCCCAATTACTTCTTTGAAGTGGATGTGGGCTCCTAATTCATGGGTCCACACATAAGGGAGTCACATTCCCACCTCCCTTGTACTTAAAGTGGTCAGGACACGGTCCTCTCTCTTTCGTAGCCGGAGGTCCTGGTATCGATCCCTGATTCCTTCTCTTTAGAGATGAGTCCACTAGTGCTACCACCTGGGGGCCACAGAAGTTTTACCCACCTTCTCTTTAGGCTCGAAAGGATTAGTCCAACCCAAAGGGTTGGGAACCCTCCATTAGCCAATAAAAAAAAAAAAAAACAAATCCCCTTATTATAAAAATTCATTGGCACTTGTTCAAATCTCATTCCAATAAATATGTAGTGTGGCCAATGTTAGGAGGATTGATTCATGTGCGAAATTATTTGTTTGATTTTCCATAGTAAGATTTTACATTCTAAGTGGGCTGTTGTAATTGGGCCGAAGTTTAGGGGAGTTAAATGCAAAACTTGGCAACATTGCTTAGCAGTGGCAGATGGAGCTCTTCAATTATCTCTCCACTTTGTACAAAGAAAAGAGATTTTAGGGATTATAGTGGGCATTTTAATTTTTTGGCTAAATGTTCTTTTGCTCTTTTAAAGAAGAGAGAATTTTAGCAAACAATAAGGTTATTTTTTTCTTTTTTATTTCTTTGAGATATATAAAGAAGGCTTCTAAATAAACTACGTTTTTTCAACCTTTACACACAGAATTTTTTAAACTTTTTATTACATTTATACCCCTATATAAAATTACCAAAAAGGACAATCACCTATCAAACTTAAAACTCTAATTTCTCTTTGCACACAATCTCATTTCACTTTCATCATTCCCTTCACTTTACTCTTGTTCCTCCCATTCCACCGTCTCATTCATCCCTTCACTCTCATTCCTTTCTTCTTCCAATCTCATTCTTTCTTTCACATCATCACCTCTCCGTTTATCACATTCTACTCTCCCTTCATGTCCCACCATTGTCAAACATATTATTTCTTAGTAAAACCTCACTCTCAATATCACTTTTTGTCTAATGGGTGAGCAAACTATCAAGCAAAATGTAGTTTCCGAACAGAATAGCAGTGAGACGATAAGTTATTGTGTTGTTTATTTTGATTTTCGCCATTTTTCGAAGCTTCTAAAGCCTTTTTTAGTTTCTGTTGTCGCGAAACATTCGGACTTTCAGTGCAGAATAAACTAACAATGTTTAGCCTCTTATAGCTGAACATATCAATTTTGTTCAGTTGTATTTGACTGAACAAAAAGTTTATGTTCAGCCACAATGGGCTGAACTTATCGATTCTTTTCTCTCTTTTTCCGTTACTTTGTAATCAACAACGAGTTCGCTGTGGGTTTTATTGTGGACTGATTGTAAGTACTAAAATCCTTATTAGACATGCTAGATCATAGATGTTCATGATGACCCGATCTATGACGAAGCTCAAATACACAGTCAAGTCATAGATGAACAACAAATGGAGAAAATGTAGCAAACCTTACTTGATTGAAAGGGGGCAAGAGAGAATGGTAATTATAGATGAATGGATGGTTGGAAAAATGGATAGAGGAGAAGGAGACGATGAAGATGGTGATCTTGGGTACACTCACCATATGACAGATAGATAGGAAAAGGGTTTTTACGGATCGGAAGGAGGGCTCCAAATGATGGTGGTAAGTTGTGTGTAGAGGGAAAGGGGATAGGGCTACTTTAGGTATGATTTGAGTGTGTAGAAAGAAAAATCAAAATTTTAAATTTCTTAGGCTGAGTGTGGAGAGAAATTGTGTGTAAAATGTTAAAAACGTAATGTATTTAGAAGCTCTCTATATAAAAGGAACTAGATTATCTTGTTTCCTTTTCTTTCATGCATGTAGTTTTGCTTGTTACTCTCCTTGCATTTTAAGGTAGGCTTCTCACATACAGACTTCATGCAAGTAGGGCTTTATTTAGACTCTTTGAGTAGGGTTCACTTAAAAAAAAATGAAAATAGAGTCAAACTGTGGGAGTTGATCTCTTGAGTAGAGGCCATTAGTGATAAACTAAACTTTACAAAAAGAAATGCTTATTTTCTATGAATGTTTTGACTCAATACAATTTGAATCCAATGTCAAATTAATTTATATGAAATATTTGAATTGCTTATATAATTTAATATGAGATATTAATATGAAAGTGGGTCAGTTTAGTGAAGTTTGATGAGGATTAATGGGGAGGCCATTTTATTGATGATTAAGATGTTTTAAGTTTGCATACTATTGTGGAACTCTTCTTTGACTCGTTATTCAACCCCCCCCCCCCCCCCCCCCCCCCCCCCACACACACAACACACACACACACACACACATTTTTGCTACATAAATGACATTAGGCACCTTGAAATCATCCCCCCACCCCACCAACCCCGCCCCCCCCCCCCCCCCCCACTTTGCTTTGCTAAGTAAGGACTTGAGTTTATGAGCCCCTATCATGGAGTGGTGGGGGATTAGGGAAATACTACAGAAACACAGGTGGACAAGGATGGGATGGACTTGGATCACATCTTGGGCCAATCAAGCCTAGCTCTAAACACAACAATGACTTTACTAACTAGGGTCCAGTTAGCATCATTCTTAAACATACAATAGAATTTATAAAAATGGATTGTGATGATAATGTTTTTTTTTTTTTTTTGCTAAGCTAGGTAGTCTATTTATAGAAAGAGGTCAGATACATATATGACTCTGATGGCAGTATATATAGAATGCTGTTAGGAAACCTCAATTTAGAGATTGATAGAAATGCCCGCACTGAATGCTACTGTAACTTTCAACATATATACTACTCACAGGAGCACTACTGCTCTACAGTTGTGGAGGTTCCTCCTGAGTTGAGCTATTCTCCTAAGTATATTGAATTTGAATCAAGGGATTTTTACCAAAAAAGTGTTTGTATACTCGTATTATATTGATTCAGTGTGAAAAACACCAAAATGACAACTTTAGTGTTCGTATGGTAATTTTTTACTTTTTTACCCTTCCCTATTTCGAACGACATCGTCATCTATATCTTGTTTCCACAGCCCTAAACGGACGAAATTGTTGAGTTCATGAATTTACATATTTACGCATCATTTTATAATGAATTAGAGGTTTAATTAGGTGAATTGCATCATTCTTCATCTAATTCCATCATTTCATGCATTTTTCACCTGGAAACCTGAATTTTCATACTTTTCATACATTTTCTGCATTAATTTAGAATGTTTTGCAAATTTTCTCCGAAGAGTCCCAGTTGGAATAGGACTCTGTCAGGATGGGTCCCGCTTCAATATGGGCTCTTCAGTATTTGATGTGTTGAATTAAAATGTGCAGAAAATGAGAATTGCAGGCCTCTGTCATGGAACTCGCTTTCAAGCACACATAGTCATAATGGGCCCTGCATTGCTGAATTGTAGTTTGAAAAGAAAAACTCACCATGTGGACCCCACACACAAGCCATGTGAAAATCAATCAAAGGAGGGGTCCACTCATCATGTCAGTTGAAGAGTCCTAACTACAATAGAAGACTTCTCATAGGGCCCACTGTTCAGGCAGATGAAATGTCCTACATGGCAGGGTCCGCAGTAGTTGCAGATTTGAAATTATTAATTGATAATTGAAAGAGTACAATTCTGATTGGAATAAAAGAAGAAGAGTTTGAATCATCCACATCTCATCTCCTTTCGAAAATGAAAGTTGTGCAGAGAAATAATCAATTGCAAATCAAATTTCAAAAGTTAATCTCATTTTTCTCAGAATAACGCATTTTCAAATGACTATAACTTTCAATCCAACCGACGGATCGATGGAATTTACCTACCGTTGGAAAGCTTATTCAGAGTAGATATCCGTGGAGCCCAAGAATGTGCAAATCAGAGCTAAATTGATAAAGTTATAGGCCTGGAGATTTTCATATTTATTTTTAGATGGGATTGCAATTAAATCCACACCGTTGATAATCAATTGTTGCACATCCCTTGTGGGACCCCATCTGAAGATTAGTCAAGCCATCTAGAGGTTTCCAGAAGCTTCCACCTCATTTAAATTCAAACAAGATAAAAGATATACCTTATCAATGAAAATAAATCAAATTTGTAGAGAAGGTGTCTAGATTCAATGTATCTGTAAGATAACCGGAGTTATAATAGGAACCAAAAGGAAGCATACAGAGACACTCTCACCCTTGGACGTCCACCATTATTCTCTCTCATTTTTTTCTTTTCCTAATTAATAGAATTTAAGAATTATTTTTTGGGTATTCTGAAGCCATGTTTCAGAAATTAGGATTTTTAGAAGAGAGATTTCTGAGAGACCATTGTACAAGGAGATGCTATTAATGAAAGTATTTATGGAGTTTTTCTTTCAATGGCTGGTTAGATTTATGGATTGGAGCACACAGATGAAGCTAAGTAGATCTTTAATTTAATCTATGTGATTTTTCTATTACTTTCTTGACTCTTTTAAATGCATGCTCTATTAGAATAATAGATCTGTCTTCATGCCTTAGGCAACATCTATTTTGATTTCTAATGAAAATAGTTTGATGATTTATACTTATTTTGATATATTATGCTTAGGGTTGAGATCCTTTGATAGTTTATGCTTAATTTGATGAGTCACGCTTATGATTTTTCATTCTTTTATGAGGTGAAGGAGGTCTTGGGTTGTGATCTTATTCTTTTTATTAAAATCTAGTATTTGCAAAAGAAAAATCCTCCGGATCCGAAACATTGATTTATTTCTGATCTGAGTTATTTTGAGATAAATAGTAGAATAATTCATTATGGATTAATTGTAACGCCCCAATTCCGGATACCGAGAAAATCGTCAAAGTACCGAAATTGGCGCGCTACTTCCCGGAAAATCCGAGAACTTCCAAGATCGTAGGTCCGCAGTGAGGTCCAATTTAAAACTTTTTGAACAATAATGTAACAACAGTTATTATTGCGGAAGCGTATTATAAGCGGAAGCCATACAGAGATAGCGGAAGCATAAGGTATCATCGTATATATATCAGATGTAGATGGGCTGAAGTCCAGCCTAAAAGTATAGTGATAACAAATCAAAGTTTAATTACATATTTTTCATTACTACCCAACTCACAACAAAGGTCTCTCAAAAACCCAGACAAAAGAACACTCAAACCCCTGCAGCTGGTGTCGGCTCTCCAACTTCCGGCTCGACCTCATGGTCGGCCGGCCCCCATCCGTAGTCGCCTGCTACGGGCACCTCAACGAGTGCGAACGCATCGCCCTCGAACTCGGGGTCAAGACCTAAGCACCAAGAGTGGGTCAGATCTAAAGATCTGGCAAGTCACAATATGCAGATAATATAGAATGTATGCATCAAAATGAGTAGAGACATGTATAAGGTTAAGAGGGTAACAAAGGTACATATGCTATGCAGTCGTGCAAGATAACCATGTAGAATCATAATAAGTATAACAGTAATAAACCTACACAATATGGCACATCCACATAAGCTGGTCACCGCGGGATATTATGCCGCGGCCCTCCCATACTGAACACAGTCGCGGTAGGGATCCTAAGCTAATGCTAGGGATTACTAACCCCGCAAAATATCATCAACATCATCCACAACGACCGGAACCGGCATCACACCGTCCGTCCCAACAGTGCTCATCATGATAGCCACACAACAAATCTCAATAGCTCCTACCAGTGATGATCAGTCCAACTGGCTGAGCTTAAATCAACTGAGTGAATGTCTATGCCGACTCGGAAACAATAAAGGTCTGTGTCTGTCTAGGCTTTGCCTTGCGTGAACAAGGTCCTAACAAAAGTCCCTAAGAGGTCTAAGTACTCAATACAAATTGTGGATCATAGTTCAAGTCCAATTCCAATCATTGGATCCGTACCAAGGCCCACCAAATACTTGGCCTGGTCTATAACAATCCATATGAGACACAAGTCCATGTTCAATGACATATGATCCATCTACGTCCATAATGGGTCACAAGCCCATACAATCTAACCTCTCCATTCTAGGGTAATTCACATCCAACTTAGGCCATAAAAAGGGCCCGCCTAGCCACAGACACGGGTCAATGATCCACCCAATCAGATTACCGGGTCACCTCTAAGTATTCCTAGGTTTAGGTCCTCCATTTTCCATTTAATTAACAGGTATGAGCAATAATAAGGACAATAGAGTGATAGTCGTAGTATGAGGGAGATGAATCTCCAAGTACACGAATCATAGGGAGATAGCAACAGTCCAACCTAGGTAAATGGTCCACTTTCGGATACAGGTCCATCTCAGGTAATTCGATCTTTAAGTGAAACCACAGATGCGAAGGAATATTGTGTTTGGTGCTTAGAAGTTATGTGCATCATTTGGTAACGTATAAAGGTCGAATCATCTAAGATTACATAACCTGGACTTTAATTAGTGGACCCCACGAGTCAAGGTTGAGCCGTACCCTTGACTCGTGGCTGGCTCAGTGATGGAAGTCTATTTGAATGATCAATGGGCCCTACATATGATTGCAACAATAGAAATTAGAATCTGGGGATCGTCACTATACACAGTGTGCTCAGCCGACCTCCTGGCCTGGGCGGTCAGCTCGGCACACTGGGTCCAGAGAAGGAAAAACACCCTGCAGGCAAAGCCTGTTTGTCCAGGACTTCCTGTGAGTTCGGCTAACTCCCTGGCCTGGGTAGTTGGCCGTGCACACTAAGGATTCTGGCTGAAGGGAATGTCCTAGGTTCTATTCTCCTTTGTTGGAATCCCGCCTTTTTGGAAATCCATCTCGGAGTTCGGCTAAGCAATTGGAGCTCAATTGAATACTCAGTTCGGCCACCTAGCTCAGCTCGGCAAAGGGCCTAGCTCAGTTCGGCAACCCAGCTGAGTTCGGGAAAATGCATTGAGTTCGGCTAGGCATTGAGGTTGGTCAAGCTCTTAGCTTGGTTAAGCACTGAGTTCGGCTAAGCTCGAAGTCCGGTCTGGCACGGAACCCGGTCTGGCGCTGAGCTCAGTAAAACACTGAGTTCGGCCATAACACTGAGTTCGGCCGTAACGCTGAACTCGGCTTTGAGCACTGAGCTCGCCCTAGACACTTAGCTCGGCTAAACGCGAATCTCATCCTAACCATTATGCTCGGCAGAACTCTGAGTTCGGCTAGTGTTGAATCCAGCATCGCTGAGTTCGGCCAGTGCTGAGCTCGGCAGTTGCTGAGCTGCGCTAACGCTGAGCTCGGCAACCGCTGGGCTCTGCAAGTGCTGAGTTCGGCAGTTGCTGAGCTGCACTAATGCTGAGCTCGGCAACCGCTGGGCTCTGCAGGTGCTGAGCTCGGCCATCGCTGGACTCTGTCCATCTCTCCTATCAGTGTTGTGTTCTGTTACAGAACCCAGTTCTGCGACAGGACACAACTTCTCTTCATTAAGCACAGGAATGGTGGTCCACCTCTGATCAAAATCCAGATTAAGTAGCACCCCATAGTCGCACAGGCCCCCCTCACATAGACGTAGGGTCTTGATCTACCAAGGGTGGTCCTACTTCGATTCCGATCTCAATACTGCGAGATGGGTTCTTGTCATTCCATCTCCGGAAACTCATTCCCGTGACCCAATTCTTCTGGGATTCTCCATAGACCATTACAGAAGCAAAATAAATCATTCCTACATCATCCACCCACCATCAACCGGCCATTGATCATCCAAATGAGGTAATCCCATCCATCAACGGCCAAAGGAACCAAACAAACATGCTCAAGGATCGATCTAAACATATATATTACGAATTGGAATTCTATTGCAAATCAAAGGAAGGAAACATGCAATCTAGACTACCAGCACAGTGCACTTGCCTTGATTAATTGAAGGTAGAAGGAAAAGAGAGAAAACCACTGGGAAAAAGAGAAAAGGTCTCAGCAGTAGCTCTTAAGGTGCAGGTCGATCTCGGCTGGCCTTCTGTTAAGGGATTTCTGGGGCGAGGGAGAGAAAAGAGAGATTGGAGGGGGAGATGAGGGTTTGTTGGAGGGAATTGGGGAAGAAGAAGAGAGAAGAGATTGAAACTTGAGAGAAAAGGAGATGAACAGTAGTTGTTAGGGCAGGGGAGGGTTTAGTTTATATAGGTTGGGTTTTTGGGTTATGGACAAAAATGCCCTTAGGGTTAGAATAGGATTAGGGTTAGGGTAGAGGGTATCTAGGTCTTTAGGTGGGCTTCTAGAAGATTCTTTGGTGCAAACCCCCTATAGTAAATACAAAACTCTAGCTAGGGCCTCTAACAAACTCCCTAACTCTAAAAATAACAAAAGACCCCCTATTGACTCTGCTAATTACACCACTAGGCTAACCCTAGGAAAATACATAACTACCCTCACTAAGTCCCATAATTAATATAATTAAAATACTTAAGCTAATATATAGTATTCAAATTCACATTGAGGGCCCACCAGGGGTGGGGTCTCACATTCCTCCCTCCTTAAAGACATTTGGTCCCCAAATGTAAAAACAAAGTAAGAACATACCTGCGGTAGAAGATGTGGATAATCTCTTGCCACCTGGTCTCGTAGCTCCCAAGTGGCCTCCTCCGGAGTGTGATGCTCCCACTGAACTTTCACGAACTGGATGGTTCGGTCCCGAAGCACCTTCTCTTTGGTGTCGATGACGGCGACTGGCTTGGCGATGTAGGACGCGTAGGGCTGGATATCGAGTGGCTGGTGATGCAGAATTTGGGTAGGGTCCTCCACATACTTCCTCAACATCGAGACATGGAAGACGTCGTGCACACCTGATAGCTCTGCTGGCAACTGAAGTCTGTAGGCGACATCTCCGATCCTAGCCTTGATCTCAAAGGGTCCGACGTATCTCCATGCTAACTTGCCCTTCTCGCCGAATCTGAGGGTGCCTCGAGCTGGGGAAACCTTCAGGAATACACGGTCTCCTTTCTGAAACTCAAGGGGTCTGCGTCGATTGTCTGCATAGCTCTTCTGTCGACTGCGGCTAACCTTCAGGTTCTCCACTATCTGGTGGATCTTCTCACTGGTGTCGCCGACAATAGATGGTCCGTGGAAACTCCTGACACCAACTTCCTCCCAACAGACTGGGGTCTTGCACTTCCTGCCGTACAATGCCTCGAACGGTGCCATCTTGATGCTCGAGTGGTAACTGTTGTTGTAGGCAAACTCACAGAGTGGCAAGGAATCCTCCCAGTTCTCCTTGTAATCTAGGACACAAGCTCGCAACATATCCTCCAAGGTCTGGTTGGTGCGCTCTGTCTGTCCGTCTGTCTGAGGATGATAGGCTGTGCTGAAGCTCAACTTGGTACCCAAAGCTCGCTGAAGACTATCCCAAAAGTGAGAAGTGAAGCGTGGATCTCTGTCTGAAACAATCGAAGCTGGAACTCCGTGCAAAGAGACGATCCTGTCCACGTACAGCTTAGCAAGGACGTCGAGTCCCGCTCTCATCGATACTGGCAAGAAGTGAGCTGACTTGGTCAGTCTATCCACGATCACCCAAATGCCATCACTGCGTCTCCTGGTAGTTGGAAGTCCTGCAATAAAATCCATGGTGATATGCTCCCACTTCCACTGAGGTATCTCAAGCTGATGAAGTAGCCCTGGTGGCTTCTGGTGCTCGGCCTTGATTTGTTGACACGTCAGACATCTGGCCACATAGCCTGCAATCTCTTTCTTCATGTTGTTCCACCAGTAGTAGCTCCTCAGGTTCCTGTACATTTTGGTGCTGCCTGGGTGAATCGAATATCTGCTGTGGTGTGCATCTGCTAAGATCTGGTCCTTCAGCTCCTGGATATCTGGTACACACAGCCTGTCCTGGTAGTAGAGTACTCCACCAATCAGTCTGAACTCTGGCCTCTGGTCAATCTGCTCGATCACTCTGACAAGCTTAGGATCGCTGCGTTGACTGTCCTTGACCTCTCCAAGCAACTCTGGTTCCCATGCGGACATGGTAGCAAGCATAACTCTATCGCTGAGCGGCTGAAACTGGACATCCAAGTCACTGAAGACATCGGTCCACACGCCCTCTGCTGCTAGGAAATTGACTAGGGCGGTCTTCCTGCTCAAAGCATCTGCTACGACGTTCGCCTTACCCGGATGGTATTTGATAGGGAAGTCGTAATCCTTGATGTACTCCATCCAACGCCTCTGACGGTTGTTGAGATCATGCTGAGTGAACAGGTACTGCAAACTGCGATGATCTGAATGGACTTCGAACTTCTCTCCGTAGAGGTAGTGCCGCCACATCTTCAGTGCGAACACGACTGCTGCAAGCTCCAGGTCGTGAGTAGCATACTTCTTCTCGTGTTCCTTCAGCTGGCGTGATCCATAAGCAATGACTTTGCCCTCCTGCATTAAAACACAACCAAGACCGGTCCCTGAAGCGTCGGTGAAGACAACGAAACCGCCTGTACCAGAAGGTAAAGATAAGATCGGTGCTGACGTCAGTCTCTCCTTCAGCTCTTGAAAGCTGTCCTCGCATGCATCGGTCCATACGAACGGTACGTCCTTCCTCGTCAGCTTGGTCAAAGGGGCGGAAATCGAAGAGAAACTCTTGACAAATCTGCGGTAGTAGCCTGCTAAGCCAAGGAAACTCCGAACTTCTGTAACATTCTTCGGTCTCTCCCAGTTCACTACTGCCTCGATCTTTGCTGGATCCACTGCTAGGCCGTCTCTGGAGATGATATGTCCGAGGAAGACTACTTGCTCTAACCAGAACTCGCACTTGCTGAGCTTTGCGTACAGCTGGTTGTCACGTAGCAACTGTAGAGACGTCCTCAAATGCTGCTCGTGCTCCTCTCTGGACTTGGAGTAGACCAACACGTCGTCGATGAACACCACCGTAAAGCTGTCGAGGTACGGGGCGAAGATCTTGTTCATCAGGGCCATGAACACTGCCGGCGCATTCGTCAACCCGAACGGCATCACAAGGAATTCATAGTGTCCGTAACGAGTACGAAACGCTGTCTTCTGCACATCCTGCTCTCTGACTCGCAGCTGATGGTATCCCGATCTCAGGTCCACCTTTGAGAAGTACTGCGCTCCCTGAAGCTGATCGAAGAGCTCGTCGATCCGGGGAAGAGGATACTTGTTCTTCACTGTTGCCTGGTTCAGCTGCCTGTAGTCGATGCACATCCTCATCGATCCATCCTTCTTCTTCACGAAGAGCACAGGTGCTCCCCAAGGTGACATGCTCGGTCTGATGAAGCCCTTGTCTATCAACTCTTGCAACTGGGTCTTCAACTCTCGCAGCTCTGCCGGAGCCATGCGATAAGGAGCTCTAGAAATTGGTGCGGTGCCTGGCACAAGCTCGATGGTGAAGTCGATCTCTCTGACTGGAGGCAATCCTGGGATCTCGTCGGGAAACACGTCTGGAAACTTGCAAACGACTGGAATCTCCTCGACTCCCTTGGACTTCTTGTCCTCTGAGATGAATGCGATGTAGCCTTCGCAACCTGATCGCACTAGCCTCTCAGCCTTCAGTGCTGAAATCAATCTGGTACTGCGTGGCTTCTTCTCGCCTACAAACTCGACTGTGTCGTCTGAACCGTCGATGGTGAGTTTGACTATCTTCTCGAAGCAATCCATCACTGCTCGATATCGGGCCAACCAATCCATCCCCAAGATAACGTCGAAGTCATGCATGGGTAACACGATCAGATCTGCAAACATAATACACTCCCCGATCTGCACTCGGCATCTGGGGTGGTAAGTCTGACACACTACCCTCTTACCCACGGGCGTAGACACAACTAGCGTGTATGGTAACTCCTCTCCTACCCCACCAAGAACTAATGAGAAAGCAGTAGACACATAGGAATGTGTCGCACCGGGGTCAAACAATACTCTAGCAATCTGATCACAAATAGAAAGAGTACCTTCGACGACGTTCCCTGCAGCCTCGGCCTCCTCATGTGTGAGTGCGAATGCCTGACCTACAGCCTGAGGTCTCTGCTGCTGTCGCTGCTGTCCATGGGGCCTCTGGTATCGTCCCCTCTGGTAGTGCTGTCCCCTGGGCTGCTGGGGTCCACGTGCCTGCTGCTGGGCACGGTACTGCTGCTGAGGTGGCTAGGGGTGCCGGTGCAATCTGCTGAACGGGTGGAGCTGGAGCTGGTGCTCTCGGTGGTGCTGGAAGCTGAAGCATCGGGGCCTGAGGCTGTCCCCCTCTGAATGGGCAAAATCTGGAGATGTGTCCTGTCTCCCCACAGTCATAGCATACTCTGGGCCCACGCTGCTGCTGCTGCTGAGGCTGCCGCTGATACTGATGCTGCCTGGCCTGGCCTGCTGGCCTCTGTCTCTGAAATGGCTGCTGCTGTATGGGCAAGGGCTGCGGTCTGACCAAGGCGGCTCTAACTCGCCTCTGCTGCTGACTGGCCTCTATCCGCTGCAGACGCTCCTCTGCCCAGTAAGCTCTCCTCAAAGCCTCCTCATATGTGGGCAGATCGATGCAGGACATGCTCAACATGAATCTCATCTCTCAGCCCATCGACGAACCGACGGATCCTCTCGGACTCAGGTGTGATCAGAGCCTCTGCAAAACGAGAAAGCTGGGTGAAGCGAACCTCATACTGGTAGACAGTCATGCTGCCTTGCACCAGCGCCTGAAATTCCCGCAGCTTGCGGTCTCTGACGTGAGATGGTATAAACTTCCGAATGAAGTCCGCCCTGAATGCAGTCCAAGCGATCTCGTCTCCTATCGTCTCGAAATGACGCTGAATCGTCCTCCACCAGTCCTCCGCGACTCCCCGGAACATGTAAGCGGCCAACTGCACTCTCTGCTGACCGGTGCACTCGAAGACCTTGAAGATCTTCTCCATCCGCACGATCCATTCGTCGGCCACCAGCGGGTCATCGGCGCCAGTGAACTCAGGTGGTCCCCTTTTGAGGAACCTCTCAAATATGACGTTCGGGTCTGCCTCCCGAACGGATGCCGCCGCTATGCCTGGCTGAGCCACCCTGTCCATGATGTCCAAGACTTGCGTCTGGAATTGGGCAAAATCCTCGGCCTGCTGCTGCTGCGCCGAAGCCTGGGCCTCCTGGGAAACGAGGAAGGCCTGTAAGAACCTCTGGAAACGCTGCTCGAAGTCTGGCGGACTACCGACTGCTGGTATCATATGTGATGGAGAACCCTCTCTAGACATCTGTCAAGAAAAAGAAATTAGGTTAGTTTAAGTCCAACACTTAGGACTACACTGATTCTACCCGATCCATCGACCCTATACGTACCCCCACACTGAGATCCTCACTACGTCCTAAAGTTTCTAGTGTATTTTATTTCCTAGAGACTTGCCCGCTCTGATACCATAAAATTGTAACGCCCCAATTCCGGATACCGAGAAAATCGTCAAAGTACCGAAATTGGCGCGCTACTTCCCGGAAAATCCGAGAACTTCCAAGATCGTAGGTCCGCAGTGAGGTCCAATTTAAAACTTTTTGAACAATAATGTAACAACAGTTATTATTGCGGAAGCGTATTATAAGCGGAAGCCATACAGAGATAGCGGAAGCATAAGGTATCATCGTATATATATCAGATGTAGATGGGCTGAAGTCCAGCCTAAAAGTATAGTGATAACAAATCAAAGTTTAATTACATATTTTTCATTACTACCCAACTCACAACAAAGGTCTCTCAAAAACCCAGACAAAAGAACACTCAAACCCCTGCAGCTGGTGTCGGCTCTCCAACTTCCGGCTCGACCTCATGGTCGGCCGGCCCCCATCCGTAGTCGCCTGCTACGGGCACCTCAACGAGTGCGAACGCATCGCCCTCGAACTCGGGGTCAAGACCTAAGCACCAAGAGTGGGTCAGATCTAAAGATCTGGCAAGTCACAATATGCAGATAATATAGAATGTATGCATCAAAATGAGTAGAGACATGTATAAGGTTAAGAGGGTAACAAAGGTACATATGCTATGCAGTCGTGCAAGATAACCATGTAGAATCATAATAAGTATAACAGTAATAAACCTACACAATATGGCACATCCACATAAGCTGGTCACCGCGGGATATTATGCCGCGGCCCTCCCATACTGAACACAGTCGCGGTAGGGATCCTAAGCTAATGCTAGGGATTACTAACCCCGCAAAATATCATCAACATCATCCACAACGACCGGAACCGGCATCACACCGTCCGTCCCAACAGTGCTCATCATGATAGCCACACAACAAATCTCAATAGCTCCTACCAGTGATGATCAGTCCAACTGGCTGAGCTTAAATCAACTGAGTGAATGTCTATGCCGACTCGGAAACAATAAAGGTCTGTGTCTGTCTAGGCTTTGCCTTGCGTGAACAAGGTCCTAACAAAAGTCCCTAAGAGGTCTAAGTACTCAATACAAATTGTGGATCATAGTTCAAAGTCCAATTCCAATCATTGGATCCGTACCAAGGCCCACCAAATACTTGGCCTGGTCTATAACAATCCATATGAGACACAAGTCCATGTTCAATGACATATGATCCATCTACGTCCATAATGGGTCACAAGCCCATACAATCTAACCTCTCCATTCTAGGGTAATTCACATCCAACTTAGGCCATAAAAAGGGCCCGCCTAGCCACAGACACGGGTCAATGATCCACCCAATCAGATTACCGGGTCACCTCTAAGTATTCCTAGGTTTAGGTCCTCCATTTTCCATTTAATTAACAGGTATGAGCAATAATAAGGACAATAGAGTGATAGTCGTAGTATGAGGGAGATGAATCTCCAAGTACACGAATCATAGGGAGATAGCAACAGTCCAACCTAGGTAAATGGTCCACTTTCGGATACAGGTCCATCTCAGGTAATTCGATCTTTAAGTGAAACCACAGATGCTAAGGAATATTGTGTTTGGTGCTTAGAAGTTATGTGCATCATTTGGTAACGTATAAAGGTCGAATCATCTAAGATTACATAACCTGGACTTTAATTAGTGGACCCCACGAGTCAAGGTTGAGCCGTACCCTTGACTCGTGGCTGGCTCAGTGATGGAAGTCTATTTGAATGGTCAATGGGCCCTACATATGATTGCAACAATAGAAATTAGAATCTGGGGATCGTCACTGTACACAGTGTGCTCAGCCGACCTCCTGGCCTGGGCGGTCAGCTCGGCACACTGGGTCCAGAGAAGGAAAAACACCCTGCAGGCAAAGCCTGTTTGTCCAGGACTTCCTGTGAGTTCGGCTAACTCCCTGGCCTGGGTAGTTGGCCGTGCACACTAAGGATTCTGGCTGAAGGGAATGTCCTAGGTTCTATTCTCCTTTGTTGGAATCCCGCCTTTTTGGAAATCCATCTCGGAGTTCGGCTAAGCAATTGGAGCTCAATTGAATACTCAGTTCGGCCACCCAGCTCAGCTCGGCAAAGGGCCTAGCTCAGTTCGGCAACCCAGCTGAGTTCGGGAAAATGCATTGAGTTCGGCTAGGCATTGAGGTTGGTCAAGCTCTTAGCTTGGTTAAGCACTGAGTTCGGCTAAGCTCGAAGTCCGGTCTGGCACGGAACCCGGTCTGGCGCTGAGCTCAGTAAAACACTGAGTTCGGCCATAACATTGAGTTCGGTCGTAACGCTGAACTCGGCTTTGAGCACTGAGCTCGGCCTAGACACTTAGCTCGGCTAAACGCGAATCTCATCCTAACCATTATGCTCGGCAGAACTCTGAGTTCGGCTAGTGTTGAATCCAGCATCGCTGAGTTCGGCCAGTGCTGAGCTCGGCAGTTGCTGAGCTGCGCTAACGCTGAGCTCGGCAACCGCTGGGCTCTGCAAGTGCTGAGTTCGGCAGTTGCTGAGCTGCACTAATGCTGAGCTCGGCAACCGCTGGGCTCTGCAGGTGCTGAGCTCGGCCATCGCTGGACTCTGTCCATCTCTCCTATCAGTGTTGTGTTCTGTTACAGAACCCAGTTCTGCGACAGGACACAACTTCTCTTCATTAAGCACAGGAATGGTGGTCCACCTCTGATCAAAATCCAGATCAAGTAGCACCCCATGGTCGCACAGGCCCCCCCTCACATAGACGTAGGGTCTTGATCTACCAAGGGTGGTCCTACTTCGATTCCGATCTCAATATTGCGAGATGGGTTCTTGTCATTCCATCTCCGGAAACTCATTCCCGTGACCCAATTCTTCTGGGATTCTCCATAGACCATTACAGAAGCAAAAAATAAATCATTCCTACATCACCCACCCACCATCAACCGGCCATTGATCATCCAAATGAGGTAATCCCATCCATCAACGGCCAAAGGAACCAAACAAACATGCTCAAGGATCGATCTAAACACATATATTACGAATTGGAATTCTACTGCAAATCAAAGGAAGGAAACATGCAATCTAGACTACCAGCACAGTGCACTTGCCTTGATTAATTGAAGGTAGAAGGAAAAGAGAGAAAACCACTGGGAAAAAGAGAAAAGGTCTCAGCAGTAGCTCTTAAGGTGCAGGTCGATCTCGGCTGGCCTTCTGTTAAGGGATTTCTGGGGCGAGGGAGAGAAAAGAGAGATTGGAGGGGGAGATGAGGGTTTGTTGGAGGGAATTGGGGAAGAAGAAGAGAGAAGAGATTGAAACTTGAGAGAAAAGGAGATGAACAGTAGTTGTTAGGGCAGGGGAGGGTTTAGTTTATATAGGTTGGGTTTTTGGGTTATGGACAAAATGCCCTTAGGGTTAGAATAGGATTAGGGTTAGGGTAGAGGGTATCTAGGTCTTTAGGTGGGCTTCTAGAAGATTCTTTGGTGCAAACCCCCTATAGTAAATACAAAACTCTAGCTAGGGCCTCTAACAAACTCCCTAACTCTAAAAATAACAAAAGACCCCCTATTGACTCTGCTAATTACACCACTAGGCTAACCCTAGGAAAATACATAACTACCCTCACTAAGTCCCATAATTAATATAATTAAAATACTTAAGCTAATATATAGTATTCAAATTCACATTGAGGGCCCACCAGGGGTGGGGTCTCACATTAATTATCTTGCTTAGTGGGTTCTTGATGCTCTGATCTGTTTTATATATTTGATTAGTTTGTGTTTTTGAATTCTTCTAGTTTTTCTTGGATCTCAATTATTCATTAATCTTTGATTTTAAAAAAATCAGATTTAAATTTTAACTCAGTAGTGCTCCTTGTGGGATCGACCTGTAATTGCCACTATCTCAAAAAAAAAAAAAAAAAAAAAGCTGTGCACTTGTAGTAATTTTAATGGATTGAATTTAATTCACATCAGAAATCGTTCTCTTCTCCTCTCTTATCTTTTTCCTTTCCCGCCCTTTTCTGCTCCTACGCGCTTTCCCTCTCCCTCCCTGCTCCCTTGCTCTCTCTTCCCCTCTCCCTGTGTCTCGGCTCCCGCCCTCCCTATCCCTCTCCTCTCCCTGCTCTCTTTCCCCTCTCCCTGCGTCTCCGCTACTGCGCTCCATCTCTGGTCCCTGCTTTCGAAGATTTTGCGACCGGATCCTCTTGTGGAATTCTGATTGAGATAAAGGCCATCCTCCATTTGTGATTTCAATAAAAACCTCAGTCATAAAAGGTGATTTGTTCGGCTCTTATCTCTGGGACCTTCTCTATTTTTTTTGTTTTGTTTTGTTTTGTTTTCATCTTCATTATCTATAATGATTGTTGGAATTGTTGGGTTCTGTAGAAGGGATTTGGTTTGGGGTATTTGCAGATAAATAGATGTAGTTGTCTGGAAGTAGAAAGAAAAAAACCCAAATCTTTGTGTTAATATCTTAATTTAGTACCTCATTCCTAAACCAAACTCCAGCATTAGTACATCAATCTCAACCCTGGCTGTAGTATTTGATTGCTTAAAGGTGATCCATAAATTTCATACAACGAAATTGGAAAGGGAGGCACGTCTGTTGTGTTTGAATTTTACAATGATATCTAGAATGTTTGAAATATCTTTAAAAGCCCACTTGGCTGAGGTGAAGATGACTACTACTGGAATCTCCTTTACCTCATATAGAGAATACCACTGTGTAGATTCAATACTATCCTCTAGTATTGGGTCTCCACCATGTTTCATTTGGATGGAGAAAACCATTTTAAAAAGGGTGAAGATTTGTTGGTACCATCTTTACTTTGATATTATCATTCATTTCACCAGAGTTTCTCTGTCCGATATCTTATTAGAGAACCATTTCTGCTACAATTCAAAAAGGAAAAATCACATAATTAATTATGTTAGGTGCTTGGGGATATGCAGGAGTTCTCTGATGATCATAAGGCATGTCATTACATCCATCTATATATATTGTGTTGGTACTTATACCTCATGTGGTGGTATTATTTTATCTCCCACGGAAACAACTAGGGATCGAGCTTGATTTTAGCGTAGATTATGTGGGATTAGGACGAGTGCGTGAGTGCTTTAATTAGAAAATAAATCGGTAACAGGGATGAAGGATATAAGATGGAGTATAGAGATGATGAATGTGACGTTGAGATGATGTTGGAACTGGACTTTCTTGGGATTTAAATTACAAGGTTTATGGTTGGGTACTCATTTCTCATCTTGTTTTGGGAGATTATTTGATGAGTATTTTTGAATAGTTCATTATGTTAGGTGCAAGGGGATATACAGGAGTTGTCTCCAACAATCCTAAGTCATGTTATGACATTCATCTATATATATTGTGTTTATACCCTTACCTCATGTGGTGGTGTTGTTTGATAACGATATTGTTTCAGTAATTTATAGATACCCATACAATTTTTTGCAGCCTACAACAAAAGGATAATGATTATATATTCGGGTGCTTAAACAATGAGGAAAGACTTACGGACTTCACCCATATATTGATTTCAACCTCATTTATATGACAACACGATCATTACAACAGACGAATAAGTGTGCTAACAAATCCGTTTTCTCTAGCACTCTTAACGTCTTGCTATAGCCTAATTGTTAGTCCAAAGTATTAGAATCTAATATTATCAACTAGGGAAAAGGGCCATTAGTAATTCGCTGACCAAACCTGACAAATAGATGTAAAAATTGGTTTTTTTGATTTCTATGACCATGTTCTACACATAATTATTTATTAGGAAAGAAATCACTACATTCTATGTAAATGACTATCGAGAATACTTGTACATGAAAAAAGTGATTATATTGAGGGGCACCAAAAATGAACATTGACAACGATGGGAAAGAAGGTGGGCAAAAGGAAATAGCCGGATTGGGAAAGGGTGATCTAGCCATTGGAAATAGGAGCACACAAAATGAGCATTTAGATAAACAACATTTCTAGCCAAATTCATTGTAGATTTCTTTCAAAAGATGATTGTGAAAGACAATTAAAGGCATATATTTAGTCTTGCACAAACTAAAAAATTCCAACACAAGCATAAAGATTGTGGGTTGTTAAAATAAAGGCTTTGAAGTCCGGAAAGGTTCCCGTCCACTCAATATCATCATGAGAACAGTGCATTTCAACCAGATAATATGCACATACACATTAAAAGTTCTAGGAACAAAATTAATGTAAGCTCTATAAAAATAAGCAATTCCAAAAAAAACAAAAAACAATCCAAAATAACAGAATCAATGACCATTCCTCACAGTGATTTAGAGCTTTGATCACTTCGAAGGTGCTTAGAAGACATGAATTTTAAAAAAGAACACTTTTCCTTTTGCCCTCTTGACCCGAACAAAGACCTCCGTCGTTTTCTACTCTTTCAATCAAAAAGCAAATGCATATCATAATAAATCAAAAGTAGAATTGCCATTGGACGAATTGAAGGCATCATCATTACTTAACAGGGACTAATGCTAAAATAGGTACAATGTATACAAGCTGCATCAACATTTGGCAGATTGTGTTTGAAGTTTGAGGCATCAACATTGCAAGACTTAATATATAGTTTTTATTTTCCCCTGCAAGGTGCAAGGCTCGGCACCATTACTGAAACTTCGGCGAAGCTATAGGGGTTTGCACACTATAGTCTATCAAGCTTTTCATTTAATTTGAGAAAATAAACCATTCAATGCGCGTACATATCCAGTAAGAATGGCCATAGTACAAGATAATTCTCACCCGCGGAGATCAACTGAAAACCCAACATGCAATGAACAAGAAGCAAAAAGAAAAAATTGACAGGACTCAACAACAAATTTGTTGAAAGACTTTCTCAGCAACAAGAACAAGAGAGAAAAAACTGACAGAACAAATAGTCCAAATTTGTTGAAAAAACCCAAAATGGTTATGTTAAGCAAGTTCTCAACTATACTTGGCTAGAGAAACCCTCTTTCATATGCAAGGACTTCTCCAACAACTTCGCCGACAAGAGAGCATTGCCGGCTGCCAAACACCGGAGATGAAAAAAAGAGAAGAAACCCACTTATCTCCCACAAGATTAGTTGTCTGTGCAAGAATGTACTTTTCATTCGGTGTCTCTTTCATTACAGCCAATACTTATATTTTTCTCCACTAGTAGACAACTGAATGAGAATAGATTGAGATGGGGTGCTGGATAAAATAACAAGAGATGACATAAAAACATACATTGAAAAACTTGAGCATACAAGTTCAGCAGCTTGAACGATCATCGGCAATGCATCATCTGGGCCCTCGATTTATTCATATGATGGTATTGCCCTTTGATTCCTGGCCATTAATTGGATAGTTCTGATGGTGAAGGGCGAAACCGGAGAGGAAGAGGGAAAGAGAGAGCAGGGAGCCGAGGGAAGGAGAGTAGGTGAGAGAGAAGGAGAGAGGGGGGAACAGAGAAGGCATGCAGAGAGGGAGAGGAAAATGGGGAGAGAGGAAGACGCGGGAGGGGCTGGAGAAGCTCTGGCAGGAATGGGCATTAAAGGGTTGCAAATAATAATGATGTCGTTCGAAAACATGGAGGGATTATCATCCTAAAACCCTGTACGAACACCAAAATGGACATTACCGTGCATTTATGATTAAAATTGTATAATACGAGTATATGGATACTTTTTTGGTAATAATCCCTTGAATCAATTATAAAATCTTTATACATCCATTCTATATGTTAAAAGAATATAGAATGTAATACGTGTCACATCTAACACCAAGTTGAAAATGTTAAAACTTGAACCCAACTTGAGAATAGAAAAGGGTCGCCACCCTTCCTGGTTTTGTCTGGGACTAGGCTAAAGTTTGGGTCAAGAAAATTAGCAGCCATAAATTATGCCAAATAGACAATCATAACAGA
Organism: Litsea cubeba; assembly: GCA_012931725.1. Taxonomy (NCBI): domain Eukaryota; kingdom Viridiplantae; phylum Streptophyta; class Magnoliopsida; order Laurales; family Lauraceae; genus Litsea; species Litsea cubeba. Next base: position 60,747,011 of record CM022948.1, read on the forward strand.
ATAAAAAACCATTGATCAGTAGCTCATTTATGATCTTTCCCTTTTTTCGATATACAAGGAAACTCACACACCCACAAACATTACATGTCCCTAACAAGTGGACGAGCAGCTGAAGATTTTAGTCACCCTTGATGGATATGATAACTTCTGCTTTGTGGTGCTTATCATAATACCTTCTTTTGAGCAATTTTTCATGATAACTATGTAAAGCTTGATGGATTTGGATGCGGAGACTCCGACACGTGGCTAGAGATCTATGTGCGTTCTGGTGATTGAAAAGTTCCGCAGATCTCTTTGCCTGTTGTCTGTCCCGTAGGATGGAATAATACCCAACCCTAGGGCTCCCTTATCTTATATAGACAAGATCCAAAGAGTCACACTTACTAGAGACTTCTTCGCCAAGAAACCCACATCCACTAATCCTATTGGGAGTTTTATTAGTGGAATCAGATCAAGTCTTACATTAAGTGGGATTGTATTCTTTGTTGGCATCAGCCTTGCTTGATCTGACGTGGGACCCGTGGCATGCAAGCCGCATGATTTCCTACAAAGCTTAGTTGAGGCCAATAGAAATTAAGGTTTAACATTGAAACAGGAGTTGATCATTTTCTTTAAAAACAAACTTTTAATTGTTGCTAGATTGCTATTCGAAGAGAACATAATTTCTAAAAAATGTTCTTTTATAGACCACTCTAAAAAAGTGCATCTAAATGCATTCTCATTCATTTGGCAACAAACCTCAATGAATCCAAAAAGCCCTGACTCAACCTAACCTTAACTTGTCCCAAGTAGCAAGCCCAAGTTATAGATTAAGTTTGCATTTAAGTGGGTGACATGATTAAAATCACACTGATGTTTTTTTACCAAAAAATAATAAAAAAGGGGGGCTTTATTGGCACTACAAAAATCTCTCTTCCCACCACAAAAAAAAAAAAAAGATTTTTCTAAACTACCCCTCCCCTCTCCTCCTCCTCCTCCTCCTCTTTCCTTCCTCTCCCATCCTCCATCCTCCACCCTCTTCCCTCATCTCCCCCCCCCCCCCCCCACCCCCAAGTCTCTGGCGGGGAGGGAGCCCCGGCCGGCTGGCCGGTCTCCTTCCCCCTCTCCCTCTTTCTTCCTCCCTCCCCTTCCATTTTCTTTCCCTCTTCTCCCTCTTCTCCCTCTCCTTCCCTCTCCTTCCCTCCCCTACTCCCCCACTCCCCCTCCCCCTCCCAGTCACCAGCGGGAGGCAGATCGGGCTGCTGCAGGCGGACTGGTTTCCGCCCGCCTGCAGCAGCCCGATCTCCCTCTCGCCGGCGACTGGGAGGGGGAGGGAGAGTAGGGGAGGAAAGGAGAGGGAGGGAGAGAGGGAGAAGAGGGAAAGTAAATGGAAGGGGAGGGAGGAAGAAAGAGGGAGAGGGGGAGGGAGACCGGCCAGCCGGCTGGGGCTCCCTCCCCGCCGGAGACTGGGGGGGGGGGGGGTGGTGGTGGTTGGAGGGTGGGAGAGGAAGGGAAGAGGAGGGAGGGAGGGAGGAGGGGGGAGGGAGGATGGGAGGGGTAGTTTAGGAAAAAATATTTTTTTGTCTTCTAGAGTGGTGGGGAGAGAAAAATTTGTGGTGCCAATAGCACTCCCCTAAAAAAATTACACTGATGATAAGAGCGACTGTCAAACTTGAAAATTGAAACATCAATGTCGGGTCCATAACAATGCAAATTATTTTAAATATTAAAACTTGTGAAAATGACCTCACATAATTTTCTATATCCCAATTTACTAATTTAGCCAACAATTGTCTACTATTGGTGAACAGCTAGATATGATATCTTCTTAATCAAATTTTTTTTTGAAGTTTATGACTTAAGTCTAACAAATATCACAATCCAAACCCTTTATATTTTATCAAACAACCACACCACACCACACCACAAATACGTATAACAAAAACTAAAACTTCATAGCTAATGCAGTCACACATTGATCATGAAATTGCTCATTGACATTGATCATAGTGGCTGCAGTTTCACCTAAACCAACAATAGTAAGGGTTTTGAATTAGATAAGGAATCAATCACACTGTAGAACTTGAAAACCTAAATTCAAATTTCCCTCGAAAACTTGAATTTCATTACACCAATCACTGCCCATTTCCATTACATCATACAAGATATAGTAACATTTATATCTTTAATTCTACCTTGTTTTGTTCATTTGTACGACTTTGGTTAATTTCTGGCAATAATGGTGGCAAGACATCCACAAAAATATTGACAAATGTTTGAATCTTTTTCCATCGCTGTGCCAATATTTTATTTGATCTAACACCGTCGAATTATTTATTTTTGTGACAGTTTTCTCCCACTTGTTTATAAAAAAGTTCCAAGTTTCAGCTCGCCCTAAGAAATAATATTTTTTCTTCAAGCCTAGAACATACCCCCACATTTGTTCAAATTAGAACTAATCTATCAAGAATCTCATTTTTCATTGTTTCTATTCCAAGGCTCTTGCATTCTATATTATTTCCTATAAGAAAAAAAAATCCAGCCATTTACCAAAAAAAAAATCCAACATCCTTCCAAACTTACATTTACGAGACAAATCTCTATTCGTATATTGTGACAGTACTATTAGAATCATGAATCCATGAATCACTAACTTAATCCACATCTATAGTGACCCAAAAGTGATTCTCCCTTATTTGAGTTCGTGCGTTTTTTCTCACTCGGTTCATTTCAACTTCGATTCGTTTGCTTTCATTTCCAAGTTCTCTTTTCATTTCATCTCTCTACAGATGACCTTCGTTATTGAAATAATAATAAGAGAACGTTCTTTTTCCTTTTGTCTTTGGGGTGACAACAATCTCCAGTTTCCTTCAATATATATCTTTCTTTTGCATGATTTGAATCGGTCATCATGTATAGACTCTCAAACTTTGTCCAAAGTACAGGTTTAGTTTTTCCATCAATAACATCACTCAAGTCATCATCCTAGAGATTGTAATCTTGTCCATACGCATCCATTCTTCATCTTCAATCTATTTTTGTAAGATAAGTGAGAATATATAATCCTACTACAAAAAGAATGGGATCTTTCCAACAGTTACTAAACCCAACTAAACCCAAATACATCAAAAGTAGCCGAAGGAAAGAGAAAACTGAAAGCAGCAGCATGAATAAAAAAAAGAAGCGAGAGAAAAACATTGATGTCATCGGCTTGGGCAAGCCATAAAACAGAGTGACAGGTCCCACAGCCCAGTACTGCTACCCTCTCCACGATCAAAATCTGTATTGCTGCTTGCCAAAGGGAGGGTGTTATGTTGAAGCATGTTAGCCTTAGACCAAGAAAAAGAGTCTTCAATAGAGATACAGCAGATAGTGGCATTCAACTTGAGTCACCAGCAGCGCAGCTCAGTTTACTCAACCCTTGCTCTATTGAAAAGTATTTATGCTAACTCTACCAACACATTGAGGCTTTGATAAAAATGATTAGCAATATTTATGCTACCTCTACTAACACATCGAGGTTTTGATAAGAATAATTAGCAAAGGAAATTTAATATGACCATTGTGAATTCAAATCCCAAGATGAACGACTTGGTGTTGAAGAAAAAAGTATCCCTAAAAGTGCGCGAACTGAGTTCCCCTCTAAAGGGGAGTATTGAGGAGTGGGCTCCACCTGAGGGGGAGAATACACCTCTAATGTCTATGCAAAAGAGAAAATGAAAATGAAAAGGGGAAAGGTCTCTCTATCTTATATGTTGGCCAAACCCAACATCTTGTGTGCCTTTGTACAACGACTGCGGTAGAGAAGAATTCCCATTTTCCTTTTGTGAGGGGTAGGAAAGTAGGATTCCTCTTTATCACGGACATGAAAATCCACAAAGTGGAATTCTCTTGCTGCACAGACACCCACATGTCCCTCTGAGAAGAAAATCCAAACTCCTCAACTCGTTCTTTCAGGGCAAGTTTGTGCTGGCCCTTTTTCTACGGAAACAGAAAGGTGAGACCTCTTTGTATCCCATGCTGTTCTTTTTTGTCATTCCGTGCAAATAAATTCTCTTGCCACTCCTGGTTCCAAGCATTGCATCAACCAATGTTGAAAGCATTTACCAAAAGAAAAGAAAAGATAAAAAGAAGAAGAAGAAGAAGAAGAAGAAGAAGAAAAACCAATGTTGAAAGCTTTACGAACCAATGAATTTGTTGGTTCCAAAGTTTTAATTGCTTTAGAATGTTTTCTTAAGCAATGCATAACAAAATATGATACAAAAGCTGGTTGAGAATAGAGATTTCCAGTACATTTTTTCTTATTCTGTAAATGGATAGAAGTTAATGTCGACCATAGCCAGCTCGAAGGCCTGAACGATTTTATTTTTTTCACATGGTTGATATCAAGTCAAGTTAAATGGTTTCAATCGAACCAAACTGCGAAACATAGCTGTGCCAATCAGTTGGACCGGACCTGCTGGTTTTGTCCAAAGGCATCAGAGCCAGTTGCCTATTTTATCTCATATTTTACACCCAACTTTTACCTAGTTATCAGATGCATCAGCACAAAACACTTTGAAATCACCGGTAACCTGATACTAGTAGAGGACAAGAACCAATACCATAGTTGGAAGGTGCCCATGAATAGCAAAGATTAGGTTGCTAGTTCAAATCATGAAACCAACCTAAAGAAGGGGGCATTCGAGTGATTATGATTGCTATTATCATATTTAATGGGAGACCAGTCTGTTTAAGGCAGACCAAAACCAGCACAGCTCTCAACTCTCAAGTACCATTGATCACAGGACCTCTCTCCTGGTGGGAGAAATCTTGCTTTGTGAGTCTTTAATAGGCATTGGAATTTGGCAGCAACTCAAATGAAAACAGGAAACCTAACAAGAAAACAGCATCTCTAGATTTTCAAGGCCGATAAAAGAATGATAATAACAGTATTTTAAACCATCACCTCAAAAGCAGCATTTACAAGAGTAGTTTATCACCCAGGTGGTAATGAAAAAAAGAAAAGAAAAACAAAATAACTAAATACATTCAAAAGATTGCATTACAAGCCGTTATCCATTTTGAGTCTCTTCTGAGCTTGATCTGAATCCTCGCTGCTGCTCACCACTCTCCCATGAATCATTGGGCGATTGCTAGATGACGGGTCCTCATGATCCTGGGAAAATAAGGCGAACCAAAATGTCAGATGGAAATCCCATCTAGGGTTTTTAAGTCTTGCATATTTCAACTGAGAATAAAACCAGCAATAAGCCATGGCTTTGGTTGATTTTGACCAACTCTTGTCAGTTTCATTTTCAAATTGTTAATTTCCTTCAACTAAAATCTGCTTAATATGATGGGTTATTTAGCTCAAGTTTAAATCAGTCAGTTTTAGTATGAATTTTCAGTACAACTATAGTTATAACTCTCTTGGGCCTCTTGGCAACACGGTCATTTTTCTTTATGACATGTTTTTGGTTTCACTTTCAGAAGAACATTTCAGGTAGAATCACCAAGACATCAACCTTACTCCAGGCAAACTATTATTACCAAAACTTTTATGTCACTTCTGGAAGAAAGAAAGGACCTTATCAAAACAGAAGAATAAATATATAAGGGGAAAGGGGAATATGCTGCCGACCCATGACAAAGGTAAGAGTCCTCTAGCAAAGCAGGGGCAGGCATACAATTAAAAAAAAAAAAACAAAAAAAAAAAAACAGCCTCTTAAAGTAGGTCACATCCTAAGTTGCATGTGTATGGGTACATATGTCTGAATTTATAACCAGTGCTAGGTGTTTGAATTTAAATACAGTGCTAGGTCAATAGGTACATCTGTTGGAATCTATAACCAGTGCCAGGTGTATGGGTATGTGTAGGAGGAATCTATAACCAGTGCTATGTGTTTGATTCAGCAAATCCAGAAACAAAGGATTCATTCATTCATCATTATTTATTTTTAAATAAAATAATATGCAAAAACAACACCATTAAAATCATGTATAAATTTTACTTGAAACAATCAAGTAATAATCATATATCTCTTACCCAGATTCCAAAAGAAACAACATAAAAATATTTCAAAAATTGCAAAACTATGCTTATATTAGCATTAGAAATATCTGAGAAGAATCTGATAGTGTGTCATGAATGCTACTTGTTCGGACATGGGCATATGGCCCAGTTAAAGAATTCATGCAACAGGCTAGATCGATATAATGCAGAAGTGAGGCAACAAGGATCCTCCAACAATGATCACACAGCAGGTTTCAATTAGATAAAATCGAAAAGATCATCTTGATTTTCTCAATCAATGTTGAAATTGAAATAAATTCATTTCTGAAAATTCCATTAGTATCCAGCTACATACCCCGTAATATGCTGTAGCACAAGTAATGATACTTTATTACTTCCACATTAATTCTTATACTGTTTCTGTGGGGTATCAGCAAGTAACCGGAATTTTGGCTCAATAGTTACAATTATGATGCCCAGTTGCAGACATGGGCAGTTTTTTTTTTTTTTTTGGTAAATACTTAGGCACCCACATATACTATCCAAGTCCCTCACCAACACAACCAAGGATCGATCCCAGGTTGTTTATGTGGAGAGGGAGATGCCTAAGCACTGAGCTATCACAGACGGGTAGTTGGAACATGACTCACATTTTTTTACTAGAACATAGTTGCAGGTATCCACTCCCTAATATGCATTTCCCATCGATGTCATGATTTTTAATCGATTCTCCATCCAAGTAGCTTCAATTTATCATACAAGTACTTTGTCTTTTTTCCTAACTTCAATATATGTGTTACTTTTTACATTTTGAAAAAAAAAAAAAAAACAAAGAAAAACTAGAAGTGTTAATTGTTGGTTCCTTTTTATGACAATTCCAATGTCATGGAAGTAAGAAGGCTAGCTAGAATTCCACTAAAAAGGGGAAAAAAAAAACAATACGATGATTTTCAGAAAATAATGAACCTAGTGCAATATGCTGCCCATTAAGTATCATATTAATATCAGAATCATATCCTGCTGATACCAGTATGCTAGTCATATTAAGTATCCAGGTAGAGGAAAGAGCTAGTATTATTCAGGCAGGTTCTCATTTCTCTGGTGTATTGTATAACGCTAAAAGTAAGCATTTTGAGTTTTCAGGTACGTGAAACAATGGTACAGGTGGGGCAAACCATTATGACTATAAGCTCGTGTTCTGTTAGAAAAATGCTCCATGCTACAAGGGTTCGATGATGATATTTATCTGTTTGGCCCCATTATGAAATTATTCATCGAGTCTCCCTCATTATATATGGTAGTAGCTCTCCAAGGATACCTGTTACCTATGATGTCCATTCAATATGGCTCAATTGGATAGTAAGGATCACCAATACACATGCAACAGGACAAGAATTTTGGGGTATTGGCTGTCCATCATGGAGCCCAAGGCAGGATGATTTGGAACACCACAAGGTTCTGACCTTACGTATTAGTTCATTAGACCAAGTAAATGCTCAATCAAAGATTGTGTATGAATTCAGTTTTCATTTCCCATTGAGAATTGCTCAGAATTTTATATTTAGGTAGAAAGTGGCTGCTCAAAATTTTATATTAAGGTAGAAGGCGAGGACTGGGCTTCTCTCTATCATGCCTGAAGTGAGGGGACCACCTCGCTTTGAAATGCATGGTACTCAACTGTACAACCTGAGGACTAGTGCACCATGGATTGCTAGACTGTTTCAATTATAGGTGCCAAGGATTACCTTTGCACTGGATGTGCTCATGGATGGTCTACCAATTGCTCGCTTGCCAATATCAATTTGCACGGAGATGCTGGCCTGTGACAAATCAATGCCTGAGTTCTGCAATGCCTGTGTAAGAGAGCTCAATACCCTGCTCCAAACAATGCCTTCTGATCGTTAGCTTATGAATCATATGAGCAAAATTCCTAGACAACTAAGTCTGGAAAAACCAACAAAAACCAAATCTCCATTCCTATACAAATGACCACCTCTTTTCACTTGTAGATAAAGATGATCAAATTCAAATTGGAATGTGCAGAAAGAAATCACGATAAAGAAACAAATACACACAATGAAGAGATCAACTAGGGGAAGAAAAGAAATAGAAAAATGTGAAAACAGATATAATTTAAACAGTAAACACAAGGAAGGGTACTTTCTCCTTTGGATACGTCTGGTAAACACAAGCAAATGCAAACACATTGAACACCTTAGCTTCATCTTGGGATTGCTGTGGACCCAGGGAAGTAGTGGCTACTTTTGTGATTGTGGGTTGATTTTCTAAGATAATATATTTTGTGCCATGTAAGAAGACTCACGATGCATCTAACGCTGCATGATTGTATTCCCATGATATTGTGAAGCTACACAAGATTCCATGAAGCATTACATTGAACTGTGATACCAAGTGCATCAGTCAATTTTTACAGACTTCATCAAGGTTTATGGGCACTATTTCACTGGTGATTATCATCACCAAAAGGATGTGCAAACAAAGGCAGCGAAGAGGAGTTTGGAAAATGTATACTGTATGGTGGTGAACAATAGGCTGAAGCAATGGTACTTGGAATTGCCTCATTCAGAGCTTGCTTATTACCAACGTAAGAACAAAACAACACAGTAGATTTGAGACCATAGATGGACTTGGTGGATCTTATATTGGTGCCCAATATGAGAAAAGTGAATAAAGCTATTGAAGACTCTGAGACATTGATGCGAGCAATAACACATACAAACAGCATCAATAACACATACAAACAAGCTGCAGATAGATCATCAAAGCCTTGTCCCAACTATATTGGAGTCGGCTACATGAATTTTGTTTCTCCATTCTAATCTATCCTAAGCCAAGTCCTTAGGTTGTACTTCTTTAGATCTATCCTTATTACTTCCATCCATGTCAATTTTGGCCTACCTTTCTTCTTGGTTGGCCATCAACCTGGATAGAAAAACTTTTCCTCAATGGTGCCGTAGTTGGCATCTGTCGGTGCATATTACAAACTAAAGCAAAGGAAGATGGGTCCTTGTAAGCGAGGATCAAAATAGTGGGCGTAGCGGCTAGTGGCCAAAACGTTATGTAGTGGGTATACGTAGCGGTTGTGGCGATACATAACGGTGTAGCGGTGTGAGTTTTTTAAGTGGTCAGAAGAATTCAGATCTTGTGTAGCAATCAATCTTGTGTTTTTTTAAGTGATTTGGAACCAAATAAGAGTAGAGACAACTTTTAGAATAGGCTATTGAGGAGAAGAATTAGGAAAAACAATTTTAATTAAAATTGTTCGACTCTACTATGTTTTAGACCATAATGCTGCTATTTTCAAAATAGCATAGCGGCATCAACCACTACGGCTGATAATGCGGCCGCTAACGTTGTTTTGAACCAATTTTATAAGGACTTAACATGAATTAATGACAATGCATATTGAATCCACTTGCTTAGGGAGTGAGCACTTCTTAACATGTTTAATGTAAGAACTTAGACTTTGCAAAGCACTAGATCATGATGGAGACACAATTTCAGATTTCAAGTTGAGCTCCTCTAAGGTTCAAAATCATGATCGCAATTTCCATCATGGTAAACCTCAGAAAACGATATGATGCAGTGTCAACTCGCGGTTTGCGGTCGTCGTGGAATGAATTTTTTTCCAACCACGGAGTTTTGAAAAAAATATCTAGAAAATCCAGAATACTAAAAAAATGCAAGAAAACAATGTTTTTTTTTTTAATTAGTAAAAACTATAAACCAAAATGTCGGCCCTCTAAGTCATAACATCGTGTATCACTGTCTTGTAAAAAACCATTGAGAGTTTATTAAAATTTAATGAAAAAATTAACATATATCTATATATGTTAAAAGTTGTAAACATATTACAAATTTTAAGCGTAGAATGCAACCATAGTCATAAGTACTCAAGTAACAAGTCTAGAAGCTATGGCTTATAACTAACAAAAAACAACAATTTTACTTGAGAACTTCCAGGGAAAATTAAATAACACTACGGGTGAGCAATGAGCATTTACCTAGATTTGAGGATGCTTGCTTAGAGCTCAATTCCATTTGGAGCATCATCCAGGCTATGTATTGTCTTCATATTCATTACTTGGCGGGATAGTGATAACCAAACTCCTCTCCTCTTCTTGCATATGAGTGAGGTGCTAAAAATAAGAAGGATTGATATGAAGATGAATAATCTTGAGACTGAGACATTGGGGTTGTTATAATAATATTGTGGGCATTCACGCATTGTTGCACCAGACCATATCCCCCCACCCAAATAATTTTAAAAAAAAGGCTCTAGTACTGCATATGGTGGCTAGTAGAAGGGCCACTCTAACTGCTAGTGGCTAGCGTCGCCCTAAGACTATCCTTCTCCGCCTTTCGTCTTCCTTGTGATGGAACCACTTTCCCTCCTTGCAACACAGATCTTTGGGTCCTCATCATATTGGGGAAATCTGTCTCTTCCTCTCTACACCAAAGACTTCATTTCTTCATGCCCCCATTCAAGCTTCTTTCTTTCCTCTCGAATTGCCTTTTTTGTTTCTGAAATACAAGTGGGTTCCAACTTCCAATTTCATTCTTTATGGGGGCAAGCATATTTGTACATTTTGCTACTTAGCCAGACTATGACCTAAGTGTTGCTTAAGTTTGGTTATCCTGTCATTGACATCCTTCCCCAAATCACGTCACTAACAACCTTCTCACGATATCTGAATTCAATCTTATGTTTGTTTCCATCAACTTCACTACTATGGGCCCAAGCCGAATCTACTTCGCGCACCATTTTATCTACAAAAGAGAAGCATATCACGAAATCTTTAGTTTATCCATCTATTGCATCCATCTATTGCTGTATTTATGAAAGTTAGAAGCCTAAAATTAATGTTTAATTGAAGTTCCATAAAGTAAACTAATTATATTAAATTAATGTGTAGCCTTTTTTCAGTTTTTGTGTCTTTTTTGGTGTGTTTTGTTTAAATAAAAATTTACCATTATCAATATATATAATAACAAAAAATAATCCTAAAAAATCTAAAATATTACGAACCAAAGAATATGAAATTTAGCATATATGAAATGTGCATTAATAGAGAACCTTTAAAAAATATTTTTGATGATTTTTAAAAAAATTAATATTATATTTTCATAATTCCAAAAATCAATTTTAATAAAAAAAAAAACTACATCTACATCCCCAAACATATCTTCTCTTACATTGGTAATATGCACATAGAATTTTAAAGCATGCCTTTAACACATTTTGCAAAAAAAAAAGATTTTTATTTTTAATACGAAAATGATTATATTAAAAAATAATTGATTAATCAAAATCATAGAGATCTAGACATTCGACAAACTTGATGCTAAACCTATGAATATTCATATGTTTAATCAACTATTTAACAAGTAATTTAACTAAACCTAAAAGAATTTTAAAAAGCCGCAAATTTCCAAAAGCAAAATTTCTAGATCTAGACTCCAAATCACTAGTTCTATGGTAAAGTAAGAACCTACAAGCAAATCTAAAAGACTAACTAAAGCATTTTCACTTGGTAATTTGAAAAAATCCAAAAGATTTATTAAAGCCCTAAATTTTGAAAACCAAAATTTCTAGTTATTGGCTTAAAATTATTAGATCTCATGCAATGAAACCTCATCGAATCTTAACTTTTCTTGAAAAAAAGGTGGAAAAGATGGTTGGAATGGAAGGAGGAGCACCTCTTGCAGCCAAATAGTGCTTGGAATGTATTAAAATGAGGGAGGAAGAAGGCATTAGGGTTTTTAAGGGCTATGGTTGATATTTTTGAAAATATCAGTCGAGATCGATATTTTGGTCGATATTTCAAAAAAAAAATTTTGAATGGTTATATTTCAAAATATTGCCCGAAATGACTAATATTTTGGCAGTTTTATGGTGATACAAGATATACACAATAGATTGATTGCTACTTGAGTTCTCATGAATGTATATATATATATATATATAAAATATTTCATAGGCCTGAAGGTCTAAAGGAAGCATGTTCGTTTGCTAGAATTCAAATAATTCCTGTTGAGGAGAAATCTTCATTCTTCAAATGCTTTCCCCCAGTAAGTTTTTCCCAAATCCTCTAATTCAAATTTAAAGAAATTGGAAGGCCAAAGATGACATTTCAAAAATGCTGAAATTTTGGAAATCTAGCAATCGAATAAGGAAATCTAATGTTCCATACACAGGGATTGACGCTGCTATCAAAAAAAATTCTCGACACAGAATTCTCATAAAAATTTCCTCCAAACAAACACAGGTGCATTTGCGTGATGAGAGGATTCCACAATAAAGAGTAAAGTTGTTCTTATTTTTCATGCAGCCCACTGTTCGATTGCTTGGTGGAACAGATTTTCCTGTTAAAAGGGAAGATTTTCCTCAACAATTTCCTACTGGAAGAGTAGAAATGTAGGATTTCTCTCTCCCCCATCAGTGGATTTCTCTTGTTGCACAAACAAGTCTTTAAGAGTCCCTTCGAGTAGGGAAGGTAATGGAGACAAATAAATGCAGTGGATGCCTTGGCAAATCCTATTTAGCCAGCACAACGTGATATGCCAAAAGGGATAGGTCCAAGACTTGAGCAACACCTAACTAATAAGTTGGGCCAACTAGCAAAAAGTTCAAATGTGCTTGCGCCCCACAAAGAATGACATGTAGGCACTGTTAGATTCCATAAAAAAGAAAAAGATAGTCCTGAAAGCAAAGAAATACGGTTGAATGGGAGGCATTTAGAGAAGAGGGGTTCCCATCACGATGAAGAAAAAAGGAGATAAGGATGTTATGGGGGAATGCCAACTATCAGCAAGTAACGTTTCCCTTCTACCAACCACCAGGGGGATATGGTTTAGCTACAACAATGCATGAAGCCCAAGATATTATTATAGCAACTTCGATTCGTCTAAGTCTCAAGATTACTCATCTTCGTATCACTTCTTATTTTCACCACCCTACTCATGGAAGAGAAAATGGGATTAGTTATTACTATAACCCTCCAAGTGATGAAGATGAAGACAAAATAAACTTGGACAATATTCCACATATGAACAAACATGCCCATTTGAATCAATTACTTTTTATGTATTCCAATTCCATGCAAACAAACACGTCCATTTGAATCAATTACTTTCTATCTATTTAATTCCATGTGAACAAATAGGTCCATTCCATCAATGGATTTCTATGTATTCAAATTCCATGCAAACAATCAGGCTCATTTGACAATGAGTTCCTATTCTAATTTTATGCAAACAAACAAGTCGTTTGACAATAACTTCCTTTGTAATCCAATTCCAATCAAATAAAAAGGCAAATTTGACAATGAATTTCCCATGTATCCAATTTTGTGCAAGAAAATGAGGACATTAGAGAAGGAAGAAGCGGGAAGAGGGAGAAAAACTACCCACATGGGAGACAACCATGCTCTACACTGCTTCGGCATCCAAAGGGATGTAAATCATTTTACTTGGATATGAGCTGTGAAAACTTCAATACAAAACGGTCATTTCATCATCATCATCATCAAAGCCTTGTTCCAACTATGTTGGGTTCGATTACATGAATTCTGTTTCTCCATTCAAATCTATCATGAGCCAAATCTTCAAATAAGTTGTACTTCTTCAAATCTATTTTTACTACCTTCATACACGTCCCCTTTGGCTTACCCCTTCCACTTGGTGGGCCATGAACTTGCATACCCAAATTTTTTCTTGCTGGCGCCGTTGTTGGCCTAAGTTGGATGTGCCCAAACCATCTCAAACTACTTTCTCTAATTTTATCTCCTATTGTTGCTACCCCTAAATGCTCTCGAAATCGCTCATTTCTATTTTTATCCTTCTATCCACCTCAACATTCTCATCTTTGTTACCTCCATTTTGTGCATATGTTGCTTTTTGGCAGGCATACATTCTACTCCATAGGTCATAGCTGGTCTAATCACTGTCTTGTAAAAGTTTTCCTTCAATCTTGTTGGCATTTGTTAGTCGCAGAGCACCCCATAAGCAAGTATCCACTTCAACCATCCCGCTTTTATCTTTTACCAAAAAAAAAAAAAAAAACATGCCGCTTTTTTCCTATATTCAATAACTTCATCAATCTCTCCATCCTTGCTAATTATCGAGCCAAGATAACGGAAAGGATCTCTTTCTGGTATTTTCTAGGCTTCAATTCTCACAGTAATTTCAACTCTTTCTAAATGCCCACTAAAGTTACAATCCACATATTCGGTCTTTGTACGGCATATTTTAAAACCTTTGGATTTAAAGCCTCCTATCATCTCTCGAGTTTTGCATTCACACCTCAAAACAGTCATTTTTTTTTTATATCGGAGCGTGTCCCAACCCTTTGGGCCGGACTAATCCCTTCGGGCCCAAGAGGAGCCAGGTAAATCCCATGTGGCCCCAGTGTGGTAGCCGGGTAAATCTCCCGTGGCCCTAGTGTGGTAGCGCAAACCTCAAAACAGACATTTACAAACCAAAAATTTGCACATAAATCATTTCCATACTTAAATGAGTGAAAACAAACATGTACATGCATAAGTGTAACATTTACATATGTAAATGGGTGCAAAATAGATAGCCTCAAAATACTCATGGCCTTGAAGTTTGAACCTACTAACATTAATTTCAAAATGAAAGTAACCCTTGAGGCTCCCAGTCCTAAGTCTTAGAGGCCTTATGATTTTATACCAAGTTAAAATTACTCAGGATCGTATTGACTGTAAATAGTGTTGCTAGAAGAAAAATAAATAAGAAAGAATTTTATTTTCTTCTGTCCTTAGCCCAGACCTAGCTTGACCCTCAGCCTAAGCCTTTTTTTTAAGGGTTACTTTCATTAAAAAGAGCAAACAGTACAAGAAAAAAGTACAAGACGACAAAACAGGACAAACAAAAAAACCCTAAAAGTAGCCAACTAAGGCCCTGTCATAGAGAAGGCCACCTCTTTCCAATGATACACAATTTGATCTAAGGAGTATCCCCTAAAAGAAGGGAGAATAGACACCCAAAAAGCTACTAAAAACTTCGATTTCTCCACCAATTTACTCCAAAACATCTTGAGTTTCTTTCCTTCCATATCGTCCAGATCACCGCCAAAAATGACAACTGCCACATCACTCAGCCTAAGCCTGACCCACACATATGATGGTAGGGTAAGGCCTAACCCTTTGACAACCTTAGTTTTAACAAGATAGCATACGGAATGTTCTGACTTAGGGCAATTGATATTTTGGTTCACTGACATTTTCCAATATTTTCAATTTTTTGGATATTTTTTCAGAAAAAATTTGGGGTCGAAAAAATTCATGCAGCAATAAGCTATGACAACTGCGGCTCGAGACGTGACACTGCATAGTATCTTTTTCGAGGTCAACTACCATTGTGATCACGACTGTGCTTTTGAACCAATTGAAAAGCCCAAGCAGGCCCTATGGAAGCCACAACTAAGCCTAAACAGGCCTCATCCATGTAAAACTGGGCCAGGACCAAGCCGGCAACATGGTCAAATGAAGATTGGGCCTACACATGCAGGCCTAGGGTCACTGAGCTCCCACTTATTTTATTTTATTTTATTTATAAACTTTTTGGCAGTTTGGGAATTGGAGACTATTTTATTTAAATAATGATTGGCAGTCAGGAATAGAACCTACAATCCTGAATACTTCTATATGCCTAGTATACCCTATCGCATGGATATGATACTCATACAGTCATACTAGTCCCCGTCATACTAGTCCCCAGTAATGCATTGATACCTGTGGGTTTAAGTGTGGCATATCCTACTGTGACTTGAACCCATAACCTCAAGGTTGCAATTGTGAGAACCTTCCATTGTGCCACTGGCTCTTATCATACTAAGCCCAATATCTCATCTCATATAATTCTACCAGTTTTCTAACTCAATACTTTGAATAATAATCTTAATTTAAAATACAAACTTCCATGTCCCAAATAATAAAAACCTATACTTTGTATAAAAACCTTAATTTAATATACAAACATACATGTTACAAAATAGAATACCCATATCTACAACACACTCATGGTTTAGTGGTGCTAGCACCTTAGTTTCACATAGATGCCAAGGGATTAATCCCTGGGTTTTAAAAGTATAAAGTATCACTCTGACCAAAAGGATAGCTGTATCCATATCCCTATCCGTATCCCTATCCCAAATTTCTATAAGTACAGCGTGGTATACCAATCCCCACACAGGTATCCATAATCATGTCTGGGCATCATGGATTAGAAAATCTATTTACAGATTTGGATTTGATGTACGGAATTTATTCTAGGGCAAGTACTATTTCCACTTCACATAAATACCAAAGTATTAAGGTGGATCAGCCCATTATTACTAGTCCATCATCTTATTGCTTGAGAAAGCCTCTCTTTTGACGGTTCAGTCAGATTTCAAATGTTTGGACAATGCTTTCTTGGATTGCATGTCTGGTTCATGCATATTTGCTGCCCTCTCTTGTTGTTTGTAGTTGTTTAGCTGGTGATTGAGCATTCTAGTGGCCATCCACGAGTGGAGCAACCTTATTTGGTTATGCAGCAAGATCAACATTCTTGCAAAACCTTCCCAAGGCTTAAAGCCCCCTGTAGTAAGATTAAAGCTCTTGAAAAGCCTCAACAAGGTCTAAAACCCTTTGCAAGAAGCTCCCCAATCCAGTAGCTTTTCTTGTTTAATATAAAATAGCTCTTAGATAAATGTCTCAACACAGAGAAACCCCTAACTAAAATTCATCTGGACGCCACATCTAACAATCCCAAAAACAGGAAACAACTCCATTAAAAAAAAAAAAAAAAAAAAAAAAAAAAAAAAAAAAAAAAAAACACTACTAACTGGACTAGTATGACAATGAAGACTTCTTGAGATCACTTAAGATAATGCTATTCTGATCACATGAGCCCATTTAGGTTGGTGTCCTGGGAGCAGGACCTGATCATTTGGAGTTATGGTTCCATTGAATATTGGGACTACATTATAGAGGATACAATGAAGAAGAACCCATAAAATAGTCGAACTAGGCCGAGTACAAACCATGAGAACTGAATAAACCTGTGCTGAACAAAATGATTTATTTATTTGTTGAAGCCGGTGGAATCAATATCATTTTGGAAAACCGATGAACTTACCCTAAAATGTTAGCAAACTATAATGAGTATTGAATTGCAAACTGTTAACCTGAATAAGATATAGGCGTATGGGACACCACATAACTAGGGCATATTCAGCCTTCTACTAACAAATTTGAGGACAATAACAAACAGAAGAATTGCATGCTCAGCCAAAAATAAACTTACATGGCATTGTAAGTACTCACCCTTGAGAATAGATGCTGGACATGCGAATTGTGCCCCCTTCAATTGTGAGCTCCTCTGGTTCGTTCAACATATCACTGTCAACTGGATATGACCTTGGCCATAATTGTGGTTGTGGCTGAGATGGCATATTTTCAGCATCTGACATCAGCCTCTGCGGAGGTTGGGCAAGGCCACCACTCCTTCCGACAGAAGTATACAAATTTTGCTGTAAAGTCATGGGCAAAGGAGCTGCCTTGCTGGTCAAACCCAGTTGATGGTCCATTGCTTTGTAGGGGAGTCCTGTGTTCATCAGGCTGTCAGATTCATCTAGATTCTGTGCATTCGAGAGCATTGCCGGGGCAACATCAATACTATTATCATCAAACATCAAGCCGGCACCGGGGCCATTCTTTATTACTCGAGAAAGGTCAGCTGTATTCCCTCCTGACCCTTGGCTGTGCTTCTGTTTCACATAACACATGGAGGCAATTAAAATCTCAGAGCGTAACTCCTGGGTATATGCCATCCTAGATTCCTGAATCACGACTTCAAATGCTCTCACTATTTAAAATCCAAAATCTCAGACAACAATGTCATGAATGACCACCAAACTCCATGTTTCAAGACAATCAAAACAAGTTTATAACTCACAGAAAAGTCAACATGGAAATTAATAGAAACCTTTCTGCTTGATAGCTTATGAGAACTTTACTGTGCAAAAATGTAAAACAAAATCACAGCAAAAGGTTCAATTTCATATACCAAATACCAAGTACCCAACTTAACATACCCTTCAAAAATAACCACAGTTTAACACTATATTTACCATTTATATGCTCTGCCCACATTCAATTTGTTTTTTTTTTTAGAATATTCTCAATTTCTTTCATCCAGGCCAGCATCGGCTGATGGGAAAATATATTGTCCAGGTTAAACCCATCCAAACTAATAAAATAAATAGGAAACGAAAGAGTTCTTTTTCCTTTCATTTCCTATTTATTTGTATTAAAGGACCCTACATTAAATATGGAATAAACATCCCAGGTAAAACTCAAAATGCAGTCCTTATTTGCGTCATTATTGAATGGTTTAAAAGTCATCAGTGATACATGAAGTAACAATGACCTAAAAACAATATATGGTGTAATATTTAAAAAATAACGATAAATGAAGTAACACTGACAAAAAAAAGAGTAATTATAATAATTTTGGGACATGGATGTGCTCATGATCACGGGCTAGCATATGACCACTTTAGCACCCTTAACTTCCCCACCCACCCAACATTCGATACCCACAGGCTAGAGTCACACCAAAACATTCTCTCCCACCAGCAGCCACAAGCAAGCAGGCATGTGATCAGAAAAGCAATGTCCAAAGCAATGTATTAGCACTTTACCCATGTTGTTAATTTCATGCTGTCCTGATTCCATCCTGGGAATGCTGTCTCATACTTAAGTACTTTTTCTTGTAAAAATTGTATGTATTCAATGACCTGTTTGAAGACATGGATAAAGATAAAAACTCATCAACATTAAATAGTTGAAGTTGTTTATTACAATAAAGTTGAAGATATCGTGGAGATTAAACAATGGACCTCTAAAAGAAATGAGGCTTTGTCTCTCTTCTGATCACTGCTATTTGGTATCAGATCTCTCAATATTTGAAATCTGCAATCAATAATAGTTAATCCATCAAGTCTGTAGAGAAAAGGAAGTGTTTCCTACATAGTGCGCTTTGAAATAATCTACCACATTAATCTTTCCTGCCATGTCTAACTAATGCTTGTGTCGATAAATATACATAACGTAGATCTAAATTCTTTAGTACAATTAGGTTTTGCTAAGTGCACTTGCAAGTCATTCTACACCTGCATGCATGCAAATTTGCCACATGTACAACATCCAACTTGCAAGCCGCTCATAAATTTCTGTTCTGCAGATTGCTCGGCCGAAGATGCTGGCCAATCAACTTATTATAAGCATCATATGCAGATGTAAACAATCACTGGTTCCAAAGAAAGTTAAAAATTCGATGGAATTGAGCTACAGAAGGGAAAAGAGGATGTACACTCAGGTGGCAGAATAGCGGTTATAAAGCCTGGCTGATAGCAACGGGCTTCACTCGATCTTACAAAGTTGATTATTTAGACATTTTTACCCTTATTGCATAGATAACTTCATCTGGCTAACATTAGAATATCAAAGTGGCTATTACATCAATTGGATGTAAAAAATGCAATACTCCCTGAATTGCATAAAGAAGTTTATATGCCACCTCACTGTGTTTTTTTTTTTTTAAACTTATATGCAAGTTTTAAAAAATAGGCTATCGATTGCCCAAAACATCCAAAGGACCTCTTTGAACAATTCAATCATCATCAAAGCCTTGTCCCAACTATGTTGGGGTCGGCTACACGAATTCTTTGAACAATTCAATGTGCCACTTATTAAGCTAGGATAAAAAGTACAACCGATGTCATCACAATATTTCTGTGCTTTGTACAAAAGAGAAAAAGGAGCAAGGTTGCTTTAACCATATGCTGATGACATTGTGGTGACAAGAACTGCTGAGATTAAGGATCTCTGAGAGGTAACTCCATGGCACAAACGGAACCATACAGATATATCACAAAGATCCAGATAATCCAGTTCCGGCCTGTGACAAGTGACTGTCAATCCCAAAGTACAAGTCAGGTCCATATGGAATGAGATCAGAATCCAGTAAAGCAAGGCCCAAGCTCTCACAGACCCAGCCAAAAAAGCCGAAGGCAGTACAGGCTGTTTCAACAATGAAAAGACTACATCACCAAAGGAGGAATCACAGTTTTGTATCTCCCTTAGACCACCGTATGATATCTACTGTAATTTATTTTTGTCTTCTATAATTATGATTGTAATCATACAAATCTCACCCATAAGGAAAGATGACAATATAAATAGAGGCTGTGTGATCACATTGATCCTGTCACACTTTCTTCAAAATCACACTTCCATTTGGTTTTACATGGTATCAGACATCAGAGCCCTGTGATTATATTGTGGCTTGGCCCATGTCCTAAGTGGGTGCATTATATATTGTGGCTTGGCCCATGTCCTAAGTGGGTGCACAATTTTGTTTGGCAAGGAATTTGTCTCATACTTTTTGGTGTTGGCTTGCAAAACTTTACTGCTGCTGAACAGATTTATGTGATCAGCCCTGCATGCCCTAGAATTCTCTCAAATCACAAGGGACTCACTACCTCCGTCTGAAACTAGTATCTGGTAAGCAAATGGATCCCTTATGTCTGCAACAATTGTGTCTGCAACAATTGCTTCAGCACCCAACTAAACTTGCCATTGGATTGTAGTGGGCTCACTTTCTTTCAGAAGATCCCACCATCAATGTTCTTCCTCAGACTTTCAGATCTAGATCTGATCCCTTCAGTGGAGACCTGAATCTTCACTTCAGCACAGAAAACATTTCTGATTGAACTTGTGAACATCTTCTGGGCCCACCTCTGTGATCGATGGTTTTCATGTCATATACCATTTGGATCCCAGTTTTAAGAATTATTCAACATTTTTTTTTCTGAATTTTTCAATACACCTAAGCTACAGATTTCTAGGTTTTTAGTTTCCTATTTTTCAGCAACCTGTTTTGAACATTTTTCTTTTAACATCATTGCCCAACGTTATTGATCTAGGCCGCCAATCACATTCAATTTTTAAGCAAAGGTATAGCTTTCTATATACTATCATCTGGAAAGAATACATCTCACTATCTCAGATCAGGATAACAATCACATGTTGGCATGTTTCACTGCCTATTAGGGTCGCCCAGGCCCTAGGCCTTTATTTTTCTTTGAATCTTTCATTCTGGAATTCTCTGACTACCCGTGGGCCCTATTATCAAGTGTACTGAGCGTACCTAGCAGGATCACACTTCCCAGATGAGGCTCAAGTTTGTGCAATTTTGACTAGATTGAGAAAGTTCTGGCCATTTTATGATAGGGAGAGTTGTAAATCATGTAACATTGATTTGAATGAAGAAAAGACAAATGAGAGAATAAATAAGGACGAATAAGAAACAAGTTTTGACAACAAAGAGGATCATCCCATTTGATACTATCAACTATCGTTATCACTTTATTATAAGAATCATCACCATCGTCATCATCCTCGACTTATCCCATAATTGATCAGCAATCGCCTTACATCTTTGATGACATGCCATCATGCACACCCTTTTCACACACTCAATTTTTCTAAAATTTTAGAAACAAGGTGGTAAAGTTATACCTATGATGACTGGATACTTCAAATGTGGGGGTGTGACACAGTTAAAGTATCCAGTTATCATATGTATAACTTTACCATCTTGTTACTATTTTTTTTTATTCAAATAGTGTTGTATCCACTAGCTCATTTGTGTGAAATCCATGTCCCAGCCATATATCATGATGTGATGGCCATATCCATACCCCTATCCGGGCACCATAGAATTGTAGCTTTCAAAAATTATAGTAGAAAAAAAGAAAGGAAAAAAATGCGGTAGATGATGGAGCAATATAAGTGATTTCCTTCCAGGAAAATTACACACTCCCGTTCAACAGCATGGCTGAAATTAAAATAATGTGATTTAGAATTCCATAATAAAAGGCAAAGGTCTTGCATTTTTTCCTACTCACTTCACCTTTTTCATCATAAAAATTTTGCAAATAGGAAATTTCAAAGTTAAAAAATTATTTTATTTTTTCCAGACTACATGCTGATGTTGAGAATTCACAATATGGTTAAGAATATCTAGGATTTATCTCTTACGTTTTTTTTCTAATTTAGTTCTTCCATGTAAATGTTAAATAGAATTTATATAACTTATTTCCAGTGATACAAATCAGTAGTTTCCTCCCAAAAAGTGCTTCAATCAAAATGGTCTGACTATGAATTAAGAAAACCAATAAATGTTATCTACATCAAATTTTACCTATCATTAATTTTGCTCCTCCTACGTTGTTCGGTAGCAGAATGCTTTGACCGTGGTGTATTCACCCTTTGATCGTTCCCTTTCCCATCTGATTTTACACCCGAATCCCCTACAAGAAGTCAATATTTAGAATCCTGATCATACACCTCATGAAGTCTCACCAAGCAAGTTCAAAAACATCTCAAATGTAGGCATTTGTGATATGAATAATAACCAAGATCACTAATTGCTGTACCATAATCACATGGATGGGCTAAAGTACACAAAATGTACAGATAACAAAAAGGGGTGTGTGTGTGTGTGTGCATATGTTAGGATTATCAATACATGTGTCATATGGGCAAATTACAGGAGGTACGTTCCATGATTACAATATTTATGTTCTATTTGTAGGTGTGTGGGAATCTCAACCCTCAAGCCATAAATGCATTCCATGAGTAATGATAACCCAAGCAATTTCAAATCTCAAGCCAAATCCTCATATATAATATGTATTTGCAACAAAACTGTTCATTACAACTCATAAAAGGAACATACAAGAAGAAAGCTGGTATAAGAGGGCCTGTTTGGCATCAATCTTGTGCTACAAATATTCTATTATGAGAATGGATTGTGCTGAGAATGCTCCTATTTTGAGAACAGGCTATGTCAAACTTGTTTGGCAACGTTTTGTCAGAATTGTTTCTGACGAGCAGATTCATCACAGTTATGTTTGGAGACATTTTCGAATTTGAATATATTGTAAAATATTCATACATCCATGATGGATTTCTTTATCCAACCAACCATGTGATTGAATGCCATTTCATCGCAAGGCCTACTACAATCTTGATGCGTTGCTGAGTTGCAAAAGAAAAATGGGAAATTGAGAGAGTAGAGTGGAAAAAAAATGGTGTGATTTGAGTATAAATTCTTCCATCTTCACAGAAGATATATAGGCTTTGATAAGATCTGTCTACCAAAGACTAGATATTGAAGATGCTCTACAAGTCAGAAGAATCAAATCTTGAATTTGAAGAAAATGTAACCACAACTCTATAAGGAAATGAGTTCTTTAATCATAGCAAAATCTTTAAAGAGTAGAGGATCTTGTATGTTTTTGGATTTATGAAGACTATAAAAAGGACCAATTGTTGATTGATATAGATAATAGTGTTTGCAGAAACTGGATTCTTTAGAACGATTTGAAGAGAATGAAGTAACAACTCATTGAATTAGAGATGTGCTCTTCATTCTGAGCAGAATCTTCAAATAAGAGGGGATCCCCTGCAATATTTTATTATATACTTTTTGTTAAGAAGACAAGAAAGGTGGAATGACAAGGGAGACAGCTCATACAGGACTATAGAAGTAGAGAGAGAGAGGGAGGGAGGGAGGGACAAGGTGGGGTCATTAGAAAGAGTCCAGAGGAGGATGGGGGAGAGAGTTTTGAAAGTGCGGGAAAGAAGCGGGCTTTCATTCCAATGAAAAAAAAAAACCAAATTTTATTTGTTCCGAACTTTTCATTCTGATGATCTGATTTTCTAAAACAATATTCTGTGAAAACGTCAATAAAGTGGGGAGCCAAACAGTTTCCTGCGATTTTCATTCTACAGGCATAAAGAAATGTTCCCAGCAAATGATGCCAAACAGGCCCAGAGATTATACCTTCATATTATCCCATTTTTGTAACTTGAATGCGTAGCGCTGCCATTTTTCCAACCTGAGATTCTTCTCGCTTTGGAATTGATTGGTCCGTTGTTTGAGCATGCTCTAGTCTACGAGCCGAAAGGCTCTTTCCAATCCCAATAGAGCAGCCAGTTATTACTCCCAAAACTTACCCTCTCCCGCACACTTCCCTCTTTTCATGGGATCTCCACTTTTCTCAAGTTCCTCATACCCGACCCAACTTCTGAAGGTGGTCGTGCGAACACACATAGACCACAAAAGGACAACCATCACCTCTGCAGAGACAACATCCGCACAAGAGCATCCACAACTTCGTCAGCATCAAAGGCAAGTACAGCATCACCATCGCCTCCAAGTAACAATTATAGTGATTGAAACAATACCGGTCCTCAAGCGCTTTCTTTCAATTTCAACAAGGAACTTGAGCTCACTCACTCACACACACTGCATGTGTCTCTCTCTATATATAGAGTAACTCCTACGGTACTATGAGAGTAAGAGTGGGGCCCTCACATCCGTATCCAATGCAAACAGCCTAAATGTGAGGGCCCCCACCCCTTACTCTCAGATATGCATCTCCCTATATGTATAGTGGATGAATAAAGATGAAAATACGAATTTGTCTTTTATCCTCTCCTCTCAAATGTGTGATGTGTTGATTCCCATCAATCATTTATCCTCTTTTAAAAGAGATTTTGACCACTCTTCTTCCCATCTTCATAACCTTGAATTTAGTTTCTATGTACAAATTTCAGGAATATAAGTGTTGGGGAACAAGTACACCATTACAACTTATTATAATCATTCCTTCAGAACCCACCCACAATGCCGTTCTCACGCTTAAGTCAATGAAGCTGAGGATGCACTCCCAAGCATATCAGCTCGACAAAGTCAGACGAGACAGTGATTGAGAGTCATATTTTCTTTGCAAACGCGCTAAGCTAGGTCAAGTTTAAGTAGCTGTGGACATTGATGCAAGGGGCTACAACAGCAGAAATTCATGAAGAAAGGGCAAGGCATATGAAAAAAAGAACAGGTTTTTAGAGCAATCAAACGAAATCTCGCTCGGAAAGAAACAAACCCTCCATTTCCAACGTTAGATTAGAGAAGAAGAGTTGGGAAAGGTGAAAGAAAGTACCTTTCTGCGCAGAAGCGTCTCTTCTCATGAATTCTTCCTCGTCATCCTCTTCATCTTCCGTTAAACCCCTCATAGATCTCATCATCTCCATCATCTGCTCTTGTCAAAACCCTAGAAATGAGGGATGATAGTTCCAAAAACCCTAGGAAGTTGGGAGGGGGAGAAGAACAAGAACAAGAAGAAGGGGGTGAAAAGACGGAAAAGGACAGAGGGGAAATGGTGGAAATGCGTCGCGTACTACTTTACAGGGCTAGAGATTGAGAAGGAGAGAGCAAGGACGGACTTGGAATTTGACTTTTGTTTGCGAGATGCTGAGATGGTTCTGCAGATTGAGAGAGATTGTGCTTTATGCCCTATTTATTAGACATGTTAAATGAAGGAGGACAAGAGGTTTGGCAAGTGGGCTGGTCTGGAATAACAAAAGGGACCCTAGCTTTTGGCCCAATATTAGAAAGGGGTTAGGTTAGGTAGGTCAATTATATAAAAATGGTCTCTATCAATACCTACCTATCTTTCCCACCTTGTAGATATATTTTGTGTTTGGGGTTCAATAAATTTTATTATGGAAATTATTTACATATGTAAATGATTGTTGCAGACAAACAACCGCTTAATTTCGGTAGGAGAATTTAGATAGTTTTTACGATTGAATGCAAAATTATATTATAGAGTTTTGATTTTCTTCAATTTTGGTAGAAAATTGTTCTAGGGATATTCTAATTGGAGATTGTTTATGGAAGTGGTCTGCACCTTGTGGGGGCTAATTGTAAATGATAGTTGGAGTTGGAATTAGAAGAGTTGGGTTTTTTTATTTATTTATTTAATGAAAAGCCTACTTGGAAAGGATTTTCAAATTTTCACGAGAAAATGACATTAGTCTTTCACTGGATCAGACCTGAGCCTTGAGCTCAGCAGACTAATTAATTAGTTATGAGACTATAGTTGTAGATAGATTATATGTTTGCATTTTTTTTATACCTATGTAGTCTCATCAATCTTAAGTGTCTGTTTAATAAAATAAAGAGAGTTATTGACTGCAAATAGCCTTCAACAAGCTCTTAGGAGATTAACCCAAACCCTTTAACAAGCTCTTTCTATATTTCTTATAGGAAGGGGTCGAGCATGGGATCCAAATTCTAAATTCTCGTCAGACCTAAACTTTGGACCTTAACCCACACCCTTCAACCCATATGGGACTCAGACTCAGGCCTAGGTAAGTTTGGCTCAACTATAGTTTTATCATAGCATGCGCTTTTCTACAAGAAAAAGCATAAAAATAAACTATACTGTTCATGATTTTTGTGAAAAATTGTTTTTGATGGGAGGGGTCAGAATGGATGTTGTGGGAAACGCAAAAAAAAAAAAAGGGGTCAAAAGAACCAGATTTTTGCAATGATGTACAAACATGCCCTAGGTATTAATAATGCAAAAATAATTGGTCGGTGTTCAACTTTTAGCTTAATTATTTAAAAATTGAAAGCCTTCAAACACTTGAAAAAGTCTCCAAAGAGACGAGTTGATCGCCCTTAATGACTTACAATGCCAATCTTCCGCAACTTGAAACCTACAACAAGCTAAGAAGGTCCGCTAAAAATAGAGCTGATCGATCTCAATGACTTACCATGTTGAACTTCTGCAAATGGAACCCTAAAAATGTTGGAGAAGGTTTGCAAAATATTAAGTTGTTGATAAAGAAAAAAAGAAAAGGCTTTAAAAGGGTCTTTGCCGTGCTTGCAATTCTAGTAGATAACCTACATGTACATGTGACTTACGCACACATATGGGAGGCAATTAGGTAAAAAAATAGTGACTTTTTACAAGACCTTCCTAAGATATTACATGTATTTTACGACTAAAGCAGAGGTTTCAAAACATTTCAAGATTTTTCTTGTAATTGCCCCTAACTAAAAGTGCACGGAAATTGTACGAAAGAGTTTCAAAATAATCCCAATATTTGACCTAAGTTGAAGAAAGGAAGCATTTAATCCATTATATCAAATACTTAATGATCAGTGATCATCTTGTGTGCGAGGTTTTGCGCCTCATAGTGGCCCCCATCTGATCACCAATTCGAGCGGGTCATACACATAGACCTCCCCCAATTGTATTAGATTCCGTGGGTTTGCACTCATCTGAATGGACCGAATCATTTGTTCAACCGAAATCTTTTTCATATATAAAATAGTTGAATTTGTAGGCCATGCATTAAGGGATTAGAAAGATCTAATGGGCGTGCAATTATGCAGAAAGGCAGGGTGCATCAATACCTCTCCATCCCACACTCCCATCCCCAAGTGGGGTCCCAGGTGAGCCCCTCAGCGAGGTGCACAGGGCAGTAGGGGACTAGACCTCTTAATGATCATTTTTATATCATAGCCAAATGAGATTAAAACGGCTGATACTTTACTTTATCACCAGTGCATACACTGCTATGCCTCTTGTAAAATCTCATTTGACTTGGAAAAAAAAAATGTCAAGAAGCCATGACATAGGCTATAGAGTCCATTTGACCGTGAACAAGTTGGTCTGATGCGTGCTAGAGTTGAAATCACATATAAATTTCAAATATGTATTTTGCTACTCCAGCTAGTGCTATGTCACCAAAGGATTTAGTCTCCCTCAATCATTCATTCTGTGCAATATGATCATTAGAAAAGATAATAAACTAAACATAGATAATCTATGGAATAAAGTATGAAGGCCCATTTGTTTACGGAAAATTATTGAATGAGGTATTCAACTCCGGGGATGAATTCGAAAAAGAACATGAAATTGAATTTCTAAGAACTTTAATATATATATATATATAGTCACATTAATTTTTTTTTTTTACAAGATGACTATTAAACCAAATATGACTTATGGAGAAAATTGGGCCAATTAGGAAACAACAAAGCGAAAAAAGAGTGTATCGAAAATGAGAATGTTGAGATGAATTTATAATAAAATCAATAAAAGATAATTTGACAATAAGTGCACTTAGAAACATTTAGGGTTAACATCAATAGATAATAAATTAAGAAAGACACATTTAATATGGTTTGGACTTGTCCAATGACAACATCATGGGGAAAAGTTTCTCTAGAAAGGTAGATGGCTCTTCAAAGAGAAAGGCAAGCTAAAGAGGACATCGATGGAAATGGTGATGGTTAGATCTTAAGAGGTGTAACCTATTCATGGATTTGGCCCAAGCTAGATTCGAACAACGAAACAAAATTCATTTAGCTAACCCCAACATAGCTGTGACAAAAAAAATTGAAGAAACAAGGATGAAGACCAACATATTGTCATTAAAAAACATCTCATTTGGCAGAAAAAAAATTACCCAGCCATCACCCTAAATATATCGTCGAATCTTATGAGAATCAGAACCCCATTTCCATCTTTACATTGTATTCTTGTGCCCTCATCTTTAATATTCCTTCTTTGAATCTATCTTACCCTGAATTCCCAAGAATTCAATTCAATGCAAACAAACACACCCTAAAATGAAATGAAAATGGAATGGATATTTTACTTGATATTTTTAACTCGGCATAACAAAGTCATCCAAATGTTTGAGCTACCAATCAGAAGAAGCTGAGTACGTGGCTTGGAAAAAGTTGCATGCTTTAGATTTGACTCTCAATTTTCCTCTCTTCCAACAGTTTTTTTGTGGTGAGTTAGGGGGTAAAGTTCGGCCCTTCTGAAGTGGGAGAGAAGACCCCCTGTAATACTAGAGAAGGGCCCATGGGCGTGTGCCAACTGACCGATCTCATTTTGGTGGATAGCTTAGATCCAATTTAGCCCAAAAAAATCACATAGCTGTTCAGTTTTTGCTCATTGAGCATCGACTGTCCATCCCAAAAGGCCCCGCCCTCGTGGGCCCGGCGACAAAAATGATTATGCTACATGAACAAGACAACCACCAAAGCCCGGAAGGGAAGACAACCTGAGACACCCAGAAAACCTTTTTCTTTATACCTGCCTTTTCAAAGGGTGCCTCACACAAACAAGATCATCCAATTTATTTCCATCCATCTTGTACAAAGAAACCCCTTCCATTTGAATATAGTGTTCCTGTGTTTCCTTCCTCAGGCTCTCATATGGCAGGACTTCCCACTTGCTGTAATTTGAATTCTTCCGAATCTCCCCCATATCCGGTGATCCAGAAATGGGTCCACTGTTGTCTGAGTCCACTGTGCCCCATACCTTGCAGCTACCAAACTGTCCAAGCCCACCATCTGTCTCAGTAGCTTGAGTTCTCTTCAAGCGCAAAGCAGCAGCATGAGCCCGTTTTATCACATCTTTGCTTGGCACATCAGACCAGTCTTGCTTCCTCTTGGCTCTCATGGGGGAGTGGATTCTGATAACCTGCAAATATAAAGCCCATCAAAAGAATTGATTTAAATAAGTCCATATATCTTGGTGTGAGAGTGAATGCATGTGGGCAAGCGCGATGATATGTTTTCCACTCATATCTCCAATTTTCTTTCAATAAGAGCTTGGGAAAAAAACAACTGACTGATTTGTTGCAAGGAAAACAGAGAGCAATACCCTGAACCATTTGCTTCAGGTTTTCCACACTGTACAAAATGCTCAACTGAAAGTAACAGAATCGGTTCCACAAGAAATATCATACTTAATGTGGATTTGGAACATGAGATGCAACCAAAAGCTAGTGACGTGCTTAAAATTAATTTTAAAGGAATCGCATCTAATGAAGTTAAGGATCTTACACCAAGACACTCCAGGAGTTGATAATAGGCCCGCCCTTGAAGTGGATTATGCCCCTTTCTTGGGGTTGAGAAATATCTTGTCCTACGAGGAGAGACATACTCAACGGGTAAGATCATTGAGTTGGGAAATCTAAAACTGTGGCAAATGATTCAAAAAGAACATTCAAGGAAGCAAGATAAGCAGCAGTTCAATAATATTACAAAACATGCAAGCCAGCAACCATAGTTATTCACAACCCAAAAAATAAAATAAAAAATCATAGAACTAATTCCATTACTGAATTGCTAAAGTGCAACCTTTTGGCTAAGATCAAGAAAGAAACTTTAAATGAGTTGAATCTAGGAATCGTTTAATATATATGTACCTAGATGGTGTTTCATCTACAAGTCTGGGTAGTTTACACCTCAACTTTGAAGAAAGAACAATCAAACTTAAAATGTTGCCAGTGATTTTCAATGGGATCAAGCTTCTTTAAGTTATTTTGTAGCAGCAGTTGGAAGTACCTCAAAATGGTACAATATGAGATGCATCCACAGAATTTCAATTATGACATTGAACTGTAAGAGTTTCTTCTTTTTTCTCATTAAAGTGTTAACCAGCAACCATGCCAATAACAGATGAGAATGAACAAAGGAAAACAAAATTATTTCTCCCATCTATATGGGGTGGGCATCATCATATTAGCCTTATCCTATTGACTGGGGATCTGTTCAATGCATTCTACTCAAAACCAAACAAGAAAATGAAATAAAATCATCACCATCAAAGCCTTGTCCCAACTATGTTGGGGTCAGCTATACGAATTCTGTTTCTCCATTCCGATCTTATCTTGAGCCAAATTCTTAGATAAAATTGCACTTCTTCAGATCTATTTTTACCATCTCCATCCACGTCTTCTTTGGTCTATCCCTTCCCCTTGGTGGGCCATCAGCCTTCATAGACAAGCTTTTCCTTACCAGTGCTGTCACCGGCCTAAGTTGGACATGCCCAAACCATCTCAAACGGATTTCTCTAATTTTATCCCCCATTGATGCTACCCATAAATGCTCTCGAAGGCACTTATTTCTAATTTTATCCTTTCTAGTTTTACCACACATGCACCTTAACATTTTCATCTTTGCTACATCCATTTTGTACATATGTTGCTTCTTGATTGGCCAGCATTCTGCTCCATAGGCCATAGCTAGTCTAATCACCGTCTTAAAAAAATCTTCCTTCAATCTTAGAAGCAAGTCTCCACTTCTACCGTCCCGCTTTTATCCTATGTTCGACATCTTCATCAATCTCCCCATCCTTACTCATTATAGATCTAAGGAAATGGAAAAAATCTCTTTATGGCATCTCATAGTCTTCAATTCTTACAATAGTTCCAGCTCTTTTTATATGCTCACTGAAGTTACAATCCATATATCCTGCATCAACTCTTTCAAAATATGAATTGAAAATACGTTTATCATTCAGCATCAGTTGACAAAAACAACAAATTAGGTACTGGTTCCTTGGCAATATAGTCCACCCACACATTGCCTTTGCCACATAAGAGGAATGAGACATTATTACAGGCCTAAGAGGGGAATGCACGAGTTGGGTTTTTGGGTTTGGATCATGGGCCAGATCCAGCTGAAGGCCCATAACCAGTCCAAGCTCCATTTGCGCCCTTATATATGTAAATATCGTTATCTTTTTGAGTCTTTTTATTTTTTAGTAAGTTGATTTTTTAGTCTTTTTTTCATTGAAAGGCTGAGTATACGTGTCTTGGCCGTAATTATAAATGGATAGTTGGAGTCCAATCCCATCTTTTTGAAAGATGGGCCCAATTTAGGTTCTAACGAACTCCAATTGACATGGAATTAGGTCTAGCCAAGTTATGAACTAAATGAAAATGTATCATTAAGTTAATGAGTACAACTTGTGCACATCCAAGAGTTGAGCCTATGAAAGATGTAATCTTTCTTCTTCCTTGCTTATGTTGGTATTAATGAACAAATGTCTTCTCCTTCATGGTGAATGTTTAATCAAGTGTTCAGTTTTGGGTATGGAATCTCAGATCTTTTTCATGTTTCAGCTTGGAACTCGATCTTCAGGTTTGAATCCATTATTGTCGGCTGCACCAGACATTTAAGCCAAGCATATAACTTTGATTTCACTCCATACAGAACAATTTTCTTCCCAGCCTTTAACCAAGGTAGATGCAATCAGTCGCTGTTCTTTTTAGCTTTAGCTGTGACCCTCGAACGATCATTTCAAAAACCCACTTGACAAAAAGCTAAGGTCCTTTGCATAGTACTAATATCCCATACCAGGATACCACATGGGCCAGAGAAAATTATTTGCTAATGCTCCTTTTTTATCTTCGAGGTTATCATGTTAGAAGAAGGTGCCAGGTGGCCTACCTTAAAGAACTCCAGGCCATGTTAAGCTTTCATGCTGCCAAAGGAGGGAGTTGCCACCATCTTCACTGATGCTGCATGGGTTGAAGCTAAATTCTCTTCAAGATCTGACTCTAAAATGGCACTGAATTCTTTTTTAGCATTCACTTCCCATGCCAAGCTTAGATCGTTAAGAAAACAGAATGAAGGAAAAAGGAGAAGCTCTTCAACATGGGCCCTAACAACCCAGTGGGTTTTTTCCAACTAAAGATCAGATAAGATCTACCAAATACAGATCTTTTTAATTAGAGATTGGATTAGTTAGGAAAGAGAATAATGGCTAACCTTAGTTTCTATTTTTTTTGCCAATTTGAATTTCGAAATATCACATGATTTCTCAATATTTGATTATCTTTCACTAGCATAACTATTAGTGTATAACTGAACACAAAAGCTATTGGAATACTATAATTCTAAGAGCACCCCAAGGATTTGTTTCGACACGTCGTTGAACATGGATTCTAGACTTGCTACCTCCGCTTCTTATTTTCATTGGTGACATAATCCTCATTCCAAACCCCACCCCTGGAACAAGAGCTCCACTCAAGGATGAATGATCATAGCACCATGTCAGAAAGACTCCTTTTGCTTTCAGGTTGATTCCCTGCAATGCTTCAAATGGTGGACAACAAAATACTGTTGCCTTTTCATTTCCATAACATTCAAAAAGGATCCCTAAGGGGATGTTTGTCTACATTTCCGATTTTCCTATGTAAGGCAAAAAGTTAGGCAGGGTTGAATAGTGACAGGTAGGAGATCATCAAATTTCTACACACGTCTGGATTCATTTTCATTGAGGATGGCAACAGGTCAAGTTTAAAAGGTGATCTGCCCCAACCTGCTCCTATTAGAGGGCAGGTTTGGCAGTGGATTTGTCAGGTTTGGGGCAAGTATCGATTTATAGAATTTGAGTCTAATTTACATCTTACTAAGTTATGGCACACAAGACTCAAGTAGCATAGTCAGCAGTGGACATTTATAAGAAGTAAGAGGGAAGGGTTACGGGTTTGAGTCCTTAACTATGTGTTATATATATATATATATTTTTATGATGACGGTTAAAAATTTTATTTCACCAAAATGAAGAGATACAAAGTGAACAGAAGAAACTGAAAACAAAACACTAGCAAAAATTAATCAGAACTAAACATTAAAACTACCAGAAGAGCGAAGAACTCCTTCCCTTGCAAGACCATCCGCCATATCATTAGCCTCTCTAACAATATGATGAAAAGAAGCTTCCACTTGTCTCAAAATATTTATAATTCGTTTTTATATTTTAAATGAAAAAAAAAATCAATATCAAACTAGACCTGACACAATCCTGTCATGGGGATGGTCACCAAGGGACAGGCCTAGTCTGGTCATATGCGAGGCAAGGCATGTGTCAGTCAGGTCCAGTTCAAGTTAAGACTAAACTGTACCAAACTCGATCATTTCCATCCCTAATTTTCATGGGGGAACTTCGTCTCTGTGCGCACGCACGTGCTGTGTGTGTGCATGTGTGTAGGGTAGGAAACCTTTTTTTTTTTTTTTTTGTGTGTGTGTGTGTACTGTGAAGAAACTTACCATCCACTCTTCGGATATGGCATGCTCTATGGAACAATGACTATGTTTCTCATGTCAAGATTATCAAATCCCTTCCCCTAGAATCCTAATTGCAAACCATGTTTACTAAGTACTAAACGATTACAACTACAAGCTAGCATGCACAATAATTTGAAGCATAATCAACAAGTTGCTAAGTAGTTATATAAATATCTGAATAAAATCAAACTAGCGTGCAATAGTGCAATAAACAATCACATTATAATTTCCGAACAGACCATTCTGTATAGCCAGGATCCACTGTAAAGCCGTATATGTCAACAATGTCACACATTGAGAGTGCTAGCTCTATAGATTTCATTCCAGTTCCTTTAGCACCTCTTCGTAACACAATCCCTTGGAAAAGATACACTGGATTTGGAATCTCCTGCATTTCACAATATACAAAGTTGTAAAAGCTTGACTACAAAAGGTCTTTGGGTCCATTATTCCACAGGTAAAAGTAACCATAGTTGGAATGCGACAGCATGATAATAGATTATGTTCCCAAGCAGAAATTGCGAACCTTTCTGTTTAGCAATAAAATATTGATTCTACAGGCCAAATAGTAGTCATTTTTTTCCCTTGTATTATGGTAATATTATTTGAACTTCACCTTTATCATGGCATTGAAATCTTTATGGGTCACACTTTTGATTATTAGGACCTCATCGGCTGCAAAAAAAACATACTGGATGTAAGTTTCATCTTAAACGGATAATCCAAATAATTGAAGGATTACATTATGAATGACATCTAAAAGTATGATAAGTATCAACAAATAAATCACATCAATAACACTAAATGTCAATCAAATCCAGAACTTAAAGTAAAAGTGTGATATGGTTCTAAAGAAACTGGCAGAGGAAAAGGCATGGGGAAATATCACAACTAAAGGGAATCGTGGCAGAGCTATAAAATGATAATGGAAACAAAACCGACAAATTTAAGATGAGAATACAAGGACCAAAATTTTGAAGCACAGTAGCATGATTCCTAAATGTGTAATGAAAGAGATAATAACCGTTGTCATAACTCTTTTAGCAATTGTGGAAAGGAAGGTGGCTCTTGATATTCATTTTTATAACCCAAAGTTAAAGGAAGCCACATAAGGACCAGAGGCCACCAAATTGTGGCAAAAGCAACCATTACATTATGCATTACTGGAATGAGCTTAAGCTGATGCTTCTTGTTCCCTAGCATGATTCCTAAACATGTAATGAAAGAGATAATAACCTTTTTCATAATTTTTTTTGAAATTGTGGAAAGGAAGGCAGCTCTCGATATTCATTTTTATAACCCAGAGTTAAAGGAAGCTGCATAAGGGCCAAAACCTACAAATATATTTATCGCTAACTAAAATGCATTAAAAAAAGGAGAAGAAACAAAATACACCGGACAAACCCAGGAGACCGAAACAGTATAAAAGCGCTATACTGACCACCCGCAAAAATTATAAATTAATAGCAACAAAAGGAGAAAGACAATCCACACCCTGCTTAGCCAAGTGCGAAGTACGAGAAAACTCCACTTGAATCGAAGAACAAAAAGTCTTGATATCATTAAAAATAAAATGAAACTTCCAAGGAGCCCAACTAGTAGCCGAAACCTATGATAGCATTAGATGAATCGCTCTCCACAACGAGTTTCGAATGATGAGGGCTAACAAACATACGGAGAGCCTCCAAAATAGCCCGTTACCTCCCCTTTATCATTGCAAAGCTCCCCCACCAAATTCCTCTCCAACAAAATAGACCATATAGCAAAGGGAAGAAGCCGCCAAAGAGTAGCCCTACGCCCATGAATGGAACCAAGCACCAAGCGCATCAAAGTCTTGGGAAAACACCACGAGACCCTGCACCTAGAGATCGACTTATGCCAGATGAAAGGAGAATTTGCAATGGACAAATAGGTGATCTATTGTCCCCCCCTCCTGCCCACAAAGAAAGCACAAGTCTGAAAGAACCTCCGAGTTAAAATAAAGAACCTCCGAGTTAAAATTTCTTCTCCTCAAATTTTGTCCATCGTAGAGACCTTACCCAAGACTGCCAACCAGCAAAAGCTACATATGGAGCAAAGACTTAGACAAAAAACCAAGATATCTAAAAATCAATTTGCTTTCAGGATGAAAAGGTCAACAATAGAAGCTATCTTTTCACTAGGCAAATAATGGAAAAATACCGAGAGAAGAGGAAAAAAGAGCCTACGACAGGTACCTAGAGAATTAATTTGGTGCGTTCTAGATAAAAGGAGTGTCCCAAGAGGTTATATTGAAATTTTAAAGACTTGTATGAAGAAGCAATAATGAGTGTGAGAACTAACTGTGGAGAAATAGGTGAGTTTCCAGTGACTATAGGTTTGCATCAAAGGTCAACTTTAAGCCCTTATTTCTTGACATTAATTATGGACAAGTTAACTACTTATATTCAAGAGGAGGTATCTTAGTTGGTGTAAGTTGTTTGCACATGATTTGGTGGATGAATTGAGAGATGATATGAATGCTAAACTTGATATAACAGGAAGCTTGAGAACCCGATGGCTTTAAAATAAGTAGTGCAAAAATAGAAAATATATGAATTACAATTCACCCTGATACCTTCACTCGAGAATTAGAAAGGATGGAGAGATCAAGAAAGATGTCAAACATAGGACAAGAGCATGATGGTTGAAGTGGAGACTTACTTCTAGGTGCTTTGTGATCGCATATACCAATAAGATTGAAGGAGAAATTTTAAAGGACAATGATTAGACTAACTATGACCTATGAAGTAAAATGTTGGTCCATCAAGTAGCAACATATGTACAAAAAAAAAGTGAGGTAGGGATGAAAATGCTGAGATAGATGGGTAGTAAAATTAGGAAAGATTGAATAAAAAATTAGCACTTTTGGGAGCATTTGGGGGTAGCATCAAGAGGATAAATTAAGAAAGACTTGCTTGGGAAGGTTTGGACAAGCCCAGTATGGTCCAACAACGGCACCTTTGAGGAAGAGCTTTTCTATATAGGTTGATGGCTCACCATGGAAAAGGGGTAGACTGAAGAGGACATGGATGGGATTAGTAAGGATAAATTTGAAGAAGTGCAACTTATCCAAAGATTTGGCTCAAAATAGATGAGAATTGAGAAACGGAATTCATGTATCTGACCCCAACATAGTAGGGACGGCGATGATGATGATGAATATATGTAAGCACAAACCTTTATGATAAATTAAATTTAAAACATCATTGAATCCTCTTGGGTGTTATAAAAAAAAGAAGAAAAAGAATCCTCTTGTGTATTAGACCAAGTAAAAGCCAATCTAGGTCGCTTCGACACTTCAACCATTTCGAAGATCCCTTCTGGATACAACTCTTCATTATGATCTTCTTGAATGTATGGACCCTTTGGTTAGACGAGACATCATTT
Source organism: Litsea cubeba (assembly GCA_012931725.1). Taxonomy (NCBI): domain Eukaryota; kingdom Viridiplantae; phylum Streptophyta; class Magnoliopsida; order Laurales; family Lauraceae; genus Litsea; species Litsea cubeba. The sequence continues at coordinate 60,784,233 of CM022948.1, forward strand.
TAAGATTTTTCTTACTTTCCATCTCATCTCCTACAATCTCTTCAACAAATTCTCTCCATAATTTGGTAACCGCTTTAGTCAAATCTCAATTTAACTTCCAACAACATCTATTTAGGGGGATGCAACTCTCAAATCTACATGTCTCTTTCAATAATCATCTCAATTATCTATACATCATGTACTTACAGGAACAAATCTATTGATCTCATAAGGACCATCTCCACTAAGTAACACCCCCCACCCCCCCCCCCCCCCCCCCCCCCCAACACACACACACACACATTCTAACTATGGTTATATTTATCCTCTCCCACCAACCATATCATAATTAATCTCCTAATTTCTTGCCCATTTGTTCTCTATTATCTCTATCCTTACATATTTCTTGTTTCTTATCTTCATGACGTAGTTCAGAAGCATTATGTTTCTTCAACTTACATTCTCTCCAATCTAATGTTAAGTATGATGGATGGGCATCTGCTTATAGACTTGCAATGCATAGCATAGAAGACAGTGAGTTAGAAGAAGTAAGAAGAGTTGCATGAAAAGATCATTTAACACAAGATAAAGTTTTAAAGAAATGAGCTCATACAAGTGGATTCTTTTATACACAAGCTAATCCTTCTTCAAGAAGGAAAAAATAATGCAGAATCGATTTATAATTCTTTTGAGTTGGCCTAAGCCTTCATGGGGCAACTTGAGCATCGCAAGAAGACCTGCAAGGGTACTTTAATCAAGCAGTGATCAAGATTCAGGTGTTGAACAGTCATAATTTTTAAGTAAAAACAAATGTCAGGGGCTGTTTTGGGAAGAAATAGAAAAGACAGGCTGATTTGAAATTTTCAGAAATTTCTAAGCTTTCAATTTCCAAAATACATGCAGATTTTTGGAGGAGGATTTAGTGGGCGAAATCAAGTGAAACTTGAACCATTAGGGTCCCACAGGAGTCTCCTTGCCAAACATATGGTTGTCTTCATCATCGGATGGGCCATGAGCGACCCACAACCTGATTCACAATATGCTGCAGGGACATGCAGAACATGATTGGAGACTTTTGTTTCTAATTTTCTTTATAATTATTAATTTCTTTTTATTAGGAAAGCATTAGTTGGAATTCTAGTTTTTGTAGGAAAGCTAATTGGAAAGAATGCAAAGGTTTTGAGGTGATTTAAACACTATATAAGCAATACATGTAGTTGATTGCCAGCGTAGGTCATATTTGATAGTTTCTTCAGTGCAAATAAAGTAGTCGTTTGCCCTTTATGGCGCAGCCTAGATCTGCAATTGATGCGTTAGATCAATCTCCCGAGGGATTGATCGAATCCAAGATGGATTCCAGCCACTAGGGCACGAGCAAAACCATGGAACAACCCATATAACTGACAAAACTTCTTTTTTTTTTTTTTGAATGGTTACTTTCATTAAAAGGAGCAAACGGTACAAGAGAAAAGTACTGAAAACAAAAAAGAGCAAAATAGGAAAAAAAAAAACCTAAAAACAATCACCTAAGGCCCTGTCATAGAGAAGGCCACCTCTTTCTAGTGATACACAATTTGATCTAATGAATATCCCCTAAAAGAAGGAAGAATAGACACCCAAAAAGCTACTAAAAACTTCGATTTCTCCACCAAGCTGCTCTCATTACAAGCAATTCCTTCAAAACATCTAATGTTTCTTTCCTTCCAAATCGTCCATATCACTGCTAAAAATGACAACCGCCACATCACTTTGCCTCTAGGGTCCTAAATTGGGGTCTTCCAAGTGTGGAAAAGCTCGGGGAGAGAATGAGGAAGGGCCCAGCAGCAATCAAACCCTCCTATTATAACCATCCAGATCGTCTGAGCTGATTTACAATTGAGCAAGAGATGATCCACGGATTCTTCGTCCCTCAAGCACATTGGGCAGCCATTCACTATTTGCATCCCTCTCCTCCTCAAAAGACCCATGGTGGGGATCCTCTTCCTAAGAGCAAGCCACCCGAATACAAGCACCCTAGGTGGAGCTTCCATCTTCCAAATACCATACAGCCTGCTCCTTTCCCTGGGAATGTTTAGTATTGTCTTGAAGAAAGAAGACACTGAGAATGATCCATTCTTAGAGGCAATCCACACCCTATCATCTGCTTTGCCATTTTGAATGGTTAAACTGTTTAGGGAATTAAGGAGAGCAATGAACTGAGATTCTTCATTGTCCTTCAGGTTCCTTCTAAAAGTAGGACACCAAACCATCTGGCCTCCAATAGTGCTCATGTGAGAGCTAACCGTTGCTTCTTTGTTTTGAGCACACTTAAATAGATCTGGGAATTGAGTACACAACGCCCTCGCACCTATCTACCTATCTTTCCAGAAAAGGATCCTCTCCCCCGATCCAATTTGGTACCTGATATTCTCCAAGAAAAGTCTCTTAACCGAGAGGATTCCTTTCCAAATAGAAGATGAATTCCAAGGGGAATCATGAACATCCCACCCATGCCTTGGTAGGTTGTATTTCCTTTCCAACACCTGTCTCCAAATGCCTTGTGAACCGTCTCCAATCCTCCACGGCCATTTGCCCAGAAGGGCTTGATTCATCTTCTTTAGGGGTCTAACTCCCAGGCCTCCTTCTTCCTTCGACTTACAAATGGACTCCCAATCTACCAAGTGAAGCTTCTTCTTTAGGACTTGCACCATGCAATAAGAACTCTCTCTGTAGCCTTTCGAGCCTCTTTATAATGGAGGTCGGACATCTAAAAATGGAGAAGTAATATAACTAACAAAACTCAGAAATCTTGATTAATTGAATAAGCATTGCATTACAATGAGGCCTAACATCCTTATATAGGGGAGTTGGCTTAATCCCAAAGCAACAATACTTTCTAATTAATGCCTAAAATAGGAAACATACTAATATTAATTCTAAACAAATCAAACTACTTAATGATACTTCCTAACTAAATGGATGTCCCGTTAGGCCTATGGACTAGACCCAATGGGATGGCTGACCTATTGTTTGGCCTACATCACTTTTCCTATCCTCTCCCTTGGTGTCATGTGGATACAAAGGTGTTTGAGAAGGCCTTAAGGTTGGTGTGTGGTTATATTCAGTTCCACGCTTAATTTTATTTAATTTCTGAAATTTCTGACTTGGGGCATTAAGTTTGCTGATATTAAATGGAACTAGGCATGCAACGACTTTTTATCTAATGCCAAAAGAAACCCTAGTCCTTGTTAACGTAAAACTTGGTCAAAGGTAATACAGATTACACTATGGTTAAATAACTAGAAATTCAACATCACCAGATCCATTGAGAATAGTGACCATGTTGCGGGCAGCACCCCTGACTACAAGGCGAAAATCTCTCTTAAGGCCGACGTATCTGGCATATTTCTGCATTGTACAAACAAGGTAAATAAGAAAAAAAATCATGAACAAGTCCAGTCATATCATCAGAAAACAATTCAGAGAAGCCATTGCGAATTCAATCTCATCAAGGAAACTTACCAATGATAAGATGGCATTCCAAAATAGTTAAGAAAATTTACGTCCATAACATAATGACAACACGCAGTAAATTTAAGGAACAAATTGTTTTATCTTCATTTCATTTATGCTAGAAAGTTGCCTCTATTTTAACTGCTACAGGGGACAGGGAACATGGAAAACCAGGACTAAGTGGTTAATTTACCTCAGTAACAGGAGCTTCATTGTCTCGAATAACAGCACTATGTGCATCAATCTCTTGCCCAAACTCGGTCTTTAAGAGATCCCCTGAGTTTCCAACAACTGCACATGTCTGAAATTGGCGTGGGTGAAAAGGTGGTTTTGATGGCAAGATCAAATTAAGGTGCTCCTCACAAAGAGAACGGTTGTAGCATTTATCTGTGCCCCTAAAACCAACATAAGGAAAAAAATAATAATAATAACTACGTGGTATTCCCTAAGCACATTTCTTATTTAAAGCTAAGTTCAATCTGGCAATAAACAAAATGGAAAAAGTGTTTGGGATCATACAGCTGTGCAATCCTTTTTGCAGCATATTCTAGCCATCCATCTGGTCGAACATCTAAATATTCCCTCGTCAAGACGGTAGTCATGTTACGGTACTGGCATTGTCTGTGACTTAGTACAACTCATCCATTAAGAAAATGACTAGGCAAGTTGAGAAGGGAAATATTTACCTGTTCCCATAGAAGAATTGCCTCACAAACATCATATTGGTACTCCAGTGGCTCAAAAATTTTAAACTGGGCATTGTACTGTGTAGAACAAAAGATAATTGAATAAAAAACAAGAAAGAAAAGAAGCCTCCAAATTCAATGGGAAAGCATTCTACTGAAAAACATTAAATCAAAGGTATGGAAAAGTGCCTAACCCAGGTGCTATTTGTGCCTTCAGGGAATTTGAGGATCAATTTACAATGATCAATAACGTGTGCAGTAAGCCCAAGCCCTTTGCTTGCCTAAAAGACAAATACATCGTTAGTACATTCTAAGCAGTCCCAATATACAAGAATGGAATCTGAAAGAACAAATGTCCGTCAATGAAATAAAAAACCTACCAAGAGAGGCTTTGTCATTGAATCTACGGGTAGAAGGGTCTATAGAAACCCTAGCATTGGGGAATGTAAACCCGAATGCCCAAATACCTATGGATCTCTTTAATGAGATTTCAACTCTTCTTAAAAACTTCCAAGTACTTGAGGTGGTTGTTATTCATTATCAGTTGATGTGATTATTCATTCAGATTATCATATACTTTATATAAGAACTATGGTTCATACATGACATCCCTCTCTCTCTCCGACTAGTACTTATTGTGCAATTGACTTAGGAGCTACAAATAATATGACGAGAATGCAGTTTGAGTTTAGATCATATAGGACAGGCCCTCAATACATAGCAAAGTTTGAGTTACAGATCAAAACTATACTCAGGTCATGGGCGAAGGTTCAGTTAATGTTTCTCCTCTTATCATTGCCTTCCGTGTTAAATGTCCCACAATTTGCACATAATCTGGTCTCAGTTGGTTCTCTCACTAGATTTCACACTGTAGTATCACATTTTACCAACATATTGAGTTTTTCAAGACTTGAAGGCAGGACAAATAACAGGTGGTGGCTGCGAGTATAACTGTATAATGGCCTCTAATATGATGATTTAGTAATATAATTAATCCAGCCCTTCAGTCATCAGCTGATACAGAGGATGTTGTGAAATGGCATAAGCATTTGGGGCACATGCCGGTCCAAATACTGAAGAATCTCAAGCCTAATCTCAATATAATAAGTGTGTGTGTGTGTGTGTGTGTGTGTGTGTGTGTTTATTTCCATTTATTGATGATGCAACAAGGTGCAATTGGTTGTATCTAATAAAGTCTCGTGATAAGCTGCCCACAATATTGGAGAAGTTTCATAAATGGGTTAGCACAAGGCTTGAAGCAAAACTCTAGTATTACGATCAGAAATCGAGTAGAGTATCCTTCTGAAGAATTCTTATCATATTCAACAGCAAATGGAGTAGTCTCAAACCTTCTACCTATATACGCATGAACAAAATTGGGTTGCAGAACAAAAAAACAGGCATTTGCTGAAAGTTGCAAAGGGACTCTTATCACAGGTGAATGTTATTAATATGTTTTGGTTAGATGCAGCGCCTACTGTGGTGCTCCTCATCAATCAGATGCCACCAGGAGTGTTAATTGAAAGATAGCCATTGCATGTATTATGTCCTTTGACTCCATTATTTCCAGTTTCTACCAAAGAATCTAAGATATTTTGTTGCATCTATTTTGTTCATATCCCAAAACAACAGTGGGATAGGATGCAAAGGCAGTTAAGTGAATATTTGAGGGATACCCAAGTACAGAAAAGGGTATACAAGTTATCTGTCAAGAAATAATGGGAAGCAAATCGTTAGCATGATGTCACACATCCTTAGAGAATGTTCCTTTTTATTCTCCATAAAGTAAAGAAATGACCGAGTCAAGTGGTCGGTCAGGAGGGGCTAGCTCCTCTTTTGGAATCTGCATCATCGTTGATCTACCTCCTCAATGTTAATAGTACATTCAAGAAAGGCAAAGGTAGAACAACTTTTTATTCTTCTACATTATTCTCAGTGAAATCTAGATCAAATATTATCAACATTTCTTCCAATTGAGGAATTACCGTAAAAAGAAAGGTAAAGATTCCTCCTAAACCTATATTCTAAGGGGTGGGATTTCTAAAAAAAAAGAATTCCATGGATATGCATGCTATGATGCACGGATACTTCAAAATGGGCAACGTATCATGTCGTATCGTATCCGATACTTCACTTTTATGTGTAAAATCCGTGTCCTTGCCATGTCTATAGCGTGCCCTTGCCGTATCAGTGCATCATAGTATGCATGCTCTTCTACTCTCTCCTTCCTTTCTTCTACTCTCTCCTTCCTTTCTACATCATCGCACCCATAATATAAAAATTAAAAACCATGGATCCCATGAAAAGTACACTGTGGATTGTGGGATTTGCAAGTCATATAATCCCAAAAATTTCTAAACATGCCTTAAATGATTGGATCAACAAGGCTATCATGGCCACCTTTAAAGAAATCCCCTAATGCCAAATCTTAAAGTCTAAGGAATCCTGAAACAACAAGAGATTCTCCCACCCGTAATCCTCCTATCATCTTACCCAGTGGCCCTTCTTTACTTAAAAGCAGGCTCCTAATGTATTTGCCAATTCAGTTCAAAGGACCCCCTACTGCACAGAAACCGCAAAAACCGCACTATATAGATAAGCACTCCCTAATCTGCATCATTTTGACCTTCCACATTACACAATTACATTCATGTATTTTTTTAACGTATAATCATTCTCTGCAGTGAAGCCCAATCTTTACCATGCGCATTCCACAATTTACCAACAGTAATGAAAATCAATTTTGCAAAAACGACAGCCATTGGAAATTCAAACACAGACGATAAAAAAAAAAAAAAAAAGAAAAAAAAAAAACCCAAAAACAAGTTCTGGGTATTTGATTGAACCTTAATCCCTAGTTCTAGAACAAATGCAAATCGAAGATTGATAACTCACCACGCATTGCTGAACGCGGGATTGGAAGTCGGAAAGTATCGAGATTTCCTCGTTATTGATGGAGAGAGATGAGGGCTTTTTAGCAGTGAAGAAGAAGGTGGATTGGAGGGAAAGGAGGAGAAAGCAGAAGAAGAAAGCAGCGCAGAGCAGGAGAAAAACCGTGGGTCTGCTGCGATTCGCGCCTTTTAGTTTCAGGGCCTTCATTTCATCGGTGCCTGTGGCTCAGTTCGAGTGCGAGATCGAGATAGATATCACTGTTAACAAACGTTTGTGTCCGTCTCTGGTCTGGTGTCGATTGGGATGGCATGTGCTTGCTTGGTTGTAACTTGTAAGCTTTTTGACTTTTGCCTTTTATTGCAGGTAAATTGGGAAAATGGTGGGTTCTACATGTGCATGGTTTTGTCAAAATCACTATTTTGTTTGACTAAATGAGTACAGAATACAATCCTTTTAGATGTGCTGGGCCAGGATATCACAAATTTCTCCAAAATGTATGAAGATTTATTTTCATATAAGAATATCATGAATAGGGAGAAAGATATAAAATTATGATATATATAGATTGAGAAGTTTTTTGGGTGTTTTTTTTACAAAGTACTCAAAATCTATAAAGATATTTAAATAATTAGTTTCAAAGTCTTAGAATATTTATTAATGAGAATTTAACCGGGAAAAACACTTAATCCGGACGTGTTACGCAGTCAAAAACTTTAGCAAGTGGGTCACCAATTAGAGCAATCGGACCCAATTTTTTTTTTTTTTTTTTTACCTATTTGGCACATTGTCGGCGTCAACCTTATTTACACTGAATAAGGTTGGCGATGGCCTTATCTGCGACCCATATTAGGGCTCATATCTCTGTTTTTGCTCATTCTTCTCTTCTCTTTTCCACCATACCGTCGAGACTAACCTTGGACGAGTGACGAAGAGCGGTTGCTTCCATTTTCAGAACCACCAGCCTTCAAACTGAATTTCTCAACTGCTTCTCTTTGCTCCTATCATTTTTTCCATCGTCCTTGATTTGTACCTACACTCCAGAGGTATCTATCTCCTTCTGTTTTTGAATCCTCGTCAATGTTTTTGTATTTTCCCTCTCTTTTGTTTTCCCGCCATCCCACATATGATATCGAAGTGCATGGTTTGTTATTTTCAACGTCGTATTCGATTTGTATATTGTTTGTTTGCATTGATTAGGGTTTGTAGATTCCAAATATGGGGTATTTTCAGTTGAGAAGGACGATAGAGGATTGGGGTTTGTTTTTACACTTCTATATACACTTTGAGTGAGTTATTTATATTTTCCTGACTTGAGGATGTTGTATGCAGTCATATGTCACTAGTGATTCATTTGTTCCGTTTTGTGTTTCTTCATTTTGACAATGTGAATGGGTTCATATGCTAGGATTAGCCTCTCAAAATCTATGCTATTAGGATTTGGGATTGTACAAATAGGACTCACAGCTCCCTGTAAATATTATGATGATGTTATAGCCACGTAGAGGTCTTGGTTTAATGGCAAAATCTCAATCAAATTATTTGAAAGATTCAAAAGTTCAAGCTACAAGGTTCAAAAATTCAAAACTACAAGTCTCTGGCAAGTAGTGCACTTGATGCATTCTTGTGAAAAGACAGATCCACAAAGTTTGATTGAACTTAAACATGAGATCAAAACCTCAAAGAAAAAGATTCAAAAGTCAAATGATTCAAGAGAGAGCCCCCTAGAAGATAGACCGTCACAAAGTGTGCCACTAGCACTGTGACAATCCTACGAACAAAGTTGATCTTTGATTTGAGCTCCCTGGTCCTCCAAAAGCAAAACCAGGGCTCATTAAATCATTCAAATGCCATTCAGTGAAGATCGGGAGAACCTTAGATCATTATGAAGCCTAGAAATAGGTTGAACACACTACTGTGCAGAGACATGTTAGTCCCTTGCTATTGATGGCCCTTTTTGTGTTTCTTCATTTTGACAATGTGAATGGGTTCATAATGCCAATCTCTAACAATCCAATCTTATCTCTATAATCTCTAGATGTGTACTTATGGAGCCATTTAAATTTGAAGGCCTAAGCAAAATATTAAATCATTTGAACATGGTGACATTAGCAAACTCCTAATACACAAAAAGCCAATTCTCATTCCCTTGCCATGTTTCCATTAAGGCCCCAAATACATCACTGAAAAACACCCTTGCCAAGGGTCACTGTGGGCTCAGCCTAACTAACCCCAGTCCAGCCCATATATTGGCTGGATTTGTGCTAACATTTTTTGGGCCCATGGGCTGATTTAGGCCTACCCGTCAGGCTCAATAGCTTTCTAGCCTAGATATGTATGCTGAAAGGCCCAACCAAACCTAAAATATTTTGGACCAAGGGTTGGAATCATTAAATTTTTGGGGCTTGTGGCTTGACCCAGCCAACAAACACCCTACCATGATGCCCTATGAAGTCCGTGGATTGAAGGGTCTCATTGTGGTCGATAACATACTATTATTACCCACTAGTAAAACCCCGTGCTATTCACGGACCACGGAACCACCAAATGCAAATAATGAAACGGTTACATTAACCTCCAGAAATTCAAAATATGTACAAACTAGGACACAGGCAATATCAAACAAAATATTCATGCCGAGTATTCGTAACTCCATCTGTCAAGTGCTTCACGGTTGACCTGTAGGCATATAAAAATTATTTTAATAATTAATAAAGTATTATGTCAATGGTAAATAATCCATTGAAACTATCCCATTAATCATCATAAGAGGACATTTTTACCTGGAATATAGAGATCGTCTTTCATATGATGTTGTTGTTGCTTTTCAGTCCATCCTCTAAATCTTCTAAAGCCTTTATTGTTATAAGGTCTAACTCGATCTCTTCCAACATTTCTCCTAATTCCCTCAGGTTCACGAAATTAGTCTTGAGCTTAGCATGGATGTCCTGTACCGACCAAGGATGTAGTAGAGTGCTTATTATGGAACGTACCAGATCTGCAATATGGTTTATGTTCGAACTCATTTTTCCATTCCCTAACACATAGAGAGTCTTTGCCGCGACAAAATTTGAGAGGGGTGTACTCATCTTATCTCGGTTAGAGTTGAAAAAATAAATTATAAATTGTAATTTAAATGAAAGCAACAACAGACCAATCAAATTAGTAATAACATAGTAAGCAAGTTCATAACTTGGCACACATTATAAAATACTTATAAAATAAACATAACGACAAATTTGCAACCACAGAATAAAATAACAATAATGACAACTGAAGAAAAACTCAACTTATTTTTTCCCCGATTTATTTATACATTAAATTCACCAAATAGCAAACCTTATAACATATTGTAATGGGAGATATCGTTGAAGACTTCCATGTACACAATATTTTTGGTGATATCATTTGGCATCCCTTCTTTATTGATCAGCAGAATCTTCAAACCTGACGGAGATGTAGCACACGACACAGCTACATATGACCATCCGTTTGTATGCAAATATTTGTAAAGAAAGAATGCTGCCAACTGCAACTGCAATGAGTACCCTTGTCTATTATGGGTCGTCCATGACAATTGGAGTTTTTTTAGTCTGCGACCAGATATGTCGCTTCAATGTCATAGGGCCCACAACTTCGTTTTATGATGTAACTGAGGGAAAATATCAGTTTCTACGGATAATATCGTCCATCCATTTAGTCCGGGACCTTGACTATTGTGGGTCGTCTATGACAACTGCATTTTTTTTTAGTCCGGAACCAGAAATGTCCTTCAATGCCACAGGGCCCACAGCTTCGTTTTATGATGTGACTGAGGCAAAATATCAGTTTCTATGAATAATACTGTCCATCCGTGCTATTCACGGACCACAAAACCACTAAATGCAAATACTCATACGTATTATTTTTTTAAAATAATTTAATTAGTAAACAGTTGAGTCATTTTTTATGACTCATAACACTCATACGTGATATTCTAGTATTCATAACTAAAGCCTATTACTACATTGTAATCATCATAATTTTTTACTAAAACCCATAGTTAAATGAGTGGGCCTAATATCATGCCTGGGTCTCTAATTAATCACGGGCTTACAGTTAGACCCAGTACCCAATTTCCTAAGTTATTTTATTTGGAAATGCACTAAATCCAAGCATCTCAAAATATAAGTTATTGGGCCTAATATCATGCTTGGGTATCTAGTATAATTAATCACAGGCTTGCAGTTAGACCTAGTACCCAATTCATTAAGTTGTTTTATTCAGTTCATATATAGAAATTAAAGTTCATTAATTTTGAGCAATTTATGATATTCTAGCATTCATAACTAAACCCTATTAATCATAATTTTTTACTCAAATCCATAATTAAATTAGTGGACCTAATATTATGCCTGGGTCTCCAATTAATCACATGCTTGTAGTTAGACCTCATCTGAATTCCTTCAGTTGTCTTATTTGGAAAGGCACTAAATCCAAGAATTTTAAAATTTAAATTAGCGGGCCTAATATCATGCCTGGGTATCTAATTAATCACAGGCTTGTAGTTAGACCCAGTACCCAATCCTTTCAGTTGTTTTATTTGGAAAGGCACTAAATCCTATGTTATTTTTGGTTTATCAACAGTAAATATTTAGCAACCTAAACTTCGAATTGGGATTAGATCAAGAGCTATTTATTTGGAGTCCATAAAATAAAATTTTATAATTCGTAAACATAAGCATGGATTGAAATTTTTAAAAATACACACTAAGAAAGATACAAAAATCTAAACATAACCCTTATATCATTTTAAACATAACCCATTATGACTTGTACTGTCGGAATCAGACCTTTCCGACGGTCGGATACAATTGTTAGATTTTTTGGCTCGCCTAACGACAAGGACAAGTGTGCAAGAAACCACTCCCAACTATCATGTCGCTTCGCTTCAGCAAAGGCAAATGCAATGGGGAACAGTTGATGATTTACATCATGTGTTACAGCCATCATTAGCACTCCTGTATATTTGCCACGAATGTGTAATCCATCCATCGCTATCAATGGCCTTAGAGAGGTTTGGAATGACTTTAAGCATAGACCAAATGACCAAAAGAAGCGTCTAAATCGATCATCATCCCTGATGTCCAACGCAGTGTCCAAACCGGGGTTGGTTCTATGAAACTTGTTGCAATAGAGCAGCAATATAATAAAAGACTCCTCATATGATCCACGCACTTTGCACAGTGCAAGCTCCTTTGCCATATGGGCTCTCCTGTATGTAATGCGGGTCCCAAACTCAATTTGACATTCATTGATGATCTCCTTGGGCCTAAGATCATTATTGCATCGCACATTCTCTTCAATGAACTCTACTACTAGCTTCGCGGTTACTTGCCGATGTGCAATTCCCATAAGTGGTTTAGAACAACAATGTTTTGAATTATACTTTCGAACTCTAAAGAGTATGGACCAGAATCTACCATGAAGGCATGTATACACTAGGGACAATTGACTCCTTTACAACACACTGTGACCACCTTCATATTAGTCATCTCGTGTTTCAAGGTGAAGTTGTCTATTGCATACTTTGCCATAACTCTTTTAAAAGTCTCACGACCAGGAAACTCCATACCTAGCCACATCTCCCTGCCTGAAATGGTCCCTTCTTTGGGCACGACACTATCAGGGACCATCGTGTCCACGATGGGAGCTTTTGAAAAGCTGTCTTTTTCATTTTTGCTTGTAGTACATCTTTCGACACCTGATTTAATTAGTTCGGCAGCTGCTGAACTTCCATTCCCATCCACATTCATTGCGGGAGCACCTATGAAGCTGTGCACACTTTCACTTCCATTCACATGAAGCATTTCTACATTGGTTTCTTCGAACATGGGCTCATCATCTTCTGCAAAATAAGACAATGTCGTTGGAAATTTGATATCGTGATCCTCCTCTATATCTACTGTGAGAAATTCTTGAAAAGGTGGAGGTGACGATGGCAGCACGCCCTTTAATTTATTATCAGGCAGTGTAGTGCTGGGAGCGTCTCGAATGACCTCGTTTCTTTCATCCTGTACAGACCTGCAATATAAAGTTATGAGAAAAAAATTACTTTCGATCCAGGCTGAAATTGTTGTAATATAGTTTTAATTTCAGAACATACCTATTGTCAGGAGTGTGTTGGAAAGTGCCTTCATTACATTGCCTTCTTGAAATGAATAATAATATCCCTTTTGCTTCGCTTCTTGACGATTTTAACATACCATTGATATTATTGTCATCGTCGATATCTATCAAGGAAAAATAATTGCCATTGTGTAGAAGATACTTTAGAGTTATCTCATTAAAAGTTGTTGCCCAACTCGATGCTTCCAAAGCAATTTTGGACAGCTCCTTCAATGTGACATTGCTCGAAATATATATCAACTTCTGCCTTCCACCATTGTATTAAGTACAATTGAGCTCAAATTCAAGCTCACCGTCTTAGTGAAAGATTATTAGGTGCCCAACGTCTGACATGCTATTAGAACATCATAGAAAAACATAAATTACTTAGACCATCATTCTCACGCAATAATGCATGGGCTGTAGATTAAATTTGTGAACGTTTTCCTCCTTATTAGAAACTAATTATGTATAAAGTACTTTGGTTGTTGATGATTAAGTCAATCTAGTATTATGTATTACATTGAAGAGTGCAAAACAGTCAATAGGGCTCCTGTGCAAAGTATATCATATTCAATGAAACGTACAATAAATAGCATACAGTGAAAAATAACATGTATCCATGCATTAAATGATAGTATATGTATTATACGTTGTCAATAGAAAAAGGAGATTGATTTCTAGGGTTCCATCATGTGAAGAGAAAAATTTTCACTACCTCCTTTCTGTAGACTTTGACAATAGCAACAGGAGATTAATAAAAAATTAATGGTGACATCAATGGTGGAAAAATACACTAGTTATCATGCTTCGCAGCTATACAATACTGAAGGAAATGGCCTCTTTGCGATTTTGGAGAAGTGGGAAGAATGAAGCTCGAAATTGGATTATATAGGGTTCGCGGACAGGGTGATCGCCGACCTTATTCAGTGTAAATAAGGTCGGCGCCGACGATGTGCCAAATAAGTAAAAAAAATGAAAATCGAGCACAATTGCTCTAATTGGCACCCCACTTGCTAAAGTATTTGATTGTGTAACACGTCAGAATTAAATATTTTTTCTGGTTAAATCCTCTTTATTAATTTAATAATTTGGATTATTACAAATATGGAGCTACAAGAATGGAAAAAAATAAAAAAAAAGTAATCTATGGGATTTGATTTTGTTATCGATTTCATTACCAATGCAATCATCATGCGAAGCATTTATCGACACCATTTAGATAGTAGGAGAAATCATAATAATTTCAGACCTATTAGGTGTGAAGTTTTTTTTATATAAAATGACCTTATTTACACAACACATCATTGAGAGACCATTGATCTCCAAGGAAAAGATTCTTGTCATCACACCATCGCCTTTCTTTTGAGCATTTTATTGCCTTTTTGCTTATGTCTGGAAAACTAAATAAATAATAAATTAAGAAACTTGGAATATACAATGGGCATTTTATGTGTGTTCAAGAGCCAAATTTTGGAGACCCTCCTTTTTTTTCAAAAGACTATATAACCAATCTTCTTTTCGGCAAATTTAATGAACACCCACTTTCCTTCATGTTTTGTTTAATTGTATATGCTTCTACAAATCTTTGAAAGGCATGATAAAAAAAAAAACCGTGTATAATAACAACAGTTAAAATCACCTTATGGGCCTTTTGTATATGTGGTAGATTTGTGTTCTTATTCTTATTTTTTTTTAAACTGAAGGAGTCTTGATCTATTGGTTTTTCCTAGCCACTATGTTTGTTAGATAGCCCTCATATTGGATGATGATGGATTATACTCTTTATAAATTGACACGACCCGAGCCCGAGATTTATATTAAATTCGAGTTAACTCGGAGTCGCGTCCCAAATTTACTCCCGTGAACTTCAAATCATCAAACTGAATTCACAAGGGATATCAAATATTCACATTATGCGGAAAAATACATACAATGCTTTAAACAAAATGTACAATGTCATTTGTACACAACAAAATTCTCATTAACACTATCTAACACATCCAATTGCATATTTAATACAATGAAAGGACGTTTCAAAACGAATTTCTTTCCAAAAGTTTTATTTTCTCAAATATCGTACTCATATAATATCGCATCATCTCCACTCTACGAGTCCTCCTGGAGGACCCGGAGCAGTCTCCTCCGCTGGCGCTGAATGCCAAACACTGTGAATTCGACAATGCAGCAATATATAAACAGATCTATGATTTCACATGCTAACTACACATTTAATCTGTCTAATTCAATGTTTGACCAATACAAATACAGTTTAAAATCCAATGAGAGTCTTTATTTAAATTTGGCAACTGCAATAGCATTTTATATCACATCTTCCTAAAAATGAAGGAACCACATCTTCCACATGGAAGAAATCATAACATTTATGTGGGATTTATCAGTGCCTGGGCCAGGGACTACTGACATCACCACGGAGTTCCAAAACACTCCCAAATCATATGCTGCAGCAGGAACAACTCATAATGAGCAATAATCAAATAGCTATGTAGTGCCAGACTCAATTTAATTTAACAGATTCAATTCAATATACAATTCTTTTTGGATTCAATCCAATTTATAATCCTATTTGGAAACATACCATTCTTTTCTCAATATCAACCAACCATTCAGGTGTAATCATCGGTTATTTACTATACGTGTTATTCTCAATGGACACCACAATTTATTTTTAAAAATTTATACATTAAAATCCCCTTAATTAACACCTATGGAGGTATAAGCAATAATAATAGCCTTGACATAACCAACAGGCTCTTTACCAGAAAAAAGTTAATTTGAAATTCCCACAATTTCGGTTACCTGTCGGTTAATCAACATCTGGAATGCAGCTAACCGAATTTATTTCTGTTATTTAAGGTCAGCTTTCCAGAAGCTCGCCATTTTCCTGACAAATTTCCAAATTTTCATCACTAGTTCGGTCACCCTATCGGCTGGCCGAAATCCACTATGCGATTGACCGAATTTAAATTCGGTCACCTACGGTTACAATTCTAGAAACTTACAGAGTTTTCTCTGATTTCGGCTACCCATTCAGCTAGCCGAACTTTAAAACTCGGCTAACCGACAAACGTTGGTCACCTCACGGCCAACATTCCAAAAGCTGACATTTCCCACGAAACTGATACCAGGTGAATTCAGTCACCTCACGGTCACCTGTTCGACTAACCGAAAATCATCCAAAACTTCTTCAGAATTCTGAAACAAAATCTGTCTTGAACTCCAAGAGTTCTTACAACACTTCTACTAATCCCAATTCATCTTGAACCTTCATAACATACATTAACAATTCATATTACATAACTCCTTTCCATCATCCACTCACTCACATAAACATACACACAATTCAATTTCTAAGCAAAAATAGAGCTGAAATCTCAACTCTTAACAAGATTAAAGAAAATCTATACAATCTAGCAATTAATCATAAACCAATTGTTTATACTTGCCTTAGACTCAAATCTCACACAGAATCCCTTTCTCTTGAGTTCAATTTGAGACAAATCCTCTCAATCTCAAACCCTAACATTACCAATTCCACCAAATATGAATTTAAAGAGCTATTGAGATGGAAAAGGGTTTAAACCACCCAATTAGAACTGAAATCATTCTCAATACTTACTTGTAGGTCAACAAGAGAAAATCTTTGCTTTTCCTTAACTCCAAAGAAAATTGAAGAAAATGATGGAGAAGATGAAGTTCGAAACTCTTTCACTCCAACACACAATTGTTAGCTACCAATTTGCTCAATCAAGAAAGAAAATGAGAAAAGAAAGAAGAAGTCTAGGGCTGAGTTATTGCTGCTGCTAGAAGGATCGAGTGAACCGAAATTGTGTTCCTTTGGAACCTTATAAACAAGATTCTTGCAACATAACCCCTTCATTTACATTATTTCTAGTTTAAGTCAATTCAAGACTTATTTGACTCATTTCAAGTCAAATGAAGATGAGTATATTGTGAAAGTTAATGTACTCGACGAAATACACATGATGATACCAAGTTTCACCATATTCGACGAAATACGTAAAAATACGTATTTACGGAAAAGTCCATAATTTCATCAATTTAAGTCTAAAATCAACTCAAGCAATTCAATCCCTTCGAACTTCATTTCATTATTCTTAATTCATCTACTTGAGACTAATTTGATCCATTCTAATCGTTATCCATCATTATCACAACTAAACTCGATTAATCCACACCAATATCAATTAATTAGTATTAATCATGATTAATTCGGGATGGGGTGTAACATAAATTTAAATTCAATGAGACCCTACACCCATATGTAATTCCAAATTAATAAACCTCAAGTCCATGGGAGTTGATAACTGCATCAGACTAATCATGCATGTTAATTACCACTTGTTCGGTTTTAGGAATTGAGTTCTTTTTACATTTGACTAATCATATGGTGATATTAAATGATTGATTGGAAGGAAGGATTTATGAAAGAAAAAACACTAAGCAATTTTGTCCAGACATTCAAGCATGTGAACTCCAAAAACTACGTGTGAACAAAACCATCCACATCTAAAGCTTTCTTTTCTATGTTTGAATCAATAGAATGGTGGAATCACCATGACAATTAATATCATTTTGCATATCTCATGCCTACATACAAAATCATTGCTTTGCGGACATGTAAGCTGTCTGCAATCCTCTCCTCCTTCCTTCTTCTCAGCCCTCTTTTCTTCCTTTCTCTTACTTTCATTACCTTATCATTCTTTATCTTTTTACCATTTATATGTATACTCTTTCCATCTTTCCTTATGTGCAAGGCTATGTGTCGATTGCCTATCATACCTCTAATAGCCAAAGGTGTTCTGAATTCTTGTTCATTGATGCTGGAGAATGAACCCAGATCCATTGAAGCCTTAAAAAATGGTGAAATTGGAGTTACATCTATTGAAACTATTGGTAAGTCATGCAATGATCCCATGGAAGCCACCTCTATCGATTTGTCGAAAACTGGATAGGAAGGACCCACATCCATCAACAAGTCAATGAATTATCAAATGATATATACATCTACCAATGCATTCAAAAGATATTAGGTTGAACCTTCATCAACTGATGCATCAGAAGATGATTTTGTCGAATCAACGTATATTGGTGTGAGGAAAAGAGAGATTTTAGAATGCACATGCCTTGGTACATTAGGAAATGATAAGATTGTTGAAATTATGGCTGCACACATCGAGTTGGATCATATAAAGGTCCCACAATTTAATGAATGTGAAACCAACACCAAAGAAGAGAATTTGACAGAGGAGGAGGTGTTGGTGAAAGAAGAGGAGGAAGAGAGGGAGAAGGCGGTGGTGGTGGATGAAGAGATGGAAGAAAGGGAGGAGGATGAGGAGGCGGTGGACGAAGAGGAGGGGGAGGAGGTGGTGATGTTGGAAGTGGAGGAAGAGAGCAACGAGTATAAGGGCGAGGAGGTAGTGAAAGAGGAGGGGGATAAGGTGGTGGTGGTGGTGGTTGAAGAAGTTGAGGAAGAGAGAGATAAGGGTGAGGAGGTGGTGGAAGAAGATGAGGGAAAGGAGGTGATGAAGGTGGAAGAAGAGGAGGAAAATAAGGAGGAGGAGGTGGAGGATATTGTCAAGGCATGGAAGAAATTCATACTTCCAAATCCATGGGGCCTGGTGAAGGTAAAGTGGTAGGCTATCTTTTCCCATTTTTCGTGCTTCTTGATGAATTCATGTGAATACCAATTTATGAATTCTCCTGTCTGTTTGTAAGGTGGGGTAAAATAAAATAAAATATGTCAAATCAAGAGCAAAAGAAAGTGGAGTGAGTTGAAAATTAAATCACCTCTTTATCATTTTGTGATTTTTAAGAGTACATTGTTTGTCATTTTGTGTCTTTCAAAAGTATATTTTTTAGTTATTTTGTGCATTTTATTCAACTAAAGTACATTTTATATCATTTTGTGCTATTACAACCAACTCCCTTCACTTTCCTCTTAATTTGAAAATCAATTTAATTTCATTTTATTCCACCATATAAGCAAACAGGCACTCGAGTACCAGTGCCAACACCCAAGTCATTTTTCGGTTGGAAATCAAGTGAAATAGGCTGATCTATATAGAGCCATTGGCCAAATGAGAGTATGTTGAATATGGATAATTGCATTGGTCATTTATTTTTCATACACATTTTGCCAACAAATAGATCAACCTAATTTTCAATCATAACATGTTCAAGGTGGGCCACTCGGTTAAGTGCTTTTGATATGAAATATCATCATATTGGCACGTGATTTAAAAGAAATTAACTGAAACAAGTTTCTCTTAAATAAAGATTATAGAAGTTGTAACTATTTCGAATCTTATGAAAATATCTAATTCTTAAAGGAATGCAGCTAGCATGACTATACTTAATGATGAGCTCACAACATCATTTTTTGGGAAGATTTGACAATGGAATAAAACTTAATTTGGGAGCTTCTATTGGCACCGCACTTTTCTCTTTCCCCACCGTACAATTTTTTTCCTTTTCCTAAACTACCCATCCCCCTCCCTCCACCCTTTTCCCTCATGCTTGCTCCCTCCCAGTCTCAGACGGCTATCGGCCGTCCTCCCTCCCCCATGTCCCTCTCTCTCCCTCTTTCTTCATCCCTCCCCCTCTATTTTCTCTCCCTTTCTCCCTTCCTCTTCTTCTCTCTCCTCCCCCCCCCCCTTCACGCGATTGGGAGAGGGAGGAAAAGAGGAAGGGGCGGAGGGAAGGAGAGAGAAGGAGAGGAAGGGAGAGAAAATAGAGGGGGAGGGAGGAAGAAAGAGGGAGAGAGAGGGAGAGGGGGGAGGGAGGCTGGCCGTTCTCCCTCCCCGCCAGAGATGGGGGGGGCGCGTAGGGGGGAGGGAGGAGGGCTAGTGTAGGGAAAAAAATTGTCTTGTAGCGCGACGGGGAAAGAGAAAACTCCGGTGCCAATAGAAGCTCCCTAAAACTTTTGGCTCATTTTCAAAAATGCACATGAAGACTTGACTATTTAATATATATATATATATATATATATTTGTCACATTTCTTCCAATCAAGTCCTCTTCATGATCTTTTTATCAATGACAAATACCCTTCCCTTATGATAGGTTTTTTCTTTGATTTACCTCTTTCCTTCCTTTTACCAAAGAAAAAACTCTTTCCTCCCTAAAACTGGCCATTTTGATTTTGCGAATCATAACCATTTAATGAAGTTAGTTTTTTAGTCATTTGGAATCTCTTTTTTTAACTATCCATGCATAAAGGTAATTGAAGTGGGCCCCATTAGGTCTTTTGGGTTGGACTTGGTCCTTTCTCTTAAATGATTTATTAAAGAAAAACGACATAACGGTATTTTTTTAATTTCTCGAATTCTTTTTATGGAGAGGACTTGATTGAAAGAATTGTGGAAGACTTTTTTCCTTTTTTTAAATATTAAAATCTTCATGTACTTGTTTGAGAATTAGGAAAAAGTTTCATATTTTTTTCAAAAAGTTTCCTTTTCTTTTGATACCTCAGCCAAGGGGGCTGGGACTAAAGAGAGCCCACACGTGTGGGAAGAGGTGTCTTGCTCAAGTGAGAAGGAGAGCCCACACATGTGGGAAGAGTACGGGCGTACCTAATGATTGACCTCTTGGCTGTTACGTGAGATGCAAGGTTGCCAACCGAGCAACCCATTGTTCTCACATGTTAAATATGAGATATGGCATGCGGTTGTGGATCACTATCCATTTATATATATGAAAGGGATTAATTTCAATTGAAATCAATCTCTAATTGATTTTGACTCCACGCAATAGATTTGACAGTCTACTAATTACTCCATTTATTATCATTATAATTGTAGACCGAGCTAATCATTAAGCAACTATTAATATATATTTTTTTCCATCCCCTCACTCTTAATTAAGTTTTCTTTTGGTCTTTATTTAAATCTGAAAAAACCTACAATTACATTTTGGAGCTAAGTGGGGATATCGCAGTTCATTTTCTGTAAATGAGTGGGGATTTCCCTATTCATCGTTCGTTATAACATAAAGAATGTCGAACTCCCTTAAACCATTTGCCTTTTTTCTGGGATTCGGATGAATCCCTCTGCAACCCCTCTTCTACTTTACCTTATTTTTTGAGAGAATCTTGTTCTTTACTCTTTTAAGTAGGAAAGTTTGGGATCCATTAAAGAGGTTTGTAGTCTAGATTTACGTTTTTTTTTTCATTTGATTAAACCTACCAAGCACAATCTCTACATGTGTTTCTATTTTACTCAAAAAGTTGATGTTTGGAACAACTTATTAAAGCTTCCATCTCCTTGATGGATAATTAATATTTACTCGATTAAAAAGGTGGGTAGTCCACATTAACTTTTTTATGATAAAAGGACCATATTTCATTAATACAAATGGGCATTGGATTTAACTGTAATAGAAGATGATAGAATTGAGCACGAATTTGGGCGGGGAATATCCCCGCTCAACTGATACAACTCTGAGAAATAGCACTCATGCCAACGGGGATATCCCCGCTCACAGCACTAACACGGGCGGGGATATCCCTGCTTAACTAATACAACTCTGAGAGGCGATACTCAGGTAGGCGAGGATTTCCCTACCCACAACATTATGATGGGCTGAGATATCCCTGTCCACAACATTGTCATTGGCGGGGATATCCCCACCAATAAGATAATGCATGCGTGGATATCCCTATTTAGTTCATAAGAGAAATACATCTCTACCGCCCATGAAGACAAGTTCCTGGACAATCACACATTCGTCTATCAAAGGTAGACATGCACATTCACATTCACAGCCGTCAACAAGTTCCTTGACAATCACATATTCGTCTATCAAAGGTAGACTTGCACATTCACATTCACATCCATCAACAAGTTCCTTGACAATCACACATTTGTCTATCAAAGGTAGACATGGACATTAACATTCACATCCATCAACAAATTCATTGATTATCAACTATTTACACAATCAGATTCACCTTCGTCAACAAGAGCCCTATCTACACAAAACATGGATATCCCTGTTCAGTTTAGAAGAGAAATGAATATCTACAACTCAGGAAGACATGTGGAACCTGCAACAAAAACAAGTTTCCTGCTAATCACATCTAATATTCTGCCAAAATAGTTTAGGTAAATCAAATTAACAACTGCCTACACAAATACAATTGTCTTTGACTAGAAACCTTATGCACATCTAATTCTCCAGAAGCATATCCTACTGTAGGTACTGAATATACATACAAATTGACCATACAAAAAAAAACTGGTAAATTTAACAATTTTTACAAGATCAAGGCCAGTTTCTTTGTCTAAAGCACTTAAATCCAATCTATAGGAGTTTAGCACCCAAGTCCTTTTGAATATCTCCAGAACTATTTTGCTCCAATAAAATGGAATGTCAGCCTGAGTGAAATTGAATGGTTTTCGGAGAATGCAATATTTGGCGAAAGCATATGCGAAGACCCCACAGTCGTTCCCATTGACTTGGCCGGGGATATCTGTCTTTTCTTTCAAGGTCCAGACAAAAGGGTCATTCCATATCCGAGTCCGACTGAGAGCTATTGCTTTTTTCCATGCTGAAGTTCTCCAAGGTAGTAGTAGCAAAAGTAGCCCTGAAAGTTTGTATCTAATTGCGTACCAATATAATGAGATAAACATTCATGAAATACCATGCCGTGCGAGATCCCTTTAGATATACGATTCTGTTGTTCATATAGAAGGATATTTTCAATTCCTTGAGGTTTTTTTCTTCCATCTGCATGTATGAAACATCAGTTATATAGTACATGATAATGAAACAAGTCTCCTAAAAGCAGTTCTAGCAAGTTGGGGAATATAGCAAGTATAAGTTCGAAGAAGGGTGAGCCTCGTCTACAAAAAAAAGTTGAATATGAAACAACCCAAGAACAACTACATGGCTCCTTTCAATGTGAACAAACCAGGTGAAAAAAAAAAAAACAGTTTCTTCTCATCCAAACAAACCCATTTCACAAATCTCATGAGAGACTCACCCACTGCTATTTCCACCTATTTCCTTCCCAATTCACAAGTAAAAAATCAACAAATTATACTCACAAATTCCCTCCACGTTTCCATTTTTCTTCTTCCCTTATATGTATTCATAACTAGTATCTTCAACAAACAAAACAATCAATAAATATGGAAAATCAAAACCCCAAGAGATGATTATACCTAGCTCCGTGTTCAACTACACATTCACCCTCTCCACTGGCTTCTTGGCATTCAACATTTTCTGCAAAAAGGGGGAAAGGGCGATCCTGTTTCCATCTTCATTTTCCAGACAAGAAGATCCCATCACTCAGTTTCTTTCATCTTTTTCTTGTTCCTAAGAAGACCCAAGTTCAAAGGGCTGGATTCAAACAATCTCTATCTAGATAACTATCTCTCTATAGAATGGAGACAAGGCATTGTATTATATATAAAAAAAAACAACTTAAAAAAACAAGAGATTGGTCTAACAAAAGTAAAAAAATCGACAGTATATTCATGCATCCACTTAAATGAGGAAGACCCATAACCCACCAACCACCTACGTCGTATGAAGAAAAGGCCATATTCATTGACCAAAAAAAATTCATGGGGTTTTTGTAGCTTTGTTTACCTGACTTTCATGCGAGCTTTCTTGCTTTCTTCGCCTGCTGTTTTGGATTTGGACTTGGATATGAATATTTGGTTATGAGAATGGTAAAGAAAGAGGAAGCGTCGGTTCAACACTTTTTTTCTCGTCGATTCGCCATTTTCAATCACGAGATCTTTAAAGTCCTGCTGCTGCTTCTTCTCTTCTTCGATGAGTCCACTTTGATCTCGTGGAAGGGAGAAGAACAAAAATGGGGAAAAGGGTTTTGGGATCCTTTTAAGGTAAAAATGAGCAGGGATATCCCTACTTAGAGAAAAAAATAATAAAAAACCAAACAGGGCCCACCTTTGGGACTACTATAGTTTTTATAAGACGTTGATGGTGTTTTTGGCTTATAACGAGTATTAAGGGATTTTTCTGGTAAAATCCTCTAATATATATATACTAGTATATTGCTCGTGCTTGAAGGCATGGCGCACCACATTTTGTGTCAAACCGTGTGGATTAATTACTTGCATGAAAGTTTTGCATGAAAATTAAAAGGGGGAGCTACAAAAGTAGACAATCCTGAAGATTTTATTGTTAAAAGAAGCAAAGGATTAGCAACCCAATCCATTGTTCTCGATGTGAAACCAAACAACTTCTGCAACACAACTTAAATTGAACACTGTGATAATTTTCTACTCTTGGTCATACGAATTATACATTCTCGTACTGTTCCACCATCAATATCATTAACCTAATCTCATAAAAGGAACTTAATGAACAAAAGTAAAGTGTTTTTTTCTCAATGAAATAACTGCTCAACACAATATACAATGCAATTGACTGTTCCATATCATCGTAATTAGTAAAGGGGTCAAAAGAAAATCATCCAAACAGTAACCAAAACACAAAAGCAGAACAAAAATGATGACCCCAAAAAGCAAATCAAGAAAAAGCATGAAAAGGCAAATCACCTTTGAATCGCTACATTTATACCATGCCACCGAGACAGAGCGTCTTCTCCTCGAGCCACCATCCGAAACAAACTTCGAACCCGAATTATTATCCAAATTGCCATTCCCATGATTCCTCAAAACCGACCTTCCTCTTCTCTGGCTCGCATTTGTGGACACCATTTTGGTTGACGAACCGCCCAGTCCAACGGAGGACACCCGGTGGCCTGACAACCCCCTTGCAATCTCCGAACCCTTTTCGGCATCTTCTCCAGCAAGAAAGAACTCCTTTGCGAGATCATCAAGGCTAATTTTGGAAATCCCGACCCTCGGACAGTATTGATGAACCTTCCTTTGGGGAGATTGTCGTCGTCAGCGTCCGACGGAGGAAACCGGCCGGAGAAGTGGCTAAGGCTCCAGGACCGGCGGTGGAGGCTGGACCGGTTGGAAGAGTAGGAGTCGGACGGATCGGCCGGCGACTGCGAGGCGACCGGAGATCGCTTGGTGGTCGATTTGAAGGCGGAAGTCGCCATTTAAAGGGATTTAGGGGGGGGGGGGGGCTTCAGACCGATTGAATTAGGGCAGAGAAGGAACCAAAGACGCCATTTGGAAATGGTGTTCTCCTTATCTTCTCTTCCCTATTCTATATCTCTATTTCCTTCTCCTCCTCTGGTTTGAGTCTTTTTTTTTTCCTATTCTGTGTATTTGGATTAGGAGATTAGAGAGAGAGTTCCAAAATTAGTTAGAGATAGCAGTTCCAAAGAGGGTACTGGAGAGAGGCGATAGTGGAGAGAGACTAGAGAGAGGGGATATATATCTTAATCTCAGCCCTTGGATTTATGTAAAACCAAGGGTCCAAAATATTTAAGGATTCAAAAACTCTCCTCCCATATTATATAGATTGCTAGTACTAGTTGAAAGAGGGGTTTTGAGTTGCGAATCTACCAAAAGCTCTACCTCATAGATTCTTTTAGTCATCAAACTTGAACCGATGAAACGAGTGGTTAAAATAAAGATCAAGGCTAACAAAATTAAAAAATCTGCTGCATCAAGAAATTCATAAATCAATCTTTCATTTGTTGTGTAAGTAAAGCCACATGATCTAAAAATTATATTTCTTTTAAAGCTTCCAACTGGCATGGCCACAAATGTCATTGAAATTTTGGCAACTACATAGCTTTGGAATTATTGATAGATCACGACATTTTATTATATATATAGAGAGAGAGATATTCAGTTTGTATTTCGTATAACTCTGAATTTTGAGACATTTGCACCCAATATTATACAAAGAAATTGGTTTTCTAAGGCCCATTTGGACCACTTGATTACTTATAATCAAGATTATGTAATCCAAGACACTTGGTTGCTTATAATTAGTTGCAAAGAACAGAGGATTGTTGATTTATCTGTAATTTGAGTTACACATTACTCGAGTTACATAGATTGAGGAGGGCGTTAAGGATTAGTAATATCCTTATTTTTATATTTGTATTTAAAATTTGATTTCCTTTTCATTAAAACCTGAAAATCATTATAGAGTTGTAACTCTAATAGATTGTATTATAAAAAAAAAGGTTGCATATGGAAAGTATGAGTTTGTTTTAGATTTAGACTTAATTAATTTAGGTTTATATTATGCTAGTATTATGTTATGATTCGGGTTTCTATTATTATATGATTAGTGTCCTGATATTAGTAGTATTAGATTCGGCTTATGTTAATTCTGTGGTAGACTTATGATGCAATTACGGTTTCCTATTATGTTGTGATTAGATTTTTAAATTTGAGCCATTATATTCTTATAAATAGTCATTGGCTATTTTTTAATGAAACCATCACCTGTTTTCACAAGATGTAGTCCCACTACTTTCACAAACCCTTCTAGCTTTTCATATATTTCTTTTTTGAGATCTACGCTAGCTTACTAAAGGCTTGAATTTAATATAAATACTTGTTCCTATATTTCAATGTAATTAAAACTGAGAAATGAACTTGTAGTTTCTTGTATATTCTCTTATTTATTTTATTGATCTTTAATAAATTGTGATATTCTCCTCACTTATTTTTCAGTTTTCTTTTACCTTACAGTTCTATGAAATTTTATCATTTTGGAGAAGTCAAGAAGGACTTTATCGATCAACAACTATTTAGGAGGTAGGATTAATTTGTACATCTTATGTTCTCCCTTTCATTTTTTTTCATTTCTTTTGTAGTTACACTTGTGATTGAAATATATGTACATTAATAGATGAAAGAAGAAAAGAGAAATGCATTTTTGCTAATTTATGCTGAAGTCTAGCCCATGAATTGGATATTTCCTTCTTTTTTACTCAAGTAAGCACTTTGAAGAGAGAAAAAACCAAATAGGTGTTCACAAACTTGGAGTGAACCAAAAAAAATCTTGTTTTTACCACTTTAATAAAATTTCAAGTGAAAGTTCAAACAAAAAATTTTAACTTTTTTTTTTCAAAAGAATGTTTACTACAAGTCTCTAATATCAGCCATCCAATGTTTTGCTTTTTCTTCGAATATTGAATCATAAAAGAAAGAGGATTTTACAAAAAAAAAAAAAAAAAAAAAAAAAAAAATCAGCTTAGATGTCCACTAGGCTCAAAAGGTAATATTAACATTCATTGCACCAGATCAATCATTTTTCACAAAATGGTATTTTTTTTAGCACTTTCAACTAGCGTCCCTAGCGACCCTAGTTTTATAACGTTAAGGGTCGTTAGGGACCCTGTGGTGTATACGAAAAGTAGAATAAAAGAGGATTTTTTCTCTCTTTCGTTGTCAACGGGACATATCATCTCTCCCAAATCGTCTGCACTTGTCTCCTAGGTCGCCTTGCTTCTCCTCCAGGTCACTCCCACATGCCAAAAGTCAAGGAGTCCGGAACCGGATCACCTGAAGTGGGCTAATCGTGCTGCTCCACATGTGCAGCTAATTCCATTCTACGTCAGTGCACGGTCAACATACTACTGAATTTTAATTAATGAAGGAAAAAGAAGCTCAGATCCATGGAAGAAGTGTTAGTTTTATGGTCTCAATACCAGCATATGATGTAATAAATCGATTCATTTCTTTATTAATCAATATATTCATGCTTTCGATTTCATGAGATGAATGGTGTTTAATTATATACTTGCACATATACAATAGGAATGACATAATGGTTCATGAGATGAACCGGAGTCCATAAGTATACTAGATGTAATACATGTGTATGGATGAGATCCACATACGGGAGACATGTATAATAAATCTTATACTTGAATATCTTCACAACCAATGATGAGACTGGACATCTCACACTGACAAGGTTGCAGCATTTTGATTACTATGAGATAGTGTGATTTGTCTCGATCATCAGAATGAAAGATTCTGGATCATAGTGCTGGTACATTGGATGTATTAAAGGACCATGAGAAGCACCTTATAAACACTGTCTTTATATTAAGGTCTGCTCTCATAATTCCCTAGCAGTAAGCTCTCAATCCTGAGACATTAATGAACTCAAGTTTCTATCTATTCATTTGCTTTGAGTCACGAATGAGTGAGGCCAACTGTAGGTCAACACCTCGGTGATTTGGGTACATGGTAGTAGATTTGTGGGAACATTCAATGGTCAATATGGAATCTATCTCTAATATCCCCTTGTGCCAATTAATGGATTTATCATTGGTAAGTGTACACCCATTACGATTAAGAGTTAATTGAAAAGGTACCATTGATCATTATAATTAATTGGGGCTCAAGGATAATAAGATATGGATCTAGTTTGGAAGACAAGTCCAATTGATCCATGAATATTGATGGAGGGGCCTACTTGTGGTAATAGGAAAGTTTAGGGTCTTCTATGTAATTTCCTAAGACTGGAGTTCAATTGCATTTATATAATGGAGTTATTTGCAATTAACTGTGGGCCCGGATTACGCATGAGATGTGGGGTCGCGTGTCCCAGTTGGAGCCAGTTTTCTAAGGAATCCCTAGTAGTCCCCACGCTAGCCTATATTAGAAAGATGTTAATTCTAGTTGAACTCTAAAAGGAATGTTACTATTTCTATTTGAAGTGAGACTTCTAATGGTGGTAATAGTAAGTTACCAATTAATTAAAGGAAGTGAGACTTCTACTTTAATTAAGAAAGAAGAGAAGGTTACTAATTATTTTGGAAGTATGACTTCTATTAATTATTAGTAAGAGGAGGTTTGATTGTGCTATAAAAGGGGATCCATAGGGCTGGACGTCCCACTCTCTTATCCCTCTTGGAATTCACGCCCAAGCTTTCTCCCTTGTGCAAGTGTTGCACAACTTCTCTCCTTCTAGTTCTTAGATAGTTTCCCTTGAGGATCCCACCCATCTTCTTGAGAAAGAGATTCTGATTTGGGTCATAGTGTGGAAGGCCATTGGGTTTTGGAGAAACTTATTTGATTCGCGAAAGAGTTCGTCATCAAAGAAAGTAGCAAATTCTCCATTAGAGCACAACCGAGCTCCAAAGGTATAATTTATTTCCTTGTATGTTATAGATCTTTGTTGCATGTTTGTTGCTGATTTTCTATCTCCTAGATAGATTGTATTACTGATCATGATAGATGAGATTGAGGGTTTGCATCTTGGACAGATTGGTAGCTTTATGGATAGTTGATCCCTGCAGCAAGTGGGTCAAAAGTTTTTGAAACCTATCCTAGAGGCCCACTTAATTTCCAACAAGAAGATGATCAACATCTCTCCTCAGTCCTCCCCATCTATTTTAGCCCTCTAATCAGTAATCGGAGACTCCAAAAAAAAGATGAAGGAGCTTCGATGCTTCAATCGTGAAACTAGTGTAGCATGAACGGTATTCTTGAGATATCCTTGTTTTGCTTCTTTTCACTTGCGGATCATCAAATCTTGAACAGAAAAAATCCTTTGCAACCCTTTCTTGGGTTGAAAATATATGCACAAGTACATTAAAAACTTCCACATATCTCATTCTTAAAACCACACAGAAGGCACAAGTTAACTTGAAACCCAGGACATCTTTCCTAGGAAGAGAATGCCTACAACTAGCCACTGGTATTATATCCGGAACACCCACATCGTCGCCCAAGGCAGAGGAGGTTGACGAGGAAGGAGACCACAGCATCGACAAAGACGCAGACGGCTTGGCGAAGAAGACCTGGACAACGAAAGAGAGAAAAAATCCTCTTTTGTTCTACTTTTCGTATACACCGCAGGGTCCCTAGCGACCCTTAACGTTATAAAACTAAAGTCGCTAGGGACGCTAGTTGAAAGTGCTAAAAAAAAATACCATTTCGTGAAAAGTGACTGATCTGGTGCAATGGAGGTTAAAATTATCTTTTGAGCCCACTGGACATCTAAGCTGTTTTTTTTTTTTTTTTTTTTTTGTAAAATCTTCTAAAAGAAAAGCCACATGTAGATTTTTATTTAAATATGTTTTTAGTGGAATTAAAAGTTATAATTCAAAGCTTTTTGAAGAAGATACTGATTTTGGAAATAAAAGAAATGTTAAGCTATTGTCTAAAAGTTTGGAAATGGCATGAGAACATCAGAGTATAAAGAATTCATTTGCATGATTTTACAGAAAGATTAGTATTTAAAAAAATTAATGCTACTAAAAAGGTATTCAGTAATATCATTTAATCAAACCTCGATGCATTGATGATAAAGGTGTGGCCCAATTTTTGGTAATAACAAATCTTAAAATCAGAAAATCTCAATTAATATATATATATATATATAAATTGGCTTTGTGTGTTGGTCGTGGAGTGGCCCTCATGCCACATGTGGAGCCCGCTCACGCTCTACTTTATTCCTAAGGGCGCATTTGCATAATGCATTATTAATAGAGGAGGAACGGATTTTTTTCGATTTTTCCTGGAGTACTTTATATTCCATTGTTTGGTACAAATAATTTTCCACAATGAAAGTATCATTTTTATCTTATTTTTTCATAAATAAAGAGAACCATTTTCAGCTTAATTTTCTATAAAGATGGAGAAAAGCAGAAGCCTGTGGACACTATAAAAATGTGCCATAAGAGTTTGACACGATCCAGTATGTACAACTTTAATGTGAGATGTTCCATTTTATTAGTTTGATGAGAATAATGTATTGGTATATATAGTTGGGTTAGACAAGGGTTCTTCAAATATCTATAAACAAAAGTAAAACCCCATATAAATCATAGGAGTTTAGGAGAGTCACCTTGATCAAAGCTGTGTAAATTGCATGCTACTGGTGGTTTTGAGTCACAATGAACTCATCCATAGTATCAATGTTAATTAATAAGATTTGTTAGATATTTAGTTTTGGTTTTTTTATTTTTTATTCAATCAAAAATTCATCAACAATAGTCAACATCTATTGAAATTAATGACAAACTGAAATTATTCAAAAAATTGCAAAGCACTATTAGTTCCAAACTCAAGTTTAACATTTTTCTAAATGTTATAGTACTCTAATACTGAAGTAAGCAACTAAATGATGGAATAAGCATATAAGGGGTGTATTTATGTGACTATGAGGATTCCTTAATTTGTGGATTTGAATTTCTGCAACATTCCTGCCCCTTTCATAAAAAATAAAGAATTATTTTTTTTCTTTTCCTCACAAAAAAGTAGGGCACCAAACAATATAAAAGTGAGTTACGTGGAAATCGGAACAATTTTACTCTCCGCCATGGAATCCCCAAGTTCAACAAATGTGTCTTTAAGCGCTTGTTTGTGTAATGTGGGGGATTCTTGCTCAAGAGATGAAAAGTGAAAGAAAAGGATTTATTGTAGAATGGTTAGTGTATGATGGAAAGAAATGCAAAATGCTGGTTCATTGTATGAAATCAACGACGGCCATGTATTTTTCATCAAGAAAAGACTAGCTAAGTGGCATAGTTAGTTGCACTCTTTGGCCATATAAATTACAAAAAGTTCAGAAGTTAGTAATTTGTTGATGCTTCTGTGTGGCCTAGGGCCACACATGGGCGGCTTGGATCGATTTAGCAATAAAACCAACCACTGAACCGAACCTATCGATTTTTTAATTAACTATTCCGATCCAACCGATGGGGAGGGCTTAGACCGAACCGAACCGAAGTATTCGGTTAGGTTTGATTGGTTAAACCGTTTAATTGAAAATTAAAAATTAAAAATTTTAAAATGATGACACTCCCATCCTTTGCATTTATTCCAATGTTTAGGGCAAAAATAAAAATCCAGCCAAATGAAACCCTAAAATCTAAATAGAAAAATACTCAAATTACATAATATACCAGTCAGTTCGGTTTAGGTGGTGAACCGGGGGCTTAAACTGATAATCGACCGATCTAAGTGGTTTTTACGATTTTCAAACCATAGATCGAACCGATCTACTATAAAATCGATCCGAACCGCCCGGTTCAGTCGATTTAGTCTGGTTTAGTGGTGATGCCGTATTTTCTGTGCAACCCTAGTGTGGTCGGCCTTTATTCTTTCCATTCACTGAGTCTATGGTTAGGGTGGGATATATAGCTTGTAAAGTGATTAGGGTTATGTACAAGATTGGTAAAATCCAAAGATCATGATCATCGAGGGCTCCACAAGTTTGATGTTCATGAAACTTTAAAGATTAGAGTTCTTAGATGATTACGATTATAGACTTTGGGGCTCTTAAATGGATGGTTACAAGCATCATGTCATTATATTATCTAGTCTACCTTTTGTCCATCATCGTACGTGTAGCTGAATTTTCCTCTGTATATCATCATTGTTGGGTAAACTGTCCTTTGATTGATCCACTAGAGGAAGTGAATGGTAGGATGTTGCTAAAAGGACCTATGTTTTGCATGCATGGTGGATGTTTATGGATAAATCCAACTCAAGCACATGGAATCCTCACATCAAATCTAAACCTGGATGCAACCCCACTAGCATTGCTACTTTGGAAGAGAAGATTAATTGAGTTAAGAAAGCTGTTCCAAATCTGAACTACTGACATTTTTCTCCCTTCTCATGAACTTAAAAGACTATGTGGTAGAGAAATTAGTTTGAAATGGAATGATATGGGTTGGAATTGTCCTGCTGCTTTATGAAACAGAAAGAAGATCAAAGGATATCCTGATCAAAAGAGAAGAACTGTAACTAGTTTTGAAAATGTATATATATATTACAAAGGATCAGAGTCTAGTGGGATCACACTAGTAGTATTATCATGGAGAGGAAAACAATCTCTCAAAGAAACTCTCACAAATTCACTTGTCAAGCAGAAAAAAAAGTACATTAATAACATGTTAGCAATGGGCCCATTGTCTTTCAGCAAGGCCCACACACTCATCAAACCTGAAGCAATCAGTCAGATGATCGTTTGTCATCCCTGCTGCTTGCATGAAAGAATAGATGATCACCGGACCGACATATCGGAATCCTCTTCGCACTAGATCCTTGCTAATGGCTTCTGATTTTGGGGTTCTCAGTGGTACATTTCTTGGGTATCTGTATCCATTGATCATGGGCCTATAATTCAAGTACCCCCAAAGAAAGCTGCTGAAAGATCCGTATTCCTCCAAAATCTGCATCCATTCAAGATAGGGAATCACAAAAGTCTGGAAGAAAAGAGAGAACATGGTGGTAAAGAGTAACTATCTACCATTCATGGTTCCATTTGGATTGAAGAAAAATATCTTTTAGCATGATGGTTACTACTAGGATTGATTGGGTGGGGGTCACATGGGCCAACCCGAGCTCTGCCTCCATTGGGTTGGACTTGCAATGCACTTTGGATCCATAGGATGAGTTTGGGCCTATTTCCTGAACCCAATGCATATATGAAGCTTGGAGGACCTGATCTGGAACCACACTTGCAACAAAGTAGGAAAATTCTCTTATGCCAACAAGATAGGCCCATTCTCCAACATAGTTAGAACAATGCATTGATATTGACTGAGGTCAATGTCCACCTTCGCCTTGAGCCGTCATAATTGTGGTCAAGTCCTTGCCCTCACCATAAAACTATTGTTGTGCAATTTTCTATCACCAATTGGTTTTGGGATACGTGGTGGCTTAATGGGGTGTAAGATCCTACAATGACGACGACGACGATGATGAACAAGATAGGCCCGTTCCCAACTGTTGGAGTAGTTGTGGTCCTGAATATCAGGCCCCATAACTACACAGGAGGGTCTTGGACAAGCTGAGGTCTGGTCCATGCTCACCCATAGCTATTTTTGGTTTTGCAGAATTTGGAGTCTATTTTTGCATTTTTTTTTTTTTTGTTCCTATGATGATTTTATTTTCTGATAACCAGGACCAACTTGTATCTAGATCTGACCTAGTTACTCATTGAATCCAATCTCCTAGACCCAGATCCAATCAGGCAAATCCAAAGACTAGGTTCAGACACGGTAGATCCATTAAACATCTGCTCAACTCAGAATCTGGATCCTCTGAGGCCATCCTCATAAACCCATCAGCAGGGCCCGCCTCTGACATTTAAATAGCTCAAAAATCAATTTAAACTCATTTGTTGGCGCTTGGCCAAATTCCACTCCAATCATCATTGGTTCCACTATCATATTCATATTGATTGAATTTGGTTTGCCAAAATCCACACCCAATTATAGGTGGCCCAGAGGGTCGAGACTAATCAACCCAACCCAGTTTTTTTTTTTTGGCAACCCAGCAAAGGGACTTGAGACCAACAAGAGTACTCCCCATGCTGGAAGAGAGACTTGAACAAGTGAAGAAAGAGAACCCGCAGAGGTGAGGAATGAGTACGCACATGTGAAGAGAGAGAACATGCACAATGAGAAATGAGAACTTGCACTTATGAAAAGAGGTGGGGAATGGATATTCAATTATTCGAATGTCCCGACACGTAAAAAAAATTGGTTTGGACCTATTTTAGGTTCTAACTTTTAAATGGATCTGCTTTTGAAATCTAAATCATGTTTCAATTGCCAAACAGGTCTGATCCAATACAGATTCCTGACCGTGGT
Source organism: Litsea cubeba (assembly GCA_012931725.1). NCBI lineage: Eukaryota > Viridiplantae > Streptophyta > Magnoliopsida > Laurales > Lauraceae > Litsea > Litsea cubeba. The sequence goes on from CM022948.1 coordinate 60,818,945, forward strand.
AGAATCTGGCTTGTGGATGTGCATTTTTAAGACTTGGTTCTTAAAAATGGGGAGTATGACTGGGCTATAGACTCCATCTTATTGGATATTTTGGCATTTGGTGGTTCTTTGGAATTTGTAGACTTTTTTCGTGTTTCTAGGAAGTGTAACATGTAGACTTTTTTCGTGTTTTTAGGAAGTGTAACATGGTTGATCATAGCTTTGCTAAAAAGTCATATGTTTTGAGCGTAGGTGAGTGTCAGGTTGAGACCCACTCTTATTTTGGCTTTTAGGGATCCGTGTCTTTGACCCTGTTTTCTTTTTTTTTTCTCTTTCTAGGTTCAATGAAATTTACTTTATTTACCAAAAAAAAAAAAAGACTTGGTTCTTGACTTTGTTAAAAAAAAGGCTAATGTAAATGACTGCATGTAATAACTTATATATTAGTTCTAAAGATGTTGAGATTTATCAATTGTGGAAGGTAGACTTGAAGCATTGTTATTAGGTTGAATGATATCTTTTTTCTTTTTTTGGAATTTTGGGTTAAATGATATCCCTATTTCAAGGAAAAAATAAAATAAGTTGGAACCGGTTTTGAAACCGAACCCTAGTCCACTTATGGGAACCGGAACCGCCTTTACAAAATGGTTCCGGTTCTGAGTCTAATATGGTTCTGGCCCATAATTGATGCATTTACATCCCTAATTAAGGAGGTAGCATCCAGTATTCGCCACCCCACCATATGTTTAGTGGAACACAGATTTGATGAGCAAAATTTGATACTTGCCTTCACAATACATTTGGCATTGTCCACTATGCACCTCACCCTGCTCTCTGCCAACAGTGAGCTTCTTGTTTGAACTTAACTCAATGATCTCTTTCTCTTCCATCTTGGCCACAACACTAGGGTCAAATTGAGCAAAGGCCTCCCTACAAAAAACAAAACATATGGCCTTCAAATCAAATATAAGCAAAAATAACATAAACAGCAGAAGACCATAGTTAGCACTTGGTAATGAAGGTCATTCAAGTGGGAAGGCCCCACCACCATCGATATGATAGTAGGACAACTTCTCCTGACTATGGCATGTCATAGTGGGTCCCTCATCTGTGAGGGGTTTGAAATGGTAAGAATGAGAGAAACCTAGCTAGTGTGGTAGTGGGTCAAGATTGGTCGGGTTGGCCCCTTAAAATAGCTTTTATGGACCAAACCTGAATCCGAACCGCTAGTAATCAAGTTCGAAATGTCAACCCAAATCCTAAATCACCTTGAAGTTGGAGAATTGAAGAACAAAATATCAACTTGGTTGGCTAAATTAGCATGTGTACATCCCAACTCATTTTTTTATTGGGTTAGAAATGGTAATCCAGATTAGGAAATACCGAATAGGGTTTGCAGCCTTGCAGGTCAGTCAAGACTCAAGACTTGCCACCTCTGTGTGGGGGGATTAAGAACATGTCTGTTTAGTTCTGACAGTTAGAAATGCACCTGTAGAACTCTCTTTTCGTGAGAATCTCTGTCCAGTTGTGATCCATCAACATGCCCGATAGAATAAGGAGTTCAAATAATAAACTGTTACACAATTATTCAGGGAGAAAAATGTATTAATTATCATTCATTCATATATGATAAGGATGTAAATCAATCTCAATTTTATCATTAGAAGAAAAAAAAAAAAAAAAAAACCAAAGGCATACTATCCAAGCATCAACCATGATAAGAATACAAGTCCATATAATAACAGACTAATTGATCGACTTCATTAATGGTATAAAAGCTCTATTTATCATTGGTAGCGATGATTGTGAACAAAGATTTTTTGCTTAAATAACAACCACTGATTGAATGGCTGAACATCTTCTGAACCCTGATTTATTTATGTTTGTTTCTAAAAAAATGCACTATCATCACCTTGAACACCTCATGGGTCTCACTTATATAATGGTCATCAGTTTGTGATGCACAAGAAGTAATCCATATCTTTTTGGAAAGAAATTGTACAAAACAAAGAAGGATAAAAGTGGACTCACTTGTCATCAAATTCGGGTACTCCCCACTGTTCATCATGGAATCGGACATAGATTTGATCTGGAGAGCATCGTTGTTAGATATAATTATTTGATCCATTTCTTTAAAGATATCTTATTGTAAAAGTTCGAAACTGAATCAATTTCAGGTGGATAAGTCTAATAAATTGAAAGATTTTATATTAAAAATGCGAATTTTTGCCGGTGCTTTTTTGCAGCATCTGCAAAAAAATTCTACACCAAACACAAGATTTGCAAAATCTTTGTAAAAAACTTGTTCTTTCACATGCATGAAAATGACTTTACACAAATATACCATCTAAGTGTATTTCACATGTACCCTAAATTGCAAATGGGTAGAATATTTCTTAGGAATAGTGATTCAGCATAACCCAAAAAAAAACGAAAAAAGAGGAGAAGCATTATTGGGGTTCACCCTTCATGTTTATGTGAAATTATAATATTTTAGGCAGTTAAAGGGCTTGAATCCAGCTTTCATCCAAATGGCTCTGGCCTACTATGAGATGGATATAGGCAAAGACTTGCATTTAATAAGCAGAACTTGGATTCCCGGCTTAGAAGCCAATTGCATTAAACGACCAGATTCTGGCCCGATTGTACTCAGTTTTGAGCATGGATCATGAGATTGATGATCTAGATTACCGAATCATGGGAAATGAGTTCCAGCCATCACTCTAGTAATTTCAATTTTAGAAAAGCGAAGATCTTATTTAAATTTTTACTTTATATCCTTCACCCCTCACCTCTTTAATAATTCTTAGATGGAATGCATTTGACTATGAATTCTATGTATTCAATTCTATGCAAGAGGTAAAAACAAGAGGGTTAAATTGTGGCATATATGCAGTACAATGGGTGAGGATTTCTAGCTTTTGCGAGCCAGCTTTTAAAAGAGTATCTCTGAATTTTCCGTTTACACCAATAATGTGAAATGCTTATCAATTTTTGGAATTCCAAAACCTGCTTTGTAGGTCAGTGATTGGATAATTTGGGTAGAAAGCATTTGAGAGAATTAAGATTCTTTCCAACATGGAATTTTTTTGAATCCTCCCATTCAATAAGAGGCCCAGTGAATGTAAAGACCCACATCTCTAATACCAAAATATAGAAACATTGAGAACTTACCACTACCCTTTGTAATCCAATGGCACCTCTTTAAGTTCCCATCCTTGGATTCTGTACTCCCCTTACCATCCTCAGCAGCTGGAGACTCCCTTCTCTTAAAAGACCCATGTCCACTGAAGGACACTTTGGCAACTTGAGCCTCCCTCCTCTCAAAAGGTGCATGCCCATGAAAAGGCTCATAGGCAGAAGTAACCTCCCTTCTCTCAAAACGCCCAAGCAAATGAAAGGGCTCTGAAATCTTACTATCCCAGAGGATAGAGGAGCTAATTAAAGAATCATTCGAGTTCTGAGACAGAGATAGAGATGAGAGAGGTGAAGATGAATTGCTCTTGTGGATCCCAATTGGGTAGACCTTCTGAAGGTGCCTTGTTAAGGGGCTATTGCCTCTTTTCTCCCTCTCTCTGACTGTTCTGTTTCTCTCCAAAACATTCCTCCTGAAATCTGGGATGGGCATGTTTTGGGAGGAAAATGAGGGGAACTGATTTTGGCGTGCAGACATCTAAAGGTTGTGGTTGAGATTTAGGAGTTGCTGGGCTTTAAAATGGAAGGAGACTTGGGATCCTAGCGCCTAAGTTGGTAGGTAGTATGTGAACTTCATGGGTAGATTACTAAATTCTCTCCAGTTTGGTATGAAATGGTGCTATGATTTTTATTTGAGTTTGCCGCCAAACGACTGTTATGTTGATTTTGATTAGAAGAGGTCCTTACACAAATGGCCCTGTAGTTTCAGGCAACCTCAAAAAGGCCCCGTAGTTTGTAATTTTACTAAAACCTCCTGGTTTGACGGTGATATAAATAACTTTATTATAATTTGGGTGAGGCCCACCTGGATGTATGATGAAGAAGGGAGGCATGAAAATGGAAAGGTATGTGGATTAGGAAAACATATAATATCAAGCTGATCAAATTATCCAAACACTTGATTTTAGGTCTCCAAGTTTTAATGGCTATACATTGTGTTAACTTCGGCCCAAAAGGGAGCTTTTGTGAAGAGACACATTTTGGAAAAATCAAAATCTGAGTCATTTAATTTTTTGCAAATGTAAATCAGTCATCAACAACAAATTTGGAGCTAATGGTTATTTTTTGTATAGTTTGATTATTTGTCAAGTGAGATTTTAGTAAAATCACTTAGAGGGTGTTTGGAAACTCTAAAAATAAGCTCTGCTTGTTTTATGATTTAAAGCTTATATATTAGAGCGTTTGGTAGATCTTTAATTGTATTTTTTATTTTTAGAGTTTGTTTATAAATTAGAACTTTTGCCTCTAAAAGAAAGTAAGTTAGGGGAGTTACATTTTCTAGAGCTGTTTTTAGGTAAAACAGATGGAGGCAGACAATGCAAGTACTAATGGTGGACTATACATTATAATTTTTAAAAGATGGGACCCAACTACTACAAATCGTAAAGTTAGGTGCTAATTACGTCATGAAATAAGAGCATTTCATAATTTTACCAAACAATTAATTATAAATTAGAACTTTTATTGCAGATCTTACTAATCATACTAGAGTTTCCATATGGCCCCTAAATATAAGGGTTTTTTTTTTTTAAGGTTGTGTGTACATGTAATGATCTTTTTGTAAAAACCTCCTATAAAATTATGGAACGATCTACTTAGATGGCCTATATTTTATCATAATTCAATTCAATGGTGAATATCACTCCCATCTTGGGCTATGGACGGACCTTTATCCAGTCATTTACATTGGTTAGACGGATAAGAAAGGGCTTGACCTAGATTCAAATTTAGGGTTCTAAACCTTCATCGGATTGAACCCGACCTTGAGGTCCAGACTCAAACCCAAATCAAACTTGGACCTTAATATTATTCGAGCCTTTATGATATTCAAGCTTAATTTTGTTGGACACAGACTAGTGCCTAATCATATATTTAATTGAGTCAGACTCTCTTATGGGCCTGTTTCTTTGCTAGAATTCCAAGAATTCCTGTATGGGGAATTCCTGAATTCCCAGACAAAGTGGAATTCCCGGATGCCCCTTTGGGCATGAACATCCAGGAATTCCACAAAAATACTAGGGAGTGGAATTTCTGAATTTCCAAACGTCAAAAGAGATCTTTCATGTGGCAGGAATCCAGAAATGCCAGTAAAGAAACCTAAAATTCAGAAATTTCAGGGGACAGCCTGTCGCAATATTATGGTCAGGAATTCCTGGACATGGTGAATTCCTGACAGATATTTCACTAAAGAAACAAGGCCTATAAGCTAAATTGAATTGACTACTTTAATTGGGCCATCATTTTACCTAGTCCCAAAGTTTTTTTTGGTAGAAACCTAGGCCCAAGTTGTATTGATGAATTTACATACCAACAATATCTAACATTAGCAGCCACTGAGGTGAAGATGCACAGTCCAAATTTAAACTGGCTTGTATGGGGATCCAACCACATAGCATTTCACTTTGAAAACATGAGATAAATTCGAGCTATACTTGCATGGATGACAGGTTCAATGTAAACCAAACTTTTCAACCAAAAAATTTGCAGCTCAAAACCAATTGAATCGATAAAGATTGGGTGTTCATTTTCTAATTTTCATATATTTTCTTCATATCATGGTTGGGCCCAATCAACCTAGCTTCTGAACCGGTTTGAACTGAGCCAAACTGCATGGTCAAGTGGTTGAACCTCCTGGTTGGTTTCCAAAAGATTGTTGACTGGTTAAGCCTCCTTTCAGTTTTTACAATATTGGTTGAGATGGATCCAAGCATGGGTTCAAAATCAGCAAATATGAAATATGTAGGCCTATGCATCCTGGTTTCTTGGCTAGTAGAGAATCAATGTGAGAATTCTTTAAGCCTATTTATTGCTTTAAATTTATCACTGGTCCGTGCTTTGAAATTAAAATCGCTTAAAATCTATGTTCCAACTTATTTTACCATTTAAAATAATTTTGTTATAACCAAAGGGCCCTCTTGTTTGCATGGAATTTAATTTTAGGATCTTACAATAAAATCAGTTTCAACAAAGGAATGTTAAAAAGGAGAAGGCTGGATTTTCATTTGCAATCGAAGTAGAAATTATTTGATCGTCATTTGTGGATAATCACCTTAATTTTTTCTTTTAAAAACTTTAGCCTCTTTTTGATAGAAATGCATTGCTTAGAATCATTAAGAATTCAACATCATGCAAAAAAAAAATGAGCCATCATTGATGATAGAACAAGATGGAGTAATGATTTTGATTGGTTCAACTTTCAAAGATGAGCCCCGCTGATGGATTTGTAGAGAATCTCAAGTCCTACCTTTTTGGATAATCTAGACTCCATTTTGGATGTATTTGGATGAAAAACTTCTTAAATTGGACTGTCATATTCAGCCGGGAGGAAAACAGTTGAAATCAAGGAAATTGAATTCCAGGGTGCTTCCATTTGGTGCTATCAATTTTTCTTCATTTCCTAGAAAAGGTTTATATTGCCACTCAATTCAATGGCCCATCCAAATAGTGATTCAGCAAACTTGACAGTGCATCTTCCCCAAAATATCTAGTCTCCTTCCATCTTACGCTGGCATTAACGGGGGGGAAAACGTTTTTCATTTATTAGGGTCATATTTGTAAGGTTTTAGATATATATGTTTCGTTTTTTTCGCACCCCGGCCTAGGGGTTGGGACCTAAGAGAGTCCACAAAAGAGGGAAGAAGAGCTGACGCATATGAGAAGAAAACCCCACATAGGTGGAAAGCTTAGTGTTGGTGGCATGCCTGGGAATTGATCCCTATACACTCTTGTGTCATTCAGGGTTACCAACAAACTGAGCAACCCAATGTTTGAGATATATATGTTAGCGATATGTGCTCAGGTATATCTCACAAGGATTTTTAATGAATGCAAATCACCATCGTAGGGATGACAAGCACTCTTCTTAGGAATCGGCCGGTGTCTCTCACATGCTTTCTATGAGTGTGAAGCGATGGAACTGAGGCCCACTTATTGAAAATCCGAATCACTTAAAATGAGTGATCTCCCTTCATTGGGATGTCCAAGAATTCTACTCTAACAAGAGTTGGTTCGACCATAGGATAGAGTGTAACATTGCTCATAAGATTGTGTTAATCTCATTAATAATTATATGTTCAATCTCATGGTATGATCAAATCCTACTAGAGTGAAATTTGGGGATACACAACTAAAAGGGCCAACGTTAGTCTTGAGTGGTTCATATTTTCAATAGATGGGCCCCATGGTGGAGTTCCACTCCCTTCTTTAACAGGAAAAGTAAGTGAGACACTCAACCGGATTCTCTTCATGCAAACAATTGCTCCAATATGGAACTTGATTTATGGACCATTTTCTCTTTCTACCTAAGGCCGAATACTTTATTGTACTTTATTTGTAAATTTGATTTTGAATTGAAAATCATGATAAAGATCACTAGCTTTTATTTAATCCTCTGACATTTTTTTTGGTAAAGTCCTCTGATTTATTTGCCACTTTCAATTAACTCATTTCAAATCAATCCTTGGGATTATCAGTTCCCTCTTTTCTGGACAATAGGCAAGTCTATTATTCTTTTATTAATTATCCTTTAAATGGTGCTGGTGGTGTATGTAACCAGGTTTTTTTTTTTTTTTTAGTATGTAACCAGGTTTTTTTGGTGTATGTAACCAGTCTGCACACAATTCTCCCCTTCTTTGCTGACAGTTACTAGTGTCATGGTAGTTTGCATGACTGATGATTGTGATCTACTAATTTCAAGGATCAGTTGGGACCCTTGATAGAATCTCATTTGAATTATGTTGAGCTTCACAAGTCTTTGATGATCTTTACAAGAGCTTTTCACAAAGTTAAGAGTGGTAGAGTAATGGTTCTTCAATTGATCCTTGAATGAATACCACACCCTTGAGAGGGATATATAAGTTTAAGCTGCTGTACTGTGGCTGCAATGGAGAGTGGCTAGAGTAAGTTGGGGAAACTAAGTAGAATTCAGGTCATGCTAAGAACTTGTACAACTCGAGTACTCGACCCGACCTGACCCGACGTAGAGCAGATTTATGTATTAGATGTAATACATACAACAAAAGTCATACAAGATACAGACACAAACCCTATCTATTTTAGATAGGAAGTTGTAAGCGGCCCAAATGAATCCAAGCCAACCTGACCCAAAATTTAAAAATCTGGGTCCATCCATTCTGGCTCAGGTTATAGCATGCATATGTGGCTGAGTTGGGTTCAGGTTGAAGGTTAGATTCAGGCTTGGGTTGTCTCCAACCTGACAAGAGTTTTAGCCCTAATATGGCTACTTTGGGCGACCCCAACCACACAAGTTTACATCCCTACACTAATATGGCTAGTTTTAGCCCTAATTGAAACGGATTACCGTTCCTAATCCGTTCATCCGTTCCAATTTCCTGTTTTTGGAACGGATTAACGGATTAGGAATGGTTTAGGAACAGATGAACGGATTAGGAACACACGGATTAGGAATGGTAATCCATTCCAGTTTTTCGTTTTTGGTGTAGTGCTAGTCATAACGCAGACCAAAAAGGTTAAAAGAAAGAACTGTTTAAAAACAATTGAGTCTTGATCTCCATATGGTTGTTAGGACTGGGATGTGGATCCAATAGAATATTGGGCCTCGGTATTGTTCAACGGGCTCTACTTGAAACCAGGTCCACTTACAACCCTAGTTATCCATCTCCCCTTTTCAGAAATTGTACCCAAGAGAACACAAAGGTTGGATGTCATTTTTTTGCACTACAAGGGTAAATTAAAAGAAAAGGAAAATTAGATAGCAAGCAGAATCCTATATATTTGTGGTTGTAGTGTTTGTCTCAAATGGGGTACCAATAGAGATCCATTGCAAACTTCACTCCTACTTCTAGGACTTGAGAACATCCCCTTAACACATATGGAAAAAGAAATCCTATCAGTCCTCTTTTCCTTTTGATCTACACTTGAATCCCATACATACTAGGCCTTTGTGTTGATTCATACACTGCAGGTGCCCCACCCATGTTGTAGGCAGATTCGCTAATCTCCACAATTCTTGTTGAATGATCCTACCCATTCAATTTTACTCATTGAATTTGATCGGTTGATCATTGATTTCCAAACATATGATTGTGACCCATTTGCAGTGAGACCCAACATTTGAACAGTAGGCATTGGCAATGTTCATATGACAGTTATAGGGCAAAATGTCACCTCAAAGCTTGTTGTGTTAAAGCCTAAGAAAATCTTAACACTAGCACTTCAATTTGCATTGTGGGTCTGGTGGAAAGAGCTTTTCCCTTGTTACTTGGGAAGTGGAGCAGACCAGATGAAGATGACTTACCTAATTTTGGTGGGAACTCTTGTGGGATGGTAAGCAATGCACATCTCATGTGGTTACTGTATTCTCCATATCACAATCTGGTTGGAAATCTCAGGATACCTAATTTTGAATTGTATCACACTATATGTAAAGGTTTTCGCCATGACCTACAGTGATTTTTCGATGTGTAGAGCTTTAACTTAAAATTAAAATGCATTGCGACTTCATTCACAAACCTTAAATATTCAATTCTAATTATTTTTTATATTTACATCTAAAGCATTCTAAAATCAATTAAAAAGATAAATATTTTTATTTATTGTTTCTGATTATATTTTAAAATTGATTTTAAATTAGACATAAAGGGCTGAAACAAATCGTTATATCATTAGTATTGATATATTAGGTGAAACGTAAATTGTTTGGCTTTAAGCTGACACAACGCTTATTATGTTTTAAAATTACCGTGTTATCAAGAACGGTTCTTATTCTAGGGGTAAGGAGCATCAGTTCTCAAGTGGCAGGCCACCATCTTTCACCTGAGGGCTCTTGATCACCTTACCCGAGGTCTCCTTCACTCACCTAAGGTCCCAGCCCCCCTTATCTGAGGTACCAAAAAAAAAAAAAAAATGGTGTCATCAACTTGTTGGGGAGATTTTCAGAAAATATTTATAAAACATTTCCATGGTGGCACGGAAAAGTAACTTTTTCACCTTTTTAAGTAAAAAGTAAGAAAACGGATTTCCGTCCAAATAGGAGGCGACACATAAGGTAGCGGATGAAGGGCAGATGAAAGAGAAACATGGACAACCAAGAGGAGGATATAAAGAGGTTACTTTTCCAAGTACGACTCAATATATTTTTTCACATCCTACCAAGTCTACCCTTGCCCTCTCATGCCTCATCTATAACTTTTTTTTTTTTTTTTCAGTTTCTCTCCCCACCCCAATTGATTGTCCCACCTAATTATGTAATTGTAGGCCCTACTCCTTTGATGGAAAAATAGTATACCCATTTAAATAAAAAAATATCATAGAATTTTGTAATTATATAATGATGAGTGGACACCACAGATAAAGCTCATCTACATGTATGTGGGACCTTAGATTTATTAGATAAAATCAATCTATCCGTCTACATAGGACCCACTAAATAAATTATTTGACAATCTAACAATCAATTAGGAACTATGCACAAGGGCGGATAAGTGAAATATGATGGATTCCACTTAGATAAGAACATATGATGGTGCATCTTTTATTCAAATTCAATATTGGCTCATGCGTATAATTTAAACTCAATTGAAGATGTGAGTCCTGCAAGGCAAACCCAAGTTGGGTGGAGGTACAGGTTTCCATTGCCAATCCAGGTTTGGGTCCGGTACACCATGCATCCAACATGAACTGGACCTATTTCCATCCTTTTGAAGAACACAACATTGGGCTAATAGGCTTAAATTTAGGGCTCGTTTGGATAATTCATACGTAAAGTGAATCCCGGTGAAGAATTACTTAAATAGATAAAAAAAGAAGAGGGTCTTATCAAAATTTTCTAATTTTCAAAACAGTGTAGCTTAACTTATGGTATATTGGCCAAATAAATCAGATCTGAACTCCCCCACTAGCTAATAAACTTTTTTTTGTCAGAACTACGCCCATATCACTAGAGACCCTATACCAGGTAAGAAATTTTGTTGGGATCACACTAAAATGGATCTTGGAATTCTTCTTGTGGGGGTTGGGCCCAATAGTTTAAATGTCATCGGTGTGACGAATGATTATTTCATTCAAATGATGGGACTAATATTATTCTATCAAAGTGGTGTGGCCCACTATAGTTACATTGTTAAGGTTGCTGGGGCCCACTACCATATCATGACAAGTGGGCAATCAAGATTGGAAAGAAAAAAACAAATAGAGAAAAGATTGAGTCCGTGGCAGCAATATATGGGTGGCGTGGTGAGCCACGAACCACTCCATTCTCCTCTCTGCCTCTGCCCCTCGGAAGGCCTATGATCCACCCTTGTGATGGGATGTGATTGATAGATGGTCAAATATTTCATTTAGTGAATCTTATGTAGATGGATAAATTGATTTTATCTAATAAATCTCAGGCCCCACGGACATTTAGATGGGCTTTAATTGGAGTGTTCACTCATCATTATATAATTACATAATCCTATGATGATAGGGGGTCAACAAAATATGGGAACAATATATAAAGATCATCCCATCAATAACAATCAAGGAACGGATACATAAGTAGCCAACCTAGGTCAATTGTTGCTCATTTGGGTGTGATCATTAAGCCATTCCACTCGATGGATAATCAAAGGTGAGGATGCAGTATAATTAAGTCTTGGTGCCCTGACAATCAAGGCATCTTTGAATTCCATGATTTCCATCCTCAAGATGTAGCTTTGTCTCTCATATTGTACTTCGAGCAACTTCATAAGTAAAAGGCTAACCTCATCCCTTTCTTATGCCAGGTCCATTAGATAGATTTAAGGGTCCCAAACTAGGTCTAAAGGTCAAAAGATAGGAATTCTATATGATTCTGAACAGGAGTTCTACAGTCGACATTGGAACCTCTCATGATCAACCGTGAGTATTCTACAGTAAGTTCCGCAGCTCACCGTGGGTTGCTCTACAACTAGCCGTAAGCTTGTCATAGAATAAAATCCCAAGATTCACGTCTTTGGAGAATTTCGTCGTAGAACACTCACGGTGAGCTACCTGAAAGTCTACGGCCAGCCGTGGATGAGATAGTGCTCTCCATAGTAGGGGTGATCAACCCGATTTCCGGTCCGGTTTTTGGACCGGAATCCGGTCGGACAGGATTTCCAGTCCGGTCCGGTTGGACCACTTAAAGTGGTCCGGACCGGTTTTCATTTTTTTTTTCACTTTTTTTTTCGTTTTTTTTTTTTTCATTTTCACCTCACATCTAAAAAGTGAGCAAATGTCAAATGAATGAATGATGGGTTTTACAAATAGGTGTTGGGCTCATGCCTCATGGGCTCATCTATATGAAAAAAAAATTTATTATTTTAAGAAATGCGGTCCGGTTCGGTCCAGACCGGACCACAAAAGGTCCGGACCGGACCGGACCGGATTTGGACCGCTAAGACCGCAAATCCGGTCCGGTCCGGTCCGGTTTTGTGGTCCGGTCCAGTCTGCGGTCCGATTCTATGCAGCCCTACCCCATAGATTCTCATATCTCACCTTGTTTAATCCAGTTCGATGTGAAACCCCTCCAAACCACCTCGATTTCCATCCAAACTTCACACAAACATTAAAAAAAAAAAAGCATTCTAAACCATTATTCATTATCAGATCATGCAAATCAAAGGTCATACGTACAATTAAGATCCCAAAACACATGTAAATGGCCTCCAATTATTAGTAGAGCTTAGTAAATGGGGAAAACTAAATCAATCATCAAATCTAATGAAATCAAAAGCAGGAGAGAGAGAGAGATGAGGCTGGGGAGGTGGTATATAGATTTGCAAATGAGGGTGAGATGACCAAAATACACCTCCTTTAAGTGTTGAGCAAAGAAGAGATCCAAGGGCAGTTTTGGTAAACCTCAAAGGAAGCACAATTTCTCCCAAGGATCCTACATTAATTATCTAAACTACAACCAAGGACCTTACTTCCTACACTTTCTAAAACTACAGACATCCCCTGCACTCTCTCAAAAATAGAAATCACCCATACTCTGCACATTTAAGGGCTTGTTTGGGAGGTCTAGTCTATTTTTCAAAGACCATTCAAAAAAGACCCATACAAAAAAGAGCAATAGAAGAAAGAGGTGTTTGGTAATGCAAGAGTCTATGCTAAATGGACATTATTATATCATTGGTTAAGAGTTTTTCGCATATTTCTTGAGATCCATAAAGTATTAGGCCATGAAAATTGACCCTGTGGGTTTGCTCAGTCTTTCAAAGAGATATCACGGTTTGGATCTTGTGTTTGGGGCCCACATAATCAACAAAATTATACCTAATGGCGCACAGTTTTTGCATATATCTAGAAATTGGTGATGATCCAACGGGTGAAATTTGGTTTTATGGTCATATTTGATATTGTAAACATTACTAACGGTTTAGATCTTATTTTATACGCCTCTAAATAATAAAATAAAATTAAAACGGTTTACCGCTCATGGACATGCAATATCGAGCATAATACATCAATGGTTATTTTTATTTTGCACATATCTCGAGATTCACAAGGTATTATGTGATCAAAATTGACCACATAGCCTTTTTCAGCCTTCCAAACATATCCAATGGTTTTGTTCTTGTGTGCCCCACAGATCATAACAAATTATATCTAATGCCTCACGATTTTTGGCACATATCTCGAGATTGGTGATGATTCAACTGCTGAAATTTGGATGAATGGCCTTGTTTGACCTTGTGGACAGTTTCCACGGTTTGGATCTTGATTGATCATCTCAAATGTGGAGAAAAAATAAAAAAACCAAACTGGGGCGTGATTATACACAAAACCCTGTAGCACCGCTTCTTCTTTTTTTTTCCCTTCTATTTTCTCAACTACCTTATCAAGGGGGCTGTGGAAAGTAGAGGCATTACCTCAACTTCTCTAGAATGGGTGGAGGCTGAAAGGTGGTACCAAACACTTTTCTAAACACGTATCCATTTTAGAGAAATATAAGGAAAAACTAGACCTCCCAAACAAGCACTATAAGTCTAAAAATGACATAATTACTCAAAACAAGCCTCTAACCCCACTACCTCTAATCTCCTACAAAATCGCACGATCAAACATAACTATCATAATTATGCAGAAGCAGCCAGATCATCTGTTGATGACCCACATGCTGATGGCCCACATGCACATGGTGAATGATATAGCTCACCTACTACAGCGAAGTGGATCTTCCAAGAGTTATCCTTCCATCTCTTTTTCAAATTTCAAACTCCTCTTTTCAAATAATCATACTTACAGTCAAATATTGCCACATGGAACTAGTTCCAACAAAGTTAGAAACTATTCTCCAAACAGTTGTAAACAAATCTCTATAAAAGGATATGAAATGCAATCACACAACTCAAGTTCTAGAGTTGTTTTGTTTTAAATTAAAGATAGGAAAAGGGTGGGACGTTACATGTAACATGCTACTACACAAATATGAGTTGGTGACTATTTTACACATTCAAATCAGTACAAAAAAAGGAAAACAGGGCGATCTCCATAGTAAAAGACCTAACAAGTAACAACTGCGAATTTAGACCAAAGGCAAGTCGTGATCGAATCGGTAAAGATCATGGTTCAGCGTCTTTCACCTTCAGTCTTGGATGGGGTTAGATTCTAGTTATTTTTCTATTTACAAATCCATTGAGGCTTCATATATAGTAAATGACCCCACCTTCGGCTTCTCCACAGTCCACATTTAAGTGAGATTATTTTCTAATCCAATTAGAAAGTGATGGGTCAGGCCCAACCCGGATTGCGGTAAAGAGTCAGGTCCAGACAACCCGGTCCGTCCAAGGTCATGGGTCGAGCCAGTTTAGCTCAGTTGATATTCGAAACTCGTTGAAGGAAGCCTCGTCACGTCAAGGCCTCCGAGTCATCACAACGAAGTCCTCCCCTCACCCGCTCTTACCAAATCTCGCGAAGAAACTCTCACCTGCCCTCCACCTTGCTCGTTCCTCGAGGGACACGTCTGAGGCTCCAAGCCCTCCGCCTTGCTCGTTCCTCGAGGACACGTCTGAGGCTCCAGGCTCCAGAGAGACGTTGTTGCGCTCCAAGCCCTCCGCCTTGCTCGTTCCTCGAGGACACGTCTGAGGCTCCAGGCTCCAGAGAGACGTTGCTGCATCCCATCTGTTGGGGATGGTTATAAATTCAGGGTCTCCTCATCACTTGAGGGGCAATGATTAAAATCTTACTCACCTCTCTCTCGCTTAGTAATCCACCTTATCAATCAAAGATCACCATATTCAAAGTGGACGTAGGTCATACAGACCGAACCACTATAAATCCCTCTCTCTCTCTCATTTATTTACTACATTCTCACCTATCATTTATTACTTGACCGGTGGTGTCCGAAACCTATTTTTGGCATCATCAGTTTGGCGCCGTCTGTGGGAAACGAACAAAAGTTCTCATCCTATTTAAAAAAAATCATGGTGATCAGCACAAGATCCGTAAGACGAGAAGACAATCCCGTCCAAGCTACAGGTCCGGGTCCTTCCAGGCGCCCGGACTCCCCTACCCAGGGAAATAATGGTCCTCCACCGGGTAACCCCTCTCTGAATACTCTCCCCCCTGCACCGACTTCGCAGCAGATGCTGGAAACCATGCAACAGCTGTTGGCCCAAAACCAACAAATCTTGCAACTCATGCTGGCGGGACAAGGAGGAGCACTCCAGGGTGGAGCACCTCACCCGGGCGCCCATCCCCCGGGCGCCCATCTCCCAGGCGCCCAGGATGGAGCACCCCTCCCGGGCGCCCATCACCCAGGCGCCCAGGATGGAGCACCCCTCCCGGGCGCCCATCTCCCGGGCGCCCATCTCCCAGGCGCCCAGGATGGAGCACCTCTCCCGGGCGCCCGTCTCCCTGGAGCCCAAGACGGAGCAGCACCACACCAAGGCGCCCATACTCTCGGCGCCCAGAGAAGAGCACCTCACTTGGGCGCCCCTCATCATGGCGCCCAAGGTCGAGGACACATCATGGCCTCCATGGCCGAGGAGCACATCAGAGCTTCCGTGACCACGAAGTTCCTTCCACCCCCTGGTAGAGCCCATGGAGGGTTACCACCTCGACCCTTCCCTCAGGACGAGGAGGACTCTCACTTCCAAGAAGGGGGAAGTGAGAATCACTACATGGAAGATGAAAGTTATTTCCCCGGTCCATCCAGGGAGCTTCACAGTCACTGGGAGGAAAAAATCAAGGAGATGCAGAATCAACTGGGCGATGTCTTCAATGCAATGAAGGCCCAGGCACCGGAGACTGTGGATTATCTAGTCGGGCGGACGGATACACCGTTCAAACCCGATATAGTACATTACCCACTTCCAAGGAAGTTCAAGATGCCGTCCATGGAGACCTTCGATGGGAGGAAGGATCCATTAGACCATCTTGAAACTTACAAAACCAGGATGCAGCTCCATAACATCCCAGACGAGATAATGTGCAGAGCCTTTCCAACCACTTTGAAAGGTTCTGCCCGCCTGTGGTTCGCAAATCTCCCCTCAGCATCCATCGCCACCTTCGGAGAGTTGAGCAAGTCTTTCGTCTCGCACTTCATAGGTGGGCGCCGCCACCAGAAGCCCGCAACACACCTGCTTAGTATAAAGCAGGAGGAGAATGAAAGCCTAAGGAGTTACCTCACTCGTTTTAACGAGGAGGTACTCCAAATCGAGGAGCCCGACGACAAGGTCTCCATGACGGCTTTCCTTGGAGGCCTCCGTTCCTCGAGCTTTCTCTTTTCCGTAATGAAACGCCCGCCGAAGAGCTTCTCGGAACTATTGGCCAAAGCCCAAAAGTATATGAATGCGGAAGACATCACCAGGGCAAGGCGCGGAGAATCCTCCAGAGCGAGCAATAAGGGAAAAGAGAGGAGCAGAGACGAGAAGAAGGAAGATAGCAACAAGCGGAGCAAGACAGAGAGAGTACCTGTCAGAGACCGGCTTGGTCCCGCTCCGCAAAGGGACAGGCTGGCGTTCACGCCTCTCACGGCCACGGTGGAGCAGATTTTGTTCCAAATACAAGATGACCCAGCCATAAAATGGCCAGGAAAGATGAAGTCTCCTCCGAATCGGAGGAATCCGAACAAATACTGTCGCTTCCATCGCGACCATGGCCATGACACTGACGACTGCTACGAGCTCAAACGCCAGATTGAGGATCTCATCCAGCACGGCCACCTACGTCAGTATGTTGCCGGCAGGGGACAAGCACCTCCACCACCTCCACCTCACAATCAGGAAAATCAGCAACCGATCGGAGAAATCCGAACAATTTCTGGAGGGCTAACAGAGTCGTTCTCGGCCATGAAGGCCCATGCCAGAAAGGCAAGGCATCCTGAGGAGGCACGCCCGTCCAAGGCGCCAAGGCATGGAAATAATGAAGTTATATCCTTCTCAGACAAGGATTTGGAGGGGATCCAGCACCCTCACGACGACCCTCTAGTGCTCACGATGACGGTCGCCAATTTTCAAGTGCATAGGATCCTGGTAGACAGTGGAAGCTCTGCAGACATTCTGTTTGTAGACACTTATGACAAGCTGAGGCTGGGACGGGAGAGGTTGCAGCCCGTCAAGTTTCCTCTCATCGGCTTTTCAGGGAGAGAAGGTGTATCCCCTTGGGGCAATCACACTGCCAGTCACAGCCGGGACTGCGCCTCGAACTTCCACAACAATGGTCAATTTCCTGGTGATTGACTGCGCATCGGCTTACAATATCATCCTGGGGCGTCCAACTCTTAATGCCTTAAGAGCGGTCCTCTCTACGTTTCATCTCATCCTCCGGTTTCCAACTCCTAATGGGATCGGAGAGGTAAGAGGGAATCAAGTAGCTGCAAGGGAATGCTACGTCTCCTCTATGAAGGCCAAGAAAACGCAGGAGGCGTTACAGGTCGAAATCTCGGACCCAAGAGATGAAACCACGGCAGAGAGAGGAGAACCAGTCGAGGAGCTCACCTCAGTGGTCCTAGATGAAGACTTCCCAGCCAAGAGAGTACAAATTGGCTCTTCTCTCCCTGAGGATCGGGCCAGCCAGCTGACAGACTTCTTGAGAAGTAATATGGATGTTTTCGCATGGTCGCATGCGGATCTTGAAGGGATTGATCCCGACGTCGCAACCCACCGCCTCAATGTCGATCCCTGGCTACAAGCCTGTCCGACAAAAGCTTAGAGGGGCCTCCACAGAAAGGGCCCAAGCAATGGACAATGAAGTCGGAAAGTTGCTGGAGAACGGGGCTGTCAGGGAAGTAGCCTACCCTGAATGGCTCTCAAATGTTGTGATGGTGAAGAAGTCCAGCGGAAAATGGCGCCTGTGCGTTGACTTCTCGGAGGTTAACAAAGCGTGCCCAAAGGACAGCTACCCCCTACCAAGGATTGACCTCCTCATCGACGCCACAGCAGGTCATGAACTACTCTCGTTTTTGGATGCATACTCTGGATACAACCAGATTAGCATGCACCCCCCGGATCAGGAGAAGACATCATTCATCACCCCGAAAGGAACCTACTGTTATAGGGTCATGCCTTTCGGACTGAAGAATGCGGGCGCCACCTATCAACGTCTAGTGAACAAGATGTTCCACTCTCAAATCGGGCGGACCATGGAGGTTTACGTAGACGACATGCTGGTGAAGAGCCTCGCCGCAGCCGACCATATCGCCCATCTGCAAGAGACCTTTGACACTCTCAGGCTTTTTCGCATGAAATTGAATCCTGAGAAGTGTGCCTTTGGTGTAGGATCCGGAAAGTTCTTAGGTTTTATGGTCGACCAGAGGGGGATCGAGGCGAACCCAGATAAAATCAAGGCCATAATAGATATGAAGTCACCCTCTTCCACAAAGGAGTTGCAGCGCCTCAATGGAAGGATTGCGGCACTTAGCAGATTTGTCTCCAAATCTGCAGACAAGTGCTTACCCTTCTTCAAGATCCTCCGCAAAACATTCCAATGGGGGCCCGAGGCTGAAGAAGCATTCCAGAAGCTCAAAGTTTACCTGACCGCTCCCCCTCTCCTCTCGCATGCTACACCAGGCGAAGTGCTGTACCTGTATCTTTCGGCTTCACCCTCAGCCGTGAGCTCTGTTCTCATAAAGAATCAGGACGGAGCGCAAAAGCCTATCTACTATGTGAGCAGAGCCTACCGAGGGGCAGAGTCCAAATACCCAGAGCTCGAAAAACTGGCCCTCGCCCTGATCTCCACTGCAAGGCGTTTACGACACTATTTTCAGGGCCACACCGTGGTGGTAGTAACAGATCAACCTTTGAAAAGAGTTTTGGGGAAACCTGATGTAGCTGGAAGACTTGTGAAGTGGGCGGTAGAGCTGGGGGAGTTTGATGTTAAGTATCAACCAAGGTCTGCCATCAAAGCACAGGCTCTAGCTGACTTCGTAGCCGAATTCACTTATGATGAAAACCAAGTAGATGGAACAGCGGTGCTCACCTCCTTGCTAGCACCACAGGACCCTCAAACCCTGGGCGCCCAGCTTCCCTCGGGCGCCCAGCCTCTCCTCCAAGCCCCGGGCGCCTCACTCCCTCCTCAAACCCTGGGCGCCCAGCTTCCCTCGGGCGCCCAGCCTCTTCTCCAAGCCCCGGGCGCCTCACTCCCTCCTCAAACCCTGGGCGCCCAGCTTCCCTCGGGCGCCCAGCCTCTTCTCCAAGCCCCGGGCGCCTCACTCCCTCCTCAAACCCTGGGCGCCCAGCTTCCCTCGGGCGCCCAGCCTCTTCTCCAAGCCCCGGGCGCCTCACTCCCTCCTCAAACCCTGGGCGCCCAGCTTCCCTCGGGCGCCCAGCCTCTTCTCCAAGCCCCGGGCGCCCCACTCCTCCCTCAAACACTGGGCGCCCAGCTTCCCTTGGGCGCCCAGCCTCTTCTCCAAAGCGCCCAGGTACCTCCCCAGAGGTCGATTGCCCCGCCTTTACCGGTCTGGAAATTGTATGTTGATGGTTCGGCAACCACAGACGGAGGCGGAGCTGGCTTCATCCTGATCAGCCCAGATGGTACACCCATCAAGTATGCAGTGAAGCTCCACTTCATTGCATCAAATAATGAGGCCGAGTATGAGGCACTCTTATCAGGACTGAGGTTGGCGATCGAAATGGACGCCAAATCAGTTCTTGCTCACAGTGATTCACAATTGGTGGTGAATCAAATAAATGGCGAATTCGAGGCAAAGGAGGAAAGGATGCAAGACTACCTCAATATGGTCAAAGGATTGGTCAAAAGTTTTCAATGCTTTCAGATCTGCCATATTCCTCGAGGACAAAATGTTGCAGCAGACGCACTGGCTAGGCTCGCCTCGTCATTGGAGGCCTCATCCACAGAACCTACACTCATCGGGCATCAGTTGGAGAGGAGCAAGTTAGATGTAGTGGTTGGAAACATCAACTGTGCATCAGAGGGCAGCGAGCCAAATTGGATGACACCAATAAAGGCTTTCCTCCAAGAGGGCACCGAACCAGAGGACCACCTTGAAGCGAAGAGACTCAGAATGAGGGCTTCCAGATACACCCTTCTGCAAAATATCCTTTACAAGAAGGGTTATTGCCTACCACTGCTGCGTTGCCTCTCCCCTGAGGATGCTGATTACGCTCTTCGTGAAATCCACGAAGGAATATGTGGGAACCATTCTGGAGGACGCTCCCTCGCCCACAAAGCACTAAGGCAGGGATTCTTCTGGCCAACCATGGCGAAGGACGCCAAAGAATTTGCTCAAAAGTGCGACAAGTGCCAGCGCTTCGCCACTGTAACCAGGCAGCCACCAGAAGAGTTGACTTCCATTTTTAGCCCGTGGCCTTTCTCCAAATGGGGTATAGATATCCTGGGCCCCCTTCCTTTGAGTAAAGGCCAATGCAAGTTTGTAGTCATTGCCATTGACTACTTCACAAAATGGGCGGAGGCAGAACCCTTGGCCAAGATCACAGACTTCAATGTAAAAAACTTTGTTTGGAAAAACATAGTCTGTCGCTTTGGGATACCTAGCGCCATCGTCAGTGATAATGGCAAGCAGTTTGACAACAAACTCTTCAACACTTTCTGCACCGACCTCCAGATTAAGTAGCCCCACTCCAGTCCAGCGCACCCCCAAGCAAATGGGCAAGCAGAAGTCATGGTCCGAACAGTTCTTCGCAACCTAAAAACCAGGCTCGAAGGGGCGAAGGGTCTTTGGGTTGACGAGCTACCAGGGGTATTATGGGCATACAGAACTACGCCGAGAACCCCTACTGGCGAGACTCCTTTCTCGCTAGCTTTTGGGACCGAGGCAGTCATCCCTGTCGAAATTGGCGTACACTCCCTCAGGGTCCATCTCCAAGACCAAATTAACAACGAGGAAGGACTCCGCATCAACCTCGACTTGGTAGAGGAGGCAAGGGAGATGGCCACGGTCCGCAATGCAGAATACAAGCGACGCATGGCAAAACACTACAACTCGAGGGTGAAGCCTCGTTCTTTTCAGCCAGGAGATCTAGTCCTGAAAAAGGTGATCCTCGCCACTAAAGACTCTCGCGAAGGAAAGCTAGGGCCAAATTGGGAAGGACCATATCTCGTGACAGAAGTAGTAAGGCCAGGCACATACAGAATCCAAAATTCTGATGGTAAGGCCCTGCTCCATCCGTGGAATGCGGAACATCTGAAGAGGTATTACCAGTGACAAATGGGCCAATGTACAAAAAGCATGAAAATTGTTTATTTCCCATTTCATTGTTCAAAGTAGACTATAAATGAAATAAACATGTTATTACAGAAATGTGCTCCTTTCAATAGGCTATAAATTGCCAAACAAAAAGAAAAATACATATGAGCCTAGTCACTCTCATTATCCCCCTCATCCTCGCCATCATCCTCATAATCACCTGAGCTCCCGCTGCTGCCATCAGGCTCGTCGGCAGGCGCCTCATCAGGCGCCTCACTCGCCTTAAAGCGCGAGAAGTCGATATCGGGAAATGCTGCGGTAATCTTTCTCCGGAGTTCGTCATAACCAGCAATAAATCCATCGGCGAGGCTGTTCTCAGCATCAGCCAGGCCGTCCTCCAAGTCATTTTCAGCCTGGATAGCTCTCTCCTCTGCCGCCCTCAGCTTTACCTTCAAAGCAGCCTCTCTGAGCTCTGCCCCCTTTCGGGCCTCCATGAGCTCAGCCTCTCTGAGTGAAGTCCTCTCGCGGTCCTTCACAAACTCAGCCTCCCTGAGGGAAGCCCTCTCGCGGGCCTTTATAACCTCAGCCTCACTGAGCGAAGCCCTCTCGCGGGCTTTCACAACCTCAGCCTCACTGAGCGAAGCCCTCTCACGGGCCTTCCGTAGCTCGGTCTCACTGAGCAAAGCACCCTCGCGCGTCGCCACTAGCTCAGCCTCAGCCTTGGTCGCCCTCATGTGAGCCGTTGAGAGCTCAATCTCAAGCCTGTTTGCTCTCTCCCGAGCTGCTAGAAGATCAGCATCATAAGTCTTCCTGGCGGCTTCTAATTCAACAATTTTTCCTTGACTCGCAGAGAGATCCCTATGAATACCTGCATTCTCCTGTCTCAGCTTACCGAACAACTCAGCCTTCGAAAATAGACATATGGATGATGCAGACATCTGGAGCAAGAAGAAATCAAGAAAAATGAGAATGCATATACAGAAGGAAAACCTGAAGAAAATTCAGACAACCTTTTACCTGAGATAAACCTTCTAGATAAGCGTTTATCATCCCCTCTGTGCTAAGGGCGCTGACCCGAGTAATCACGTCACGAGCTGGGAATCTCCAAAACTTCTCTCGAGGAGTCAGCGGCTTGGGACCAGACGGAGGGGCAGGAGGTACAGATGTGGCGGAAGAAACCAGAGGAGTTTTAGGTTGATGAGGCACAGCCGCGGGGGCCACTACATGGGTAGTGACAGGAGAACTCGTCTGCGGCTCCACTAGATGAGTGGTTACAGGAAGATCACCAACCATCACACGAGGAGAATCCCTTCTCGGGGCAATACCTATCCTCGATATCTTGGCAAGATGGGTGTTAGCACTTGCACGACGATCTTCAATTGCCTCCTTGGCCTCGACCAACTCCCTATTGACCACCACTGCGGAAGCAAAATGAATGGTTAGAAACAAAATATCAGGAAAAGGTACGCCTAAGCCACTGAAAGCTCCTTACATTTTCTCTTAGTTGATGCCCGGGAAGGCTCACCCGTCCTACGAGGAGAAGGGTCAACAGAGGGCCCACGATTGCTGTCACTCTCTTTAGAAAAGAGAATACCCAAATCTTTATCCGGATGATCTCTTACAGCCTGCAGTTTCCGTTTTATGTCCGCGGAGAGCACAGGTGACTCTATATAAAAAAAAAAGAGAATGAACAAATAAAATGATGAGCATATGTATGCAAATGAATAATGAGGAGATGATAATGAGTGGCGTACCACGTCTTTTGGTGTCGGTCCACTGTTTGGGCACCAGAGCCCTGTCTGCCTCTGAGGCCCACTCGCCACCAACAAAGAAGAAACGAAATTTCCAGCTGTGACAGTTAGAGCGCAATCCCGTGAGCAGTCTGCCGCCCTTGGGGGTGAAATAATACCATCCCCTGTTAGGAGCCGGAGATTCGAATAAACTATAGGCAGCATGGAGCTCCATGGGAGATGCCTCCTCGTTATGTGTTCTCCTCCAAAGCTCGAGAAAACCCAGCATGATTCTCCATCCATTGGGTACTAATCTCCCCGGAGTCAGGGAGAAGTAATGAAGAATTCGACAGACGGAGGGGGGCATAGGGAATCTCAGCCCAGCTTCAAGCATATCCTCGTAAATAACAATGTCACCCGATGCGTCATCACAAGCTGGCTCATCAATTTCGGCCCGGCGACAAATCACGGTGGAAGGAATATGATAAAAAGTGATGAATCTGGAAATATCATCATTGCTGACTGTGGTACAAATGGTACTCACCTTGGGTCTGTCATCATCGCTTACCATTTTTCCTTTAGAACGCGGACGCAACTTGCCCAACGTGTCTGAAGAAGGACTGCCCTCGGCATGACCTCCCCCTACTATTGTTTCTTCCTTGGCCGAGATGCCGAAGGACTGGGCGCCACCTGAGGCGCCAGCTGCTGCGAAACCGCCTGAGCCTCGAATACCTGCAAAACCATATGCGCCTCCCCCTGCGGCGCCCGTCGCCCCTGCGCCCGCTGCCGCGCCGCCCGGCGCCCTTGCGCCCGCTGCCGCGCCTCCCGGCTCCCCTGCGCCCGCTGCCGCGCCGCCCGGCGCCCCGGCGCCCGCTGCCGCGGCTCCCGGCGCCCGCTGCCGCGCCGCCCTCGCCTGCGACGCCCGCTGCCGCGGCGCCCTCGCCTGCGACGCCCGCTGCCGCGCCGCCCTCGCCTGCGACGCCCGCGACGCACGCGACGCCCGCTGCCGCGGCGCCCTCGCCTGCGACGCCCGCTGCCACGCCGCCCTCGCCTGCGACGCACGCGACGCACGCGACGCCCGCTGCCGCGGCGCCCTCACCTGCGACGCCCGCTGCCACGCCGCCCTCGCCTGCGACGCCCGCGACGCCCGCTGCCGCGGCGCCCTCGCCTGCGACGCCCGCTGCCACGCCGCCCTCGCCTGCGACGCCCGCGACGCCCGCGACGCCCAGTTCTCCCTCGCCTGCGACGCCCGCGGGCTGGGCGCCCCCTGCGGCGCCCAGCGCCGCCGTGCCGCCCTCGCCGCCCCAGCAGCGCCTGGCGGGCGCTCGCCGTCGCATCGCTCGCGCCGTCGCCTCTTTTGCTGCCTGTCTCCATCTTTTTCTCTCCCAATGGTTTTTCTGCAGAGGCTACTTTCTTTCTTTTGAAGAAATACCACTCTAGGGTTTATTTTATAGCTTGAGTTTTCAAAGAAGAGTAGCCCAAGCCGGGAGGACTCTCCGAGATACATATCTAAAGGAACTAACAGATAGACAGAGTTACAACCAAGAAAAAGAAAGATTTTTCAGAAAGAAGAGAGTTGGATGCACAGAAAGCCCCACTTTCAAATAATTATCGAACGCGGGACTTTGAGGGGCAAATGATGGGTCAGGCCCAACCCGGATTGCGGTAAAGAGTCAGGTCCAGACAACCCGGTCCGTCCAAGGTCATGGGTCGAGCCAGTTTAGCTCAGTTGATATTCGAAACTCGTTGAAGGAAGCCTCGTCACGTCAAGGCCTCCGAGTCATCACAACGAAGTCCTCCCCTCACCCGCTCTTACCAAATCTCGCGAAGAAACTCTCACCTGCCCTCCACCTTGCTCGTTCCTCGAGGACACGTCTGAGGCTCCAAGCCCTCCGCCTTGCTCGTTCCTCGAGGACACGTCTGAGGCTCCAGGCTCTAGAGAGACGTTGTTGCGCTCCAAGCCCTCCGCCTTGCTCGTTCCTCGAGGACACGTCTGAGGCTCCAGGCTCCAGAGAGACGTTGCTGCATCCCATCTGTTGGGGGATGGTTATAAATTCAGGGTCTCCTCATCACTTGAGGGGCAATGATTAAAATCTTACTCACCTCTCTCTCGCTTGTAATCCACCTTATCAATCAAAGATCACCATATTCAAAGTGGACGTAGGTCATACAGACCGAACCACTATAAACCCTCTCTCTCTCTCATTTATTTACTACATTCTCACCTATCATTTATTACTTGACCGGTGGTGTCCGAAACCTATTTTTGGCATCATCAGAAAGGATTAACAACTTTCTTTAATCACACATAAAATACACAACTATCAGCAACAGAGTATTATGCTTAAATTCAATCATACATATTACATATCCTGGGTTGTTTTCTTGTAACAATATTGCATTTTCCTAAACATCACAACATACAACATAAAACTCAATTGACTCAGGACATGCAACATTACTTGTGACAACTCTTAGACCATTATTTAAAAACTCATAGAAAGTCTTAAGTTCACCCAGAAGGTTAAGCAGGTCTGAGTAACCCCGATGAGTTCAGCCAAATTCAACTCCCTGATCACTCAATCAAAAGTCAGCACAACTTTTGACCTACTCTTTAACACCATTCTTCTTGATACCAAGTGCCGACAACTCTTTAACCAATCCATCCAAGTCACTGTAAGAACTCCCACCTTCTTTCACCGCATCCAAGGCAACCTTCTTCATCTCCATGGCTCGCACCTTCTCCGGCCTGCTCCCACTAAGTGACTCAGCCACAGCCCGAGCCAACTCGGCCGAGTCAGGAACCGTCTCCAGGCCCTCGCAGACCCGGACCGCAACGCCAGTATTCTCAACCAAGAGCCGCGCATTCACAAACTGGTCTGCACCCATGGGCCATGCCAGCAGAGTCACACCCGCGACGAGTCCCTCCAACACCGAGTTCCACCCGCAGTGAGTCAAGAACGCAGCCACGGCCGGGTGCCCCAGGATTGCCGCCTGTGGGGCCCACCCCCTGATCACCAGGCCCCTCCCCGCCGTCCGCCCCTCGAACCCATCAGGGACCACCCCGTACTTCTCCGCCGCGTGTCCCGGTGGGGCCACTTTAACGACCCACACGAACCGGGCCCCACTCTTCTCCAGCGCGGCGGCCAGCTCAGCCATCTGGATCCTCGTCAGCAGCACCTCGCTCCCAAAGCACACGTACACCACGGACCCATCTGGACACGCGTCTAACCAAGAGATCACGTCCCCATCTGCGACCGTGCCGGACCCACCCCTTCCTGCATGGCCCACACCACCGATAAAGACGGGTCCCACTGCCCACGTCCGCACGTGCCCTCCCTTCTCCCGCACGTGCTCGAGGTAGTCCCCCTCGATCGCCTGGAACGTGTTGTAAGCGCCCCCCCAACTGGTGGTATTTGCGATCAAGCCCTCCCTCATGAACTCCCAGTCGGATCCGGGCGACCCGAGCTCCACGCACCTGCGGTAGACGGCCGGCAGATGCGGGTACCCGAAGGAGGGCTTGTTGGGGAGATCATCGAAAGCGACCAATTCGTCGGTGGGCCCCACCATTCTAGGCCATAGATGGTTGAGGACGGAGACTAAAAACGGGTGGACGGAGTGGAAGACGATCCGGGGGACCGAGAGCCGGCGGGCGAGACCCTCGGTCCAGCCGAGGAAGAAATCTGAAACGATGGCGACAGGTGGGTTCGGGTGGGACTCGAACCATTGGATGATGGGTTCCTGGAGGGAGCTGAGGGCGCGGACGATATCGGCGGTGGAGGAGGTGGGAGGGAGGTCCTTGACGTTTTCGACGCCGGGTGGGATGGAGGGGTGGGTTGGGAAGGGGAGGATCAACGGGTGGATGGAGGTGGGAGATTTGGAAAGCAAGGGTTGGATGAGGGGGAGGTTTTTGGGGGTGACGAGGACGGTGATGGAGAGGCCACGTGTCGAAAGGTGGTAGGTGAGGTCGAGGAGGGGGATAAGGTGCCCCTGGGCTGGGTGGGGAAATACGAGGATGTGTGCGCCGGATGCGGACGATGACATGATTTTTTTTTCTTTTTTAATGGGGGATGGGGGGTCGTTTCTAGATGGAAATGTCGTCGATTTGATGAGAAAGAGGGAGAGGAAAGGAAATTGAAGAGGAGGGAGGGGGAAGGGAAGCAAAAAAGTTGCATAGACAAAGAGGCAGCTGCTGGTTGACTTCAGTCGTCGCGCATATCCACTTAGGCACTGACTGACATCAGTCAATGCTAAAAGGTCAGGCTGGTGGTGTACAAAATGATCTGTGAACGACCCGACCCGTGGGTCATGCTAGCCGATTTTCCGTGCTTAACCTGACCTGTGACCGTCGGTACCGAGTCACGGATCTAACGGGTCGATTCACCAGGTAACCCGTGAATCCTTCTTTTTTTTTTTTTTTTTCATTCATATAAAAGACCAAATTATACAATTAGCATTCCTATCCTAATTATTAATTAAGTCCTTATAGTGAGTAGGAATATTCCATACAAGGAAAGGGAAGTGCAGAAGAACCCCTAAGCAAAGCACCAAAATCTGTGGTGGCTTGCTTGGGCACATTCCCTTTAACTCAGTGAGGATAAACACCAAGATGGTTTAGTGATTGACGATCCTTGGGACATGACAATAGCAAAGGAACGACTCTATACACAACTTTTCTATGTCTCTTTAGTCTCTACTAAATAATTCAATGCCACCCATTTGTTTATTTCATGACATAGACACTCACTAAGGTGGGATTCTCTTTAAAATGTCAGGAGTCTTCCTTTCCTTTAGCACCCTTCTTACATTATGCTATTAAAATAGGTAATTGTTGTTAACAGTAAAACAGTATAGAAATGTATTTTTTACTGTTTCTCTTTCCAAGAAGGAACCATTGTCCTCCTCCAGCTCCACTGGTTTTGTCAAAGAAAGGTCTTGAAGGACAAAGATGGTTCTTAAAATAACATATTCTTTCCTTTACTGTTTTGTTCAATGCAACAGATTAATGTTGTATAGTTAATTAGTTGTGGTGCAATTAGTTTAATAGATCTTCAATTAGGGACAATCAATCCATCATGTCAAAACAAACGAGTTCATATTAAGAAACTGATAAGAAATTAATTGAGCAATTAGATTAGTCATTTTAGAAAGAGTTTGTTCAATGGGAAAAGATCCATCTTGTTTACAAACTTTGCATCTGGATCATAAATAATGTCCTGCACTGTGGCCTTTCCTGTTTGGCATCACCCCACAAAGACATGTGGACCAAATTCAATGAGTTTTTTTTTCGTGTTATGTTAAAATTTACAAACAACCGCAACTACTTTTTAGTTTTACATCTAATCACTTTTAGTTCTCTAACAAGTATCTGAAAGTTGTTTTCATAAACAATTTGGTCCTCTACATGAAGGAAAAAAAAAGACCCGAACCCAACCAACCCGTGACCCAAACGGGTCGGGTTCGGGTGGGTTTTCACCCACATAAATGTGGTCGGGTCGGGTCGGGTTTCGACCCGTGAACACCCCTAGGTCAGGCTCTTATTGGCACCTTAAAAATCTCTATTCCCACCATTAAAAAAAATAATGAGCTTTTCTAAACTACCCTTTCCCCGTCCCTCCTCCTCCTCCCACTCTCTTCTCTCATCTCGCCCCCCCCCCCCCCAGTCTCCGGCGGGGAGGGAGCCCTGGCTGGTCTCCCTCCCCCCTTTCCCTCTTTCTTCCTCCCCTCCCCTTCTCTTTTCTTTCCCTCTTCTCCCTCTCTCCCTTCCTCTTCTTCCCTCGTGCTGCAACCCGATCTCCTCCCCGCCGGCGACTAAGAGGGGGAGGAGGAGGAGGGGGAGGGAGAAGAAGAGTAGGGGAGGGAAGGAGGGCGAAGAAGAGGAAGGGAGAGAAGGAGAAGAGGGAAAGAAAATAGAACGGGAGGGAGGAAGAAAGAGGGAAAGGGGGGAGGGAGACCGGCCGGCCGGGCTTCCGCCGCGGGCTGCCGGCCGGGGCTCCATCCCCGCAGGAGACTGAGGGGGGGGGGGGGGGGGGGGGCGAGATGAGGGAAGAGGGTGGGAAAGGGAGAAGGGAGGGAAGAGGAGGAGGGAGAAGGGAATGATAGTTTAGGAAAAAATACATTTTTTGTCTTCTAGTGCTGTGGGGAGAGCAAAATTTATGGTGCCAGTAGAACTCCCCTTTCTCATGCTCACATGTGCACTATACATTGATGTTGTTTCTCATGTGAGGCCTAGTGAAATTTATTAGAGTTTCTTACCTTTTATGACAGTCTGGCACGACCACCAACACTAGAGAATTTTCTGTATTTCAGCTTCTGTATGGTATCTATACACATCTACACACCCTTATAAAAGAGAACAAATGACCTACCTCATTTTTTTCTCTACACAACCAACGTGGGGCCCACTTGTTACATGCATTCTGCCAAGTGGACTTCTCTCTGTGGTGAGCCTCACTGATCCACCTTTTCCATTCCAAGTGAACATGGTCCCAAGTGAGCGTAAATTATGAAATCATTTTCAATTGAATACTTCAAAAGTGGGCTCCACTCAACAACTTTTATTTTATCAATAGACTAGTAGATAGGTATGTACGTTGCACGTAATGTTCATTCAACTGTGATCATATAGTAAGATGTTATAGCTATAGTAATATATCATAAGTAGTGTCAAATAATGTATAGGATAGGATATACACTCATATACATACAAAGATTGTATTGTATTATTAAGTTTGCTAAAATTCTCCTTGAAGAAGTGTACTAAATAGACAATTAAAATTAAGAATAAAAAAGTAGAGTTCAAGAAATTCAGGTATCCTGTCTCCATATTTGGAAGAGATGAAGTTCCAAGAATTTGAAATCCATTAAAATAAAATAAGGAAAGGGAAAATCAAGGAAGGAAAAAAAAAGATGAGACAATCTACAAGAGCACTTACATGTTGAGCTCTTTGAGGGAGTATGCGTTATGAACGAGGCAAGACGTGAATCGTCATGTATGTTCACATTGGCAAAGCTCAACTTATGTCTAACATAGGAAAATGATGAAGTTACCGAAAAATTAAAAAGAGAACGATCTATACACATAGGAAGATGAGGAGATAGAGAGAGACTGATGTTTTTCTGTACATAAAAAATAGTAGTGGAGAAACCATATCCAATACAATGTAGTCATGGTTTCTAATGCAAGACCAACAGTCATTGGGTAATCAATATAAGGGATGCATATTAAGAAATTAAAACAAAATATACAGAATAGATATGGAATTCAAAATGGTAATTTCATGAGTGGTTTTGGGCTCATTTTACTTTTTGTGCCTTTTCTCAATCATGTATTATGTTTGTGCAATAGAAAAATGCATGAATGAATTGATTAGAAGAATCACAAAAGCAGATTGAGATGAAATGTGAATTGAGATGAACATGAAATTGATAATAATACCATCAGGAAGACGAAATACCTGAGACGTCGTGTCTAATATGTAGAAAAAATAGAACTATCATAAACAAAAGGGAAGAATTGTCATCATGCAAGGAAAGAATATATGATGAAATATAAAGAAGCAATGCAATAGAGATACAAGCTTTGTAGTAAAGATTCTTTGATGCATACCTTTGGGAGCTGCATTGAATTGATCACACATTGGTGGGGTTCTTGAGGAGAGAAGAATTATGTATATAAACTAACTAAATTAATTTGTCCTTCGTATAGACAAATTGTTGAGCTATAGGAACAGATATTGGTGAATTATAGATAGCGAAAGACTAAAAGTAAAGTCTCATATTAAAAGTTTTCCATCAGTACGTATGTGGTAATTCTTTACAAAATATAAAGCAAATGTAATAGATTCAAGGATTGTAGAAATCCTATCATTCAGAAATTTACATGTTGCTATTGGTTAATTACATCCAACCTATTACAAAATGACCATCATAAGAAACGAAAAAGTGACCAACATCAACGTTTTAAATTTGCAGTTATGCGGCAATGATTGTCTCCATATGCCATTGGCTTTAATCTTACAAAGGATACAACATTTCAGGATGGGATTAACAAGTACCAAAGTTATAAACGTTACTCTGAGTAATAGTTTTAAAGTTAGTGAAAGAATAGTGTTATGAGTCTGATAGCCCTTTCTCTCTATTTTTTTTTTCTTTTTTTGTGCAATTTGTCATTGGCTATCTCAATTAGGAACCTAATTTGACTCAATAAGGAGTTAGGCAAGAGTTGTAAAAGCATTTAGAGTTTTATAACTATTCTTGGGTAGCTATTTTAATTAGAATGATTGGATATGTAAGTGACTGGATAGATAAGAAAATACCATTTTTGTTACACAAACAAATCTAAAAGCTATTCATTCTTTTGCGATGTGATAATAATGGCCATTTTCTGACCACTCTGATGTTCTTGTACTCTGATGCAGAAAAGAAAAATCTTGTCTTGACAACTTTTCATCCATATTTTGACTTGATCATGATTTTCCTGTAAATAAAAATAAAGATAAAAATCAAGATTATATTTCAAAACATCTTGAATAGATTATATTTGAGAATTACAAAGCTTATTAACATAAAATCACCTTCATTTGAGCATTCATATTATATTCTCCTGTACAAGAGAATATTTTTTGTGCTTCATCTTCAAAGAGCGTTGCATGAATAGATGTGGTTGAGTCTGTAATTTCGACATTGATAACACATCTATAGTTTAATGAAAGTTAGTATGTGTTTTGATTTATAAATGTAAAGTACATAATTTATCTACATTATTAGTGTACCTTGGTATTGTAGTGTCTAATTTGTTGTAATTGTGGCATGTAAATGATTAACCATATGTTTCTTGTATCTTTTTTTTTTTTTTTTTTTTTTTATGTTGGTTTTCTGGTATGCTTGTAATTGAACCTTTGACCCAAAGAATGCTGATATAATTATGATGTTATACATGTGGAATAAATAATAAAATGGAGTAAATAAATACGTACAAGTTGTTCAAAATACATGATTTTCTGGACTGACGTTGTTTCCAAATCTTTTGGCTTTGGTAGTTGTAAGTATGATTTCTTTGAAATAATATAATCCAATACTTCTTTTTTTTTTTTCTATAGAGCTGTAAAATGGAAAAAACAATTAGTTAGTTTGATTTTTTTTTTCAAGCATGTATAATGTTTTTTCTTAAACGAAAATGCTTACAACGAAAGCATTTCTTCTGCTTCGGGTATAGTTGGATTAATGAGAATATTTGCTGATGACCTATAAGACAATTTTCTCACTATTTTGGGTCCAATAGTGTTTTTAGAGTTGATTTTGCATCTTGTCTTTAGGAGATTACAACTTCATGAGATTGCCATTCTTCCAATCTGATGACTTGTCATGACATGTCATGCCTTAGTTTCATGTTTTGGTATTGAACTCACTGAGTTTGTGATATATATATTTATTGAAGTGTAATTGTCTTCAGCTAGGATGATACCCAAAACTGTGTGTAATTGTCTTCAGCTAGGATGATACCCAAAACTGTGTTAGCTAACTCGGGTCTAACAACCCCAAGGGGTAGCTCAGTTGGCCTAGGACCACGGTTTGCTCCCGGAGGTTGAGGGTTCGAAACCGCGCTACCACACTGGGGCCACAGGGGGTTTTTACCCGGCTTTGCCTCCTGGGCCCGCAGGGATTACTCCGGCCCAAAGGGCCGGGACACCCTGCGTCAGCAAAAAAAAAAAAAAAAAAAAACTCGGGTCTAACAATTGTAATTGCTGGTTTTTTTTTATATTGTCTTGATGACTACTAGGATAGGACAAGTAATAAGAAGGTAAAGTCTCTTCAATGAAGAATGGAGCGGAAGAGTTTCTTGGGTTGGGGTGTAGTTGTTAGAGGCATATCTACAACTATCATGAAAATTGGGCAAAAAGATCCAATGTACTGTGTCGGCTGTTCAAAATGCTACCGTGTTAGAATCTTAGTCGTCATGTAGACAATGAGAAATTGATAGGTCTTGTTCAATTTGGTTATGTACGGAAAAAATCTATTATCTAAATTGTTGATAATAGTATTTTTTTTTTATTAATTTTTGGTAGACTTTGATTGTGTTGTCTTAAATAGGTTTATGTAAGAACATGTTATTACACATGAAACGCAATTCAACTTTTTATAAAAAATATTAAAAAAAATACTTTTAGCAATAACTTTCTCTTTTATTTTTATGAAGCTTTAGCGGCGTTTTTTAACTTTCACCAGTGGCCGGGGACCCCCGCTAAAATATATATTGATTATTTAATGTACCTGCTTGGTTTGAGGAAAAGGCAATGAGGGGGTGATGATGCTTGGTTTTGAAGTGTAGAGGAAGGTGGCTGAGAGTTTATTGGAGAGGGGAGAGAGAGACCTTCGACCACTAAGAGATTTTCTGCGACAATGGGGATGGAGGTGTTTCTGATTTTTGGGACTCACAAGTATTCTCGATGAAAAATGATTTTTTATTTTGCCGAGAATTGTGTGCTCGTGGATGGATTTTCCATGGGAATAGTTTTAGGGAACAACTAATTTGTGACTACCAAATGCGTTCTTATAATTTTCTTTCGATGTCCCAAGAAATGATTCCAAACAGGCCCTAAGTTGCCCTTGAGTTCGATGACCTACTTAGCAATTGGTTGTAAGAAGTATCTCTACTAAGCTAACCACCACCAAAGTAAAAAAATATATTCTACTATACCTTAATAGCAAAAAAAAAAAAAAAAAAGGTAAAACAAAATATTTTTTCTTGCATGTTTTGTACCTTAAAATTCTTAACATTAAGACTTATTGTTCTTCGAAAATCCAAATATGCCGCATATATTAATTACTGTTTCCTATAGTAAGTTAAATTCATCTCATACAGCTAGCAGATTCAATTTATAGTCATAATCGCCTCAAGCCAAGCCTGAAACACACTGTACGTGGATAAAATCAAACTAAACCAACGGAAACCAAGCATAATCAACTTGAGCCCTAACAGACATTTATTACTTGAGTGCAATTTGGGTTAAAACTGTACTCATTTTAGGTATTAAAGTTTTTTGTTTACTTTTTGAAAGGTCAGAAAATTAAAGCAATACTTCTGACTAGCCAAACCAAAATTCAACAACAAGCCCCCAAATTTTGACTAGCCCAACTAAAATCTCACTTAGTAGTTTGTGTTCGACCATCTAGGTTTAGGTTAGTCTTTAGTGTATATCCTTTCATTGAACCATTAGCTTAGAATGTCTATAGTGGCCAAGATATGTTTTGAAGGAAGCTCCTATTTTATCAAGTGCTCATTTGTGGATGTTTTATAATCTATTAGTATTGATCCTTGATTTTCTTTATAACTTTTTTAATTTAGTGCCCTATATAAATAAATAAACTCTACTCACAAACATGAAACTTTATTGAACAATTTTTTTTGTAGTAATTTACAAGAGAAACAAGTTATTCTTAATTGAAAGAGAAACATATTTTAAGAAAAAAAAAGACTATTGTTACAAGGAATCAACCCAATTGGGTAGAATGATATTAAAAAGTATTTAAATCCCTATCAAATGCAAACCCAAACGAAGAAACAACAACCAACCCACTCATCTAATAAAACAGACATAACTTTCAACTGCTCTTAAAAAAAGATTTATAAAAAAGGAATAGATGAACAAAGATACCTCTTGTGTGCCGGAGAAAGTCAAAGAGAGATGGTCGAACGAAGAGACTTTGGGGTTTTCTAGTAGAGAGAAAAGGAGTGCCGGAGAGAAATGACCAGATGGAGAGCAGGAGTCGATGACAAATCTCTTACAATTTGGGCGTTTCCATTGCAAAGAGAGAAATAGATGTGCAAAAAGATGGTTGGACGAATGGAGAATTAATGTCAATGCGATTGTTGCCACTCCTAGAAAGGAGGCCTGATCGACAACCAAAATCCATGCTTGAGGGGACAATGAGATAGGGTGGGAAGACGAGGTTGGGTCTTGGTAAGGAGACGTTTGCTGATATGGGGATGATATTTAACTGAAATCATGAGGAGTTTTCGATATTGAAATGGGGCTACCCAGGTCATGGGGTGGCGCAGAATTGGGCTCCAACTGGTGCAGGATTGGGCCCCCAGCTGGTGTGTGGCTCATGTGGCCTAGGCCCTTTAAGGGAGCCCAAAATTCTACTTGGGACGGCCGCACCCACTACCTATAATGTGGGTACGTCCCTTCATGTAATTGACGGATTTAAATTCATGACGAAAGACAATATTTATAATTGAAGATAGATCCTATATCTCATTAAAAAGGAATTGGAACATTCAAGGATTTGCTTTTCGGTTTGACAACTAAGCAATGGCACTGGAATCATCGCCCTCCACACAAGGCCTCCATTTAAATTTCTCAATAAGCATTGAAGAGCTGCCAAAATAGCTAATACATCCACTTTATTAGAATTACGAAAACCCATGTACTTAGAAAACATAAAAGGAACCCCACTCTTGCTATTACGAAGCACACATCCAATTCCTACTAGTTCCGACTTATCTTGTGCAGTTCCATCAATATTAAATTTCAACGCTGCACGGGAGGACAAAAAAAATGAATCTCCATGTCCACACTCCATGCAAGCTTATCAATTAAAGATAATATCATCACGATAAAAGTTAGAGGACTCCTTCATAATTAAAGCCCATGTCGTTATCCTCATGCTAATTTAATTAATCAAATTTATCATAAAAATTATTGAGCCCGAAAAAATTCTATCATTCTTTTTTTTCCAAATAGATCATAAAATAGCAAAAGACAGCAAAAAGAAAAAGCCCAAAGAGTGCACAAATAAAATGGCAAGAGGTATGTCTCTCTCTTGAGGGGAGACTAAACATGAGCATGAATGCATGACTTATGCAAATGAAGCTATACCTACTCACTAAAATACTATATCAAAGGGATAACATAGCTTACTTGCTGACATGGCAGCATCACACCCTTACAAAAATTCCCAGGAGAAAAAAACATGAAAAATTTCTTTCTTCCAAAACCCTCCCTAAACCCTTCCCAGACTCCTCTATTTTAACGTCTCGTTCACTACCATTTGCTTCATCTTCAATAGGAAAGGATCATTCTAGGGTTAGGGTTTCAATTTCTCTTCCCTTCCAAGCATCTAGGGTTTGTTAGAGATGGTGCTAGTTCTTATCAGAAGCTTAGAAATTGCTTCAATGGCATCTCTTCATTTCCCTTCTTCTTCTTCCTTGTCATTCTCAAAGACCAAATCACTGAGATTCAGAACTTCATTAATTCTTCCCCAAACCCCAAGCAATAGATTCTCTTATGTTGTTTTGAGATGGGGAATTGAGAAGAGAGCGAATCGAACTGCAACTGTTCGATGCGAGGCGGCCGTTGCGGAGAAAGAAGCATCGGAAACTCCGGGGGAGAAATTTGAGTACCAGGCGGAAGTGGGTTTTTCTTCTACTCTTTGTTTTCTACCTCCTCTTTAGCTATTATGGATAAAGTTTGGATCTTTTTGTTGGTTCATTGTTTTTGTGCATTTAGTTTCTGTTCTTCTGGTATGAAGTTTGGATCGTCGTGGCTTTTCTTGAGCTGGGTTTCGTTAAATTTGATGCTTTGTTAGGTTTGTGTTCCTATAGATGGATTTCTTTGAGGATTTCTTTTCTTATTTTAAGTGAAGTTGTGATGCTTTAATCTTTCTATGTTTTTTCTTTCCTTTTTGTATGGAGTGTGTTTTATGGTGATTGCTTGTTTGGGTGACTTGATGATTTCGTATACGTTTTACAAAGATGGGTTGCTTTCACTATTTGCATTTGCTGAAAGGGCGATTCTATTCTCACCCACCCTAGTTACTATATGCACCCACTCTAGATCCGTAAATTTAGGAATCAAGGTAAAAAAAACAAAAACAACTGACATGACATGTCACATACATGCCAAGTCAACCCCACTAGTCGGCACGCGCACGTGGAACGAGAAGATCAACTGACATTTCTTTTGCGATATCGCTGAAGTGAGGCCTTTCCACGGTTAGATTGATGATCCACTTCATTTTTCAATTGGACTGATGATCTGATGCTTTCATACATTTTATTCCCTCTTGATTTGATGCTTTACCGGATTTATTTGTATAGAACATGGCATATAAATGTGCTCTTTTAAAAATTGGATTACACAATGATGCTTTGTTGTGATGGGGGCCACATATAAAAAATACTCCATTATTGCTTTTATAGCTTTTCAAAGTTTCATGGATTTTTAAATAAAAAACTAAAAATAAAATCCTTATCATCATCATCAAGATGTCAATTTAATGTGGGTCCCACCCACGTCAAGGGCAGTGAAATTTGTCCAAGGATATTTTTAAAAATAAAGGAAAGTATAAGAGAATAGTTTTGGAAACAGTTTTTCAAGAGGGCATTTTGGGAAACTAAATAAATTTGTTGGACTGGAAAGAAATTTTCGGAAGTTGTTAGAAAACCATTTCCTTACGTCAGTTCATTCGAGCTCGGCAGGTCGGTCACCGAGCTCGGCAGTTATGAATTAAAACAAGAGAGACGTTACGGTTGATGATTTCAAGTTGGATCTTATCACAATAAATAAACGCACAATTCCTACAGAAGGCACCCATCCGATATCTCCACACATGTGGGTTCTTCTCGTCGAAGATATCGCTATTGGTGAGGTAATACGGTGCAGATTTTATAAGACATATCCAACATATAAATAAAGAAAAGTCAAGATACCATTGACCGTGATCGCTGACCAAGAGCTTTTCTAACAGTTGGATCGTCAATCTTTCCCTACCTCTGTACAGATCTCGTTGCCAAAAATCTGCAGGCGCAAATGGATCTCCCATCGGAGCTCAAATGACCCAGATATCGCACGACAAAATTCAAAAGTCAGAGGTGACTACAATAGGTCCAAAAAAATTACAGATCTGTCGATGCTATTGGGTAGTGCTCGTCACCATGAATCCGCATAACCAAACCGCTCATTGATCGGAGGTGGGATGAAGAAGTTACGACCAGTCAAAGTTTTTGTTGACTGATGAGACCGGGACCGTGCTTGCGTCAACAACGGACGTTGAGCTAACGTCACAGTACCAACGCGGCAACAACTTCTCCGCAACGACATGGGCCGGGCCGAATACGGGTCGGGTTGGATCTCTGGCCTGACCTGACCTATTCTGTCTGGCGCTGGTACTTGAATTTAAAGGGCTTACTGACGCACGTCCCGAGGCCAAAGGAAATCAAGTGCAGATTGCTTGGAGACGCAAGCAAATCGAGGCTATCGCTAAAAACAGATGCTGCATGCAACGGACGCAGGCAGGACCGTCTCTTCCTACAGCACACGCAAATCGAGAGAAATGACCCTTTTTTTATTATTACTCTGGGGATAGCCATAGAGTATAGAGTGGGTGCATAAATTGACAACCTTGCAGAAATCAGAAGCAACTGATCAAGCTAGTGTCTTTTTTTCTTTTTGTTTGTTTGCAATCAGTTTAATCTGCATTCTTTTCCTTTCATTTCATGTTTGGCAAACACAGTTGAATCCTATCAACTACACTGTATGCCATCCCAAGGTTCAACATATTTTGCAAATTTCTCACAATCCATTATAAATTAAGACCTAAGATTTAGCCCCTGGCAGTTTTGACTTTCTAGAGACGATGAACGGTTTGGATCATGCAAATGGAACCACATGAATAAAAAAAATCAATTTTTAGGTTTGGACTTTTTTTCTCAAATATGTCAAAATCTATGATGAATCTCCGGGTGAAGTCTAACTCTTGTCCTTTTTGAGATGATGAATAGCTCGGATTATTATTTAGGGGCCCACAGGAATAAAAAAGCGAAAAAGATTGCAAAAAATCCCTTTTTGCACCATGGTAGATGAAAGGTCTGCACTTTTTTCTCAATTTTCTCATCATCCTGCGTGAATCAAGTTGCCAGATTTTGAACCCTGGCTGTTTTTGCCCTTTTGATGAGGAGGAACGGTTCGGTTTGTCATGCGGGTGCCCACTTCTGGTTTAAACATTTTTGCAAGTATCTCGAAACATATTCTGAATCACCA
Organism: Litsea cubeba; assembly: GCA_012931725.1. Taxonomy (NCBI): domain Eukaryota; kingdom Viridiplantae; phylum Streptophyta; class Magnoliopsida; order Laurales; family Lauraceae; genus Litsea; species Litsea cubeba. The sequence goes on from CM022948.1 coordinate 60,858,487, forward strand.
AGTGATTGATATTTGACCCCCTAGCCGTTTTTCGCATTTTGAAGATGATGAATGCGGTTCGGATCATGAGTTATGGGCCCGCATTAAAAAAAAAAAAAACATTGCTAAAACCTCCTCTAAAGTCTGTAGCTCTATGTTTCCTTAATCATGCGGATTTTTGTTTTCCAATGGGGGAGGGGTCCAACTGCTGAAATCAGCAAATTTGGGGATTTCAGACTTCTTTGGTGTCCCTTTTCCTTGATGAGGTCTGCACCAAATGTAGGTTTTCCTCAGAAAACGGGCGAGGTATCCATTCCGTGGATGGTTTCCAAACGTGCCTTGAGGAAATATGGGAGAAGCATATGGAACTTGGTTTTAACACTCAGCGGTAACTAAACCTATCGCCTAATGTTTGTGTTTAGTCCAGGACTTAAAATGTATTAACCTCATTCTTACAACCTTTACATATAAATTTTGCTACTCTATTTACATCTTAAGAACCCTAAAAGCAATTGAAGAAAACGCAGATTGCAAGCTTTTGTTTTCTGATTATTTTCAGTTTTTTTTATCCCTTTTATTTTAGCAGAATAAGAGCCAAAACAAATAGATATATCATTGTAATACCAATATATATGCCAATATGTAAAGGTTTCGGTTTGTGTGGATAGTGTCTGATATCCTTGAAATCATCATACAAATATATAAGGAATGAAAAAAAGTTGTTAATTATTTTATAAGGTTTAATTAACCACTTTGAGGTTTAGCTTGTTGGCTGCAGATATATGGCAATTTGGAGTCGTTTAATTAGCCACTGTGAGGTTTAGTGAAACATATTACCATACTTGTTTGGAAGCACCATTTTCACGTGTAAATGATAACGGTTTGGATTACATATGTAATACTTTCATATACCTCAAAACCTATAAAGATTTAAGATGGAAACTAAATGTTTCTGAGTTTAATGGGTTAATAAAAAATCTAAATTGTTTGGATTAAAAAATTGAGGCCCACAAGAACAGCAAAATATAGAAGGCAATTATGAATACCATGACCTCTCCCGTGTGGAACTTGTACCTGTGCCTTTTTACAAAGGGCGGTATGAAACATTTTCATATGAAAATGTTCCAATTTTCACTACATTTTTACACCTCCATTTACGCATGGATGTGTAAATGGAGTGCAAACAAACATGTGTCTGCGTTTAGGTGTAAACCATAGTTACCTAAACTCACTCTAAAGGGTCACAAGCTTTGAATCAATTCGTTCGAATAACTTGCAGTTCTGATTCGGTCTGTTCGGCCACTGAAGATTTTAGTCTTTGTCGCAGTTTGTAAGGTTCGGTTTTTCTTTCCACGAGCTCTTTTGTCTCCCTTCTATTAAGGAAGATAATGGAAATAAGAGTATTATATTCTCTTTTTCTCTCTCTTTCTTGAGTCAATTGGTATTAAATAAGATAAGACAAGACTATTCTCTCTCTTCATTGAATAAGATAATAAAAAATATAATACTTGTAACTTTTCTCCCTCTTTCTCTCTTTTAAGTCATATCACTACGGTGTGACGCCTGGGCATTCCCCGTTTGAGGTTTAATATCCATTGGACAATTTAGAGAGAAGCAATAGTATATCTTTTTTTTTTTTTAAAAAATTTCCCCTCATCTAGAAATATTAAATATTCCTCTTTTCTTTTATTGAAAATGTTTTCTTCTTTGAGCGAAGATTTCTCTCTCTTTATAAGACCATGAATGGTAGTATCCATTGGACAATTTAGATAGAAGGAATAGTATATTTTTTCTTTTTTTTTAAAGGGAAAACTACCGGAAAAGTCCCCTTAGTATGTCATTGGTAGGATGACAACCCACTAGGAGTTTAAAGACGGGAGGGGTTCTTTGGGTGTGTTTTAGTCTTTTTTTTTGTTATTTAGGACATTGTCGATATCGACCACTCTATACAGGTTGTTATTGATTTGCAGAACTCAAAAAAAAAGTGGGGTTTTCTTTGTTTATTGCCGGTATTGCTCTAGATTGGTGGATGTGGCTATGGGAGGCAGGGAGAGGGATGATATGAAGAAATGGAGGGCGGCGATCATGGGGTCGTCTTCGTCGGAGGAGGAGAGAGGATCGCCATGAAGGGAGGGAGGAAGTGGAGGGAGAAGAGGGGAGGGGAGACGGAGCCAAAGTTGTAGGAGGAGAAGAGGAAAAGGGCCCGGGCCTATAGGTGGTGGGGGTGGGAGGGGATGAGGGCCAGGGACCTGCAGACCCAAGGGGAGTGAGAGGAGTCGAGGTTGGATGATACTTAGGTGAACCTGCAGATTCAACGTTAATGTCGTCTTCTTTTTTTTTTTCTTTTGATTCGCGATATTGTCGATATCGACAACTTTTATCTGTTCCAGTAGCTACTGACTTACAACTTTTAATTCATCCTACTGACGAAACTAGTCGATATTGACAACTTAATGTTGTCGCTATCAACAACTTTTATCTGTTCCAGCAGCTGCCTACTTACAACTTTTAATTCATCCCACTGACGAAACTAGTCGATATCGACAACTTAATGTTGTCGCTATCGACTACTTTTATCTGTTTCAGCAGCTGCCTACTTACAACTTTTAATTCATCTCACTGACGAAACTAGTCGATATCGACAACTTAATGTTGTCGCCATCGACAACTTTTATCTGTTCCAGCAGCTGCCTACTTACAACTTTTAATTCATCCCACTGACGAAACTAGTCGATATCGACAACTTTTATCTGTTCTTGCGAATTCCAAAGGCTGTGGAAATAACAACAACAACATCAAACAACTTCATACAATTCATAATAAACAACTCCTTTATTAATCCACCCCCAACATAGCAAAAAAACCCACCCCCCCCCCCCCCCCTCTTTCTTCTCCTCTTCGGCAGCAGCTAACAACCTGCTTGTCACTCCTTTATCAATCATTCTATATAAATGCATTCAACCATTCTATATACATGTTGTGGAACTCTAACACATACATTCAACCATTCTATATATAATCTGCTAACAGTAAAGAAAAAACACCATCAAACGCAAAGTATACAAGATCCAACAAAAGGATTCTATATAGAAATACAATTCATTCTGTACAATGGCAGAAGGAGGCTAAGTGCAAGTCTATCAACCTGACAGACTGATGAAACATAACCATATCAAAGCCAATGTTACAATTTCCAATAAAAAGTACAACAAAGAGGTAGTCCCATAAGCAGTATCCACCAAAAAGTGAAGAAAACAAAACAGGGATACCATGAAAATAAGGGAGCATACCTATGAAAATTGAGAGGCCAGCAACCTGGGATACCATTTTCTAGCATGTTTGAAGATATATTTCACCAAACAACTACCAGACTACAACTTTTATCTAATAGCTAATCGACTGGTTTGCATGGTTTTATAGTGTGAATCCAACATATTAAACCCAACTTATGGTCATTAGGAATGTCCTAAAAAATAAACACCATGGAATAACTGAATACAACATTCTCCATTTATATTCAAAAAGTTGTTAGCACCATTCACATTCCAACATTCATTACAGCCGTCCAATACTTACAAAAGTAGCAAAACACAATAGATAAAAAACTCAATTTGCAGTGTTCAAATCTACATGAAACTCATTTACATGCTTCAAATCTACATGGAACCCATTGACATCATCAAACAACCCATTTACATCAGTAGCCATACAAGTCGTTTACATCAGCAGCCATACAAGTAAAAAGGCACCGCACTGGTCAAACTTAGAACAACCCATTTACATTACCACTCCACCAAAAAATGAATGCAATCTCCAAGCCTTGTTGAAGAACCCATTTACATTAACAGTCATCCAAAAAAAAAAAAAAAAGCACTGCATTGTTCAAGCCTGGAACAACCCATTTATGACATGTACAAGTTCTGCGTTCGAGATCGACTACATCTACGTATTCTGCTGACTAAACTTGAAATTCGACCGGGCCAAAATTAGTGCTTATGAAGGCTGAGATGAAAATGTTTAGCTTGTCAAAATTCAGACGAAGGGCTACGGAACTAGCTATTGGATTCAGATTTAAGTATTTCTAAGAAACTTCCTGTCAAAAAGAAGGGAGCATACTTAAGGTACTGATTACACATCAACTAACCAATAAGCACGAGATTTCTATACAAATTATGCTTAAAGGAAAATCACCTTCAAGGAAGAGCCACATTTGAGCCCATCTCTGAGTTTAACAATGACCCTGATTCCCTTTGTAATGGGTCGTTTGGATGTACCCCATCTATGTATGTATAAATTTAGCAAATTTGACGCTTATTTAATGTGTGGTGGTGTGGAAATTGGATAGGACAATATGCGAATTTTTATTTGTCTTCCTTTTTATCGCCCCAAATCTAACATCCAATATGTCATGTCACGCATGAAACATGACATACATAGATACAGAAAGCATTCACCACTCATCAAATTTCATCAAATCCACACTTAAAAAAAAAAAGCATGCCAGAGTCTGGAGAGAAACACAAGAGCAGACAATTGGGACTGATAAAACTATAAAAAGTATCAATCATATAGGTCAAGAAACCAATCAAATCAACCATATCAAAAAATCCAACAATAAAAAATTCAATACTAGAGTTGAAGAATCGGTAACAAAGAGATATGCAAACTTTTTTTTTTTTTTTTACAGAGATGTCGTCCCCTTGGGCCAACCAAGGTTCACCCCACCACCACTGTTATTAGTTGATAACAGATCATAAATCTCCTCATTGTATATCTCCAAAACAACAACTTGCACGCATTGTCCAAAACCAAAACCCCCACCACTTCCATCGCCGCCTTGTTCTCCTCCCCCTAAAATATCCCTTAGAGCTGGATAGACAATCCCGGGTTGCTTTGGGCACCCAAACATTGTATGGCTCTTCCCTGAGCCCGTGGGACCGTACATCATGATCGTGCATTTTGAACTCAATTTCACGCCATTGATCCTCGATTCAACGAACATCTTGTAGAACCCATCAAGATCTTCCTCCTCCGACACCCAGGCCCCATCAAGGCTGAAATCACGATACCTAATATCGGTCCGCACCCGAACCATATACCCATCTGAGGATATCTGCTGGGCTGAAGAGGGCTTCTCTTTTCGATATGGGTAGTCATGAATCCGGCCCATGACTTCAACCGGGTAGTCTGTTTGTGGGGCTTCTTTCGTGGCAGAGATCGGATTGGGAAACGGGTGGGTGTTCATTGCAGAGGAAAAATGCAAATGATGCTTGGAATGGGGGTTTTTTTGGGGTTGTTGAAATTAGAGAAGGCTAGAGATGGAATTAGGGTTTAAGACTTACCTTGATATAGATAGAAGAGAGCGATCCAAAGAGATATCCACGTAGATTCGAGAAAAGAGGGCTAGAATGTTCGATTCGGCGACGATCTACAATGAACTTCTCCAAATGGATCTTGCCCTAGCTTGTGGAGAGAGAGAGAGAGAGAGAGAGAGAGAGAGAGAGAGAGAGAGAGAGAGAGAGAGAGAGAGAGAGAGAGGTGTTATATAGTTTTGCCAATGAGGGTGAAATGATCAAAATACCCCTCCTTTAAGTGTTGAGCAAAGAAGAGATCCAATGGCAGTTTTGGAAAACCTCAAAGGAAGCACAATTTTTCCCAAGGATCCTACATTTATCTAAACTACAACCAAGGACCTTACTTCCTACACTTTCTAAAACTACAACATCCCCTACATTCTCTCAAAAATAGAAAATACCCTCACTCTGCACATTTAAATGCTTGTTTGGGAGGTCTAATCTATTTTGTAAAGACCATTCAATATAGACCCATACAAAAAAGAGCTATAGAAAAAAGAGGCTAAAATGAAAATAGGTGTTTGGTAATGCAAGGGTCTATGCTAAAGAGACATTTTTATATCATTGGTTGAGAGTTTTTCACATATTTCTTGAAATCCATAAGGTATTAGGCCATGAAAATTGACTCTATGGACGTGCTCATCCTTCCAAAAAGATCTCACTGTTGGATCTTGTGTTTGGGGCCTGCATAATTCACAAAATTATACCTAATGGCGCACATTTTTTGCACATATCTAGCGAGTGGTGATGATCAAACAGGTGAAATTTGGTTTCATGGTCATATTTGATATTGTGAACATTACTAAAGGTTTAGATCTTATTTTACACACCTCTAAATAATAAAAGAAAATTGAAACAGTTCACTGCTCGTGGAGAAATGCTATATTGAGCATAATACATCAATAGTTATTTTTGTTTTGCACATGTCTCAAGATTTACAAGGTATTATGTGATCAAAATTGACTACATAGCCATTTTCAGCCTTCAAAACATATCCAACAGTTTTGTGTTTTGGGCCCAAAGATCATAACAAAGTATATCTAATGGCTCACAATTTTTGGCACGTATCTCGATATTAGTGATGATTCAACGGCTGAAATTTGGATGAATGGCCGTGTTTGACCTTGTGGACATTTTCCACGGTTTGGATCTTAATTGGTCCTCCCAAATGTGGAGAAAATCTTAAAAGAAATGACTAGGAGTGATTATGCACAAAACTGTACTATAGCATCGCCTCTTATTTTTTCCCTCTATTTCTCAACTACCTCATTAAGGGGGCTGTGGAAAGTAGAGGCATTGCCTCCACTTCTCTAAAATGGATGGAGGCTGAAAGGTGGTGCCAAGCACTCTATTTTTCCAAACCTCTATCCATTTTAGAGAAATAAAAAGAAAAATTAGACCTCCAAAAGAAGCACTATAAGACTAAAACCACTATAATTACTCAAAACAAGCCTCTAACCCCACTACCTCTAATCTCCAACAAAATCGCACAATTAAACATAATTACCATAATTAAAGATAGGAAAAGGCTGGGACCTTACATGCTACTGCACAAATATGAGTTGGTGACTATTTTACACGTTCAAATCACTACAGAAATGAACACAGAGCAATCTCCATAGTAAAAGACCTAACAACTGCGAATTTAGACCAAAGGCAAGTCGTGATCCAATCGGTAAAGATCATGGTTCATCGTCTTTCACCTTCAGTCTTCGATGGGCTTAGATTCTAGTTATCTTTCTATTTACAAATCCATTGAGGCTTCATATATAGTAAATGAGGACCCCACCTTCGGCTTCTCCACATTTAAGTGAGATTATTTTTCTAATCCAATTAGAAAGGATTAAAGAGAGGCTTCGCCCCATCCAAGTGAGATTATTTTTCTAATCCAATTAGAAAGGATTATCAACTTTCTTTAATCACACAATAAAGGCACATCTATCAAAAGGGATGGCATGGGTTGTTTTCTTTGTCACAATATTGCACTTTCCTAAACATCACAAAACAGGGTTTATATCTCCCAATAACTCCAAACAAGTGCCTGAGAAACTGAAAATCTCCACTTACTCAGAACATTCAACATTACTTGTGACAAACCATTATTTAAAAACTCATAGAAAGTCAAGTTCACCCAGAAGCTTGAGTAACCCCGATGAGTTCAGCCAAATTCAAGTCGTTGATCAGTTGAGTCTAGTCAACTTGCTCCAAATGACGACTCACTCAAGTCAGTACAATTGTCAATTGGAGACCTACTCTTTAACACCATTCTTCTTGATACCAAGTGCCGATAACTCTTTAACCAATCCATCCAAGTCACTGTAAGAACTCCCACCTTCTCTCGCTGCATCCAAGGCAACCTTCTTCATCTCCATGGCTCGCACCCTCTCCGGCCTGCTCCCACTAAGTGACTCAGCCACAGCCCGAGCCAACTCGGCCGAGTCAGGAACCGTCTCCAGGCCCTCGCAGACCCGGACCGCAACGCCAGTATCCTCAACCAAGAGCCGCGCATTCACAAACTGGTCTGCACCCATGGGCCATGCCAGCAGAGTCACACCCTGCGACGAGTCCCTCCAACACCGAGTTCCACCCACAGTGAGTCAAGAACGCAGCCACAGCCGGGTGCCCAAGGATCGCCGCCTGTGGGGCCCACCCCCTGATCACCAGGCCCCTCCCCGCCGTCCGCTCCTCGAACCCATCAGGGACCACCCCGTACTCCTCCGCCGCGTGTCCCGGTGGGGCCAATTTCACGACCCACACAAATCGAGACCCACACTTCTCCAGCGCGGCGGCCAGCTCAGCCATCTGGATCCTCGTCAGCAGTACCTCGCTCCCAAAGCACACGTACACCACGGACCCATCTGGACACGCGTCTAACCAAGAGATCACGTCCCCATCGGCGACCGTGCCAGACCCACCCCTTCCTGCCGAGCCCACACCTCCGGCGAAGACGGGTCCCACGGCCCACGTCCGCACGTGCCCTCCCTTCTCCCGCACGTGCTCGAGGTAGGCCCCCTCGATCGCCTCGAACGAGTTGTAAGCGCCCCCCCAACTGGTGGTATTTGCGATCAAGCCCTCCCTCATGAACTCCCAGTCGGATCCGGGGGACCCGAGCTCCACGCACCTGCGGTAGACGGACGGCAGATGCGGGTACCCGAAGGAGGGCTTGTTGGGGAGATCATCGAAAGCGACCAATTCGTCGGTGGGCCCCACCATTCTAGGCCAGAGATGGTTGAGGACGGAGACTAAAAAGGGGCCGGAGGAGTAGAAGACGATCCGGGGGACCGAGAGCCGGCGGGCGAGACCCTCGGTCCAGCCGAGGAAGAAATCTGAAACGATGGCGACAGGTGGGTTCGGGTGGGACTCGAACCATTGGATGATGGGTTCCTGGAGGGAGCTGAGGGCGCGGACGATATCGGCGGTGGAGGAGGTGGGAGGGAGGTCCTTGACGTTTTCGACGCCGGGTGGGATGGAGGGGTGGGTTGGGAAGGGGAGAATCAACGGGTGGATGGAGGTGGGAGATCTGGAAAGCAAGGGTTGGATGAGGGGGAGGTTTTTGGGGGTGACAAGGACGGTGATGGAGAGGCCACGTGTCGAAAGGTGGTAGGTGAAGTCGAGGAGGGGAATAAGGTGCCCCTGGGCTGGGTGGGGAAATACGAGGATGTGTGCGGACGATGACATGATTTTATGTTTTTGAGGGGTCGTTTGTTGAAGGAGATGTCGTCAATTTGATGAGAAAGGGAATTGAAGAGGAGGGAGGGGAAGGGATGCAAAAAAGTTGCATAGACGACGAGGCAGCTGCTGGTTTGACTTGGGTCGCGCATTCCCACTGACTAACATCAGTCAGTGCGTAACGTGCGTTGGCAAAGAGAGTAGAAGGCCAGGTTTATCTGTTATAATATTTTCCAATAGGACTGATCAACCGGATTTTTCAGTCGGATCGGATTTTCGGTCCGGCCAAAAATGAAACCAGACCGGTCAGGTTGGACCACTTAAAGTGGTTCAGACCGGTTTCTATTTTTTTTATTATTTATTTTTTTTTTCATTTTCACCTCATATCTAAAAAGTGGGTAAATTTCAAATGAATGAATGTGAATTTTACAAATGGGGTGCTGGGCTCATGTCTTATGGACTCATCAAAATGAAAAAAAAAATATTATTTTAATAAATCCGGTCCGATTCAGTCCGATTTTGTGGTCCGGTCCGAACTGCGGTCCGATTCTGTACTGCCCTATTTTCCAATGCTCACATGTGCACTGTACATTGATACTGTTTCTCATGCGAGGCCAAGTGAAATTTATTTTAGAGTTTCTTACCTTTGATGACGGTGGATATGTTCTGGCACGACCACCAACACTAGAAAATTTTCTGTTTTTCAGCTTCTGTATTGTATCTACACATCTACATCTACACATCTACACACCCTTATAAAATAGAACAAATGATCTACTTCATGTTTTTTTCTCTACACAACCAACGTGGGGCCCACTTGTTACATGCATTCTGCCAAGTGGACTTCTCTCTGTGGTGAGCCTCAGTGACCCACTTTTTCCATTCCAATTGAACATTGTCCCAAGTGAGCATAAATTATGAAATTATTTTCAACTGAACACTTCAAAAGTGGGCTCCACTCAACAACTTTTATTTTAACCATAGATATGACATTCATTTTGACTACCCATATCTATACCCTAGTATAAAAGGGAAGAAGTGTCCTGCTTCTTCCCTTTCTCTACACACCATGCCACATCCTGCTTCTTCGTAGGCCCCCCTTGGATGCATGCATTTTGACAATTGGCCTCCCAATGACAGATGGAGAAAATATACCCCTTCCGGTTCTTCCCTCCCTTTCTCGTCATTTCGTCTTCTCTGTGTTCCTCAACGACTGCAAGAAGAAAGAAAAGGGTAAGAAGAAAGGAAACAGTTTTCTGGTTCTCAAATAATTTCTTGATCTGTTTGATAAAATGGGTATGCAGAAACTGTTTGATGAAATGGTTGGGTAAACTTTTTTCATAAAGAGCTTGTGAAAGAATCCCTTGCTTTCCATGATAGCCAAGTTGTTTGATGAAATGCTTAGAAAGGAAACAGTTTTCTTGTTCTCAAATAATTTCTTTATCTGTTTGATAAAATGGGTATGCAAAAACTGTTTGATGAGATGGCTGGGTAAATTTTTTTCATAAAGAGCTTGTGAAAGAATCCCTTGCTTTCCATGATAGCCAAGTTGTTTGATGAAATGCTTAGCCCAGATTTTCATAAAAAAGTGCTGTTAAATTTTATATTGCAAGAGAGCTTGTGGAGATGAGTTTGATGAAATGGGTTCATATGTTTGAGAGAGAGACTGTTTTGTGGTTGTCCATCGTTTTCTTGATGATGCAATTACAAAAGCAATGTTCTGTTATGTGAACATAACAAAAACATCGTTTTGAGTGTTGTTCTGTGAAACTGTTTGATGAAATGCCTGGGTAAATTTTTTTCATAAAGAGCTTGTGAAAGAATCCCTTGCTTTCCATGATAGCCAAGTTTTTTGATGAAATGCTTAGCCCAAATTTTCATAAAAAGTGCTGTTAAATTTTAGCTATCAAGAGAAAAACATAAGAAAGACAAATATCAAATTACTGTCATGATTGAGCCAGGGCATATATCAGTCCATTTTGCTAATGTGGAACAGTGCACATTGCAAACAATAATTGGAATGATTATTAAGTTATCATGTGTTTTTCCTACTGATAATATGTTCCCTTGCCAACTCCATAGGATTATTTGCACTACTCCCAAATCCAAATAGCTAGCATTCACTGATATACAAACCTATGTCTTACATGTGGTGAGACTTGATACGTGATTGATACAAAGCCAGTCCGAATGAACTCCATGTGCTAAATAGAATAGGTGGTTTGAAATTTGTATTCACCTGGGTACGTGGGATTGGCACCCCCAGACAGTATAAATCAGTCATTTGGTAATGGGCTTCTATTGGAGATTTGAATGCTTCTACATGTATATATTTTGTTAAACACTTTACTTAGGTTTGACAAAAATGAAAGGTAAACCAAGATCAAACAAGTATTAGTAAATAACCACTCCAGAGACTTTGATGATAGAAGTGATGATTGTATAAGACTTCAATGTCAAAGATGATTTCTACCCCAAAAAAAAAATTGTCAAAGATGATGACGTGAGTCTTAGTCTCTCTCCCAGTCTCATTACCACTATGGCTATCCTGTTGAATACTCCAAATTCACTTATTCTTTTTGTTTAAATTGAAAAAAAAAGTTAGATGAAGTAAGGAATGCAGCAAGCCATAGTGCTGGTAGGGAAGAGTGTTTGGATGGAGAAGAAGGAAAAAATGATATGACTTGGAGATAAAAACTGACAAAGTAGAAAGCCCCAAATGGTAGTCAAAAGTGATGACTTTCTTCTTCTTTTTGTTTGGAAGACAATGTCTCTTACCAAATCAGACACAACTTAGGGTCTAGATTTTCAATGTTCTATTATGTGAGACTGTGACTCTAAATAAATGATTGCTGCTTAGTTGGTCATTCAAATGTTCTATTCTGTGATGCTAAATGTTCTGTTATGTATTCTTATGTTCTTCTGTGGTTTTTATTTTTCCTTTTTTTTCTGGACTCGTTTTTGAAGAATTAAGAGGGGTTGGTCTATTATATTATTCCTTTGTAACTTTGACATATAATTTACTATTGGGTATTTAGTGATTCATGAAATCCTTAATGACAACAACAACTATTGGACCTGTTTAAGTGAGAGGTGGGTGCTTAACCAGCCTTGAATCTGCTGTTGCCTTATATGTCTGCTTAATAAAAAGAAATAAATGATGAAAGTAAAAATAATTAGGTGGAAAAAGCTATGAGTCTAATTTATTGATATACCCTTGGAACAGCAACTGGCTGTTTCAGGATAAAAATATTGCAGGAAAGTTTGGATGAACATATGAACCATGATTAATGTGTAAACCATATTATTTGCTCGTTTAATCAATCAAAGGCGGTTTTATATACAACTGAAAAATTGGACACACAAGTGTTATCAATGAATTGGACAGACAAGTTAAGGTCTAATGTGATGTAAATGTGTGTTTTTGTTTTTGTGTACCTTTTTTTTTTTTTTTGCCTGCAATAATTCAAAATTTTCTTATTTCCCTTTTCTGCCATCAGTTTTGGATAATACTTTGATCATTGATATGATGATGTTAGGGCAATAAGTTGACTCTTGCAGCATTTTTCATAGTGAGGGTATAAGTAGTCAAAAAATAAAAAAAAAAGTGTACAGATGAGCACACCACGATCAACATCTATACCCTTATTATAAAAGGGAAGAAGTGTCTAAAATACAAGAGAAATTAATAAAACAGAACAATGTGAAACATATGTTCATAGGCTTCTGCATATTGCGTCTTTGTAATTACTCTATCAAAAGTTTTATTGGCCTGACATGCCTCTCTTATCTGAAATTCATAATCCTCTTTGCTAATTGAATGTACATTGCATCGAGACCTCTGATTGAAGAGGACTAAGTCCATAATTCATGCGTTTGTTTACTTTCTGCATTTTCCTTTAAGTTCTTAAAAGACTAATTATCAAGCATGACTTCTTTATACTCTTCTCTCTTTTTTTTTGCTTCATTTCTCTCTCTCTCTCTCTCTCTCTCTCTCTCTCTCTCTCTCTCTCTCTCTCTCTCTCTCTCTCTCTCTCTCTTCTTGTTGTTGATTTTTATGCATTTGCATAAAGATTCACACACAACACGAAAATAGGAAGTTCTTTCTTTCCATTTATAACGTAGTATTGGTTTTGGGTTCCGCTATGATTGGAATGGGTCTTTTTAGGCTTTATCAATGTTCTATTGTTTTGTTTTTTAGCAAAGGTCTTCGTTTTATTGGCTTTGTATATTTTCCTTTAGATTCTTAAATAGTAATTCTCAAGCATGAGTTCTTTATTCTCTTCTTTTTTTTTCCCTTGTTTTCACTTTTCTTTTTGGTATTGATACATTTGCAAAAAATAGGGAGTTCTTTTAAAATTAAATCTGAACAAATCCATAAGATGCATGATCCAACACTCAAAATGTTATAGAAATAACATAATAATTTGTAGCAGCTTACAAGGAGTTTTCCCTTATAGAATTGAATCAAGAATTTAAGACAGCAAAATTACTGGATTTGTAGTGTTTATGTTTAAAAACTCAACTCTTAAAAATAATTACGGACTAGCATTATCCCTTATTTAGACTTCGCTTCTTTAGGTGATAATTCTTGTTTTTTTTTTCCTCTTTCTAAATCAAGTGTATATTGCAAATGATATTTCAACTTCAAGAATCACTTTATTGAAGGTAATAGATTGGATTTATGTCTTTTTAAATATAAGCATATGTTGCCTTTCTTATTATTTATTGTTGTGTGGGTTTCTATATCCATTTTTTATGACATAAAATTTTCATTTGAGCTTAAACAAGTTTTCTGACATTTGTAGGCTGAAATTGCTCAACATGTGTGAACAAGTGGTATTCTGCCAGAATTAGAGTTGTCCTATTGTTGCTTACCTAGCTATTAATGTTGAGTTCCATAAGATGAGCAGGATGTGCAAGATTTGAGTACATCAATCCGATAGCAACAAAAACAATATGAAGGTTATGATCATGAGAACAAATAAAATTTGAAATTAGTTGCTTTTGATGTCACTTAGGCCCTTTTTGTTTGCATTAAAATAGATAGGAATTGAATACATAAGCTTGTTAAAAATAAAGCTCAAAGGTGAATTTTCAAATATGATCAAGTATTTCAAGAATCATTTTTTAAAAATTTTTCCATATACAGAAAGCTTACTTGTTATCCATTTCCTTTTGTTTTATCTATATCTTGTTTAACAAATCTTTTATTGTGAGTTTTTTTAAATATATATTTTTGGGCAGCTCTCCATTTGTATAGAAAGAAATAATGGGACAAAAAATTGCATGTGATGGAAGTTAATGTAAATATTTCTACATGTTGTATGGAATTGTATGGTGTTACAGAAACTAGGAACGTAGACATGTTGGATTGGTTGGATCTTATTCAATCAGATTTAATTCATCGTGAGAATATTTTTTATTTATATTGCCTGTGGTCACATTAGTTGGGTAAGGGAGGTCTTATGCTACTGCAAAGAGCTGGCTCACATGTGGCTAATGTCCTCTGTTATTTTATCTTGTTTTATGCCCATGGTTTTCTTTTCTTTTGGTTTGACAGTGATGGGTTGAGTCTTGAACTTGAGGTTGTATTTCAATCTGTTCCTCCACCTGGACCAAATTGTTGATTGAGTTTGTCTACTTTATTTGTACTCAAATGTGTTCTAGATTTGAATAACGTGTTTTTAGCAAAATTGATGTATATGTTGGTTCATTTCTAATTTATTTCTATATACATTGAAGAGTAATGCTGATGACTTATTTTCTGCATTTTAGTTTTTTTTTTATTTGGGATATTGAGCGGTGGTTATGGGGTTCATGGAGATGGGTTTCTTGAAATATATGGAGATGGGTTTGATGCACCAGCCCATTTGACTTGTATATGCATCACATATGTAGTTGGGCATTTATGTATATATTCAATTGGCATGTCGTGTTATCATGTTAGGTAGAAACATATTAGATGACAATTTTCGCTTTTAACAGGTCAGTCTGATTTTCATGTTTACTTTTCCTGCAAAAAAAAAAAAAAAAAAAAACATTACTTACTTCATCTGGGACCTTTGAAAATAATTTATTTTTACTTTGATATTTAAATTTTCTAACATTATATTCTTTGCATCTTATATCAATAGACATGATTAATTAACTATTTGCTCTTTCTATCCAGTAAAGAACCACTTGCTTCATGTGAGGCTTTCATTGTCTTTAGTATTACAAATAATATATACAATACAGGAATGAAAATAATTTATGTTCATTTCCATCTACATTTTCACATATTTGAAATATTATATTATTTTTCATCTTCTGTCAATAAATATGATTAATCAGTTGTATAGTCATAGAGAGTTTTCATTGTCTCTTCAAATCATTGTAAAATGTTGATAATAAATTGCATAAATAAAACTGCATAATTGGTTAATTATTGATGTTCCTCATTTTCCCTCAGATGTAAAAATGAGCAAAAAAAAAAGATAGAATTACTGCTGCTTATAAATTGAATATGCTGAATCATCTTGATTGGGTGTATTTGGGCGTTGGCAGTAATCACTTCAATTTAGAAGAGGTAATTCATATTTATACTTTACAAAAAGTTAATAAATTCTGAAACATAAACTCAGAGTTCTCCTCTGATAATGGGGTGTGACAAGTTTTGTAGAAATTGTTAATTATTGATTCTATAGTTGAATCTGACATTCGTTTTAACATCCACTCAAATTAAACTCAAAATTTTCAATCTTATGCATAATCCCCCACCCCATTATCCCTAATTCTAAACCCTAATCTCTAATGCATTAAAAACAACTAAAATAGAGGGAAAGAAATTAGGCTTTTAGGGTTTATTATTATTTTTTTCTGTAATTTCATCTCTATCTGCTCTTGTTCTTTTTTCTTTTTTTTTTTTAGTATTCTATCTGCTCTTGTTCTACTGTGATGGTTTCTACTGTGAAGGTCTCTGATTTTGAAAAAGTTTAGATTTTTTCAAGTAATCTAGGGTTTTAGATTGAATTTCCTTGTGATATGGATGCTCTATTCTTCTCATTGCTATGCAACAGGTATAACATCTGGTGGAGAGTTCTGATAATAATACTATAGAAAGATTTTTGTAATTAAAAATTTCTCTCCTAAATGTGTACATCTGTATTCAATTTTTTTTCCTTCCTACCATTTTTTTCATTGGTGATTTTCTTTAAAATTGAGTAACATTAATCTGTTCATTGAAAACTCAATAGAGAAATACATAGGCCAGAGATTGTCTCAAAAGAAAGAAACAAAACATCAACCAAATGTTGTGATTCACAACTTTGAAAATTCAGAAATCCACCAAATTACATCCGAAAATTGTAAATATCCTCAAGAAATCATCGATAAAACTAATAAATAAAAGAAAAGAAACTACACAAATTGCATTGAAAAACCCTAGATTAGCATCCCTATCTTTTGGTCAAATAAAGAAGAAAACAACTATAGAACAAATAGAGGACATGTCCGTTAAACATATTTTTTTTATTGATAACTTGGGCAATGCAGAATAATATGTACTTGTGGAGAATCATACTTTGCATAAACTATTTTTCATTTTTAAGTCTCATTTAACACCTTAATGGTACATAGACATGCATGCTGAGAAGCACCAGTAAGTTAACATATTGTTCCTGACCACGCATATAATTTCTTTAAATATTGTTCTTGGTGGGTATTGTGTTTTTTGTGTTAGAAAAACAAGATCTAGATCTATGATCTAGAAAAACTTTAAACAACCAAGATCCTCCATGTCAAATCATCGAGAGATGTAAAGCGGAAAACATACCTTGATCCATTGTGGAAGTTACTCGCAGGTTGTTGATCTTCCAATCCAATATGGTTGCCCAGAGAAACCCTCTTGATTCTTTCTGATGATGGGATGTCAGAGAGAATAGGAACTTACCATATGAATTGGGGACCATAACCCTAATATATATAATAATGAGATTTGCTAATTCTAGTTTGTTCCCTCATCAAATTAGAATTAGTATTCTGGTATCTACACATTAATCCCATGACAATTATACCCTTAAGCCTTAAAACTTTAAGTCTTAATTAGATCACTTTAATTAGGCTTAACCAAAGATAGCATAACACATTTAATGGTAACATGTGTGGCCCCACATGATGGAATTTTCCAACAATCTCCCACTGGGCCATATATGTAACTTAACAAATGTGTATACTGTATGAGCTCTAAATCTGCTATCATAATCTGAGGGTATATCCAAACAATCTCGTCCATTGATTATGCCGGTATAGGATCAAAGCGGTTTTCGTCATATGGAACATGACTAAACCCATCAATGATCATGTACACCAACATAACCAAATGACATAGATCAATCATGGATGCGTAGCATGGAAAATACATGCAATGTGATCTATACATGTCTATTTCCAACTGGTCCTACTTTATTCCTTAGTGAGATCAATATTGAATACAATGTAACAGAGTGAGAATGAACTGAATACTTTATTTCTGATCAGAAAAATATCCAAATACATAAATGTATAATTATGTCCAAAATTAAACATAAAGTAATAGTATATAAACTGATACAAACTCCCACTATAGTGTGATATCCTCACACAAAATAACACCCATATGAGCAGTGTGCTCATGAAAGACCTTGGGTGGTAATCCCTTTGTAAGCGGATCCGCTATCATGGAGTTTGTCCCAATGTGCTTTATGGATATCTGTCCATCCTGTATTCTCTCCTTCACAACTAGGAACTTAATTGCAATATGTTTTGACTTAAATGAGCTCCTGTTGTTGTTGGAATATAGCACTGCTGACTTATTGTCACAATATAGTGTGAGTGGTCTTTCAATACCCTCTAGAACTCGCAGCCCAGTGACAAAATTCCGCAGCCATATACCATGGTTGGATGCCTCATAGCATGCTACAAACTCTGCTGCCATGGTGGAATCAGTAACGAGTGTCTGTTTGGCACTCCTCCAAGAAATAGCTCCACCAGCTAACAGGTAAAGGTAGCCTGATGTGGATTTCATACTGTCTTTGCATCCAGCAAAATCGGAATCAGAATACCCTATGATCTCCAACTGATCCGATCTTCTATATGTGAGCATGTAATCTTTTGTTCTCTGTAAATATCTCATAACCCGCTTGGCTGCTTTCCAATGATCCATTCCAGGATTACTTAAATATCTGCCTAACATGCCAACAATGTACGCAATATCCGGACGCGTACATACCTGAGCATACATTAGACTACCTACAACTGATGCATAGGGAATCTTTTGCATTTCCTTAATTTCAAGGTTAGTTTTAGGGCACTGATTGAGACTGAACTTGTCTCCCTTAGCGACAGGGGTGTCACCTGGTTTACAGTCCTGCATGCCAAATCTTTTGAGTACTGTATCGATATAACGTCTTTGTGATAATCCAAGAATACCCCGAGAACGATCACGGTGTATCAGGATCCCTAATACAAAGGAGGCGTCACCAAGATCTTTCATCTCAAATTTCTTTGATAGAAATCTCTTGGTTTCGTGCAACATGCCTATATCATTTGTGGCAAGCAGTATGTCATCGACATACAAAACCAGGAATATATGCTTACTCCCACTGAATTTGTGATACACACAATTATCAACAGCGTTTGTCTCAAAACCAAACGAGATAATCACATGATGAAACTTGTGATACCACTGACGAGAAGCTTGCTTGAGTCCATAGATGGACTTTGTCAATTTACAGACCATATTCTTTGGGTCTCCCAACTCAAAGTTTTCTGGCTGCTTCATATAAATTGTTTCGTCAATGTCACCATTGAGAAAAGCTGTTTTGACGTCCATTTGATGAAGCTCAAGATCAAAATGTGCAACAAGTGCCATGATTGTCCTAAAAGAGTCTTTCGAAGAAACCGGAGAGAAAGTCTCTTTAAAGTCAATCCCTTCTTTTTGGGTAAAGCCTTTAGCTACAAGACGAGCCTTATACCTCTCCACATTACCATTCGAATCCCTTTTGGTTTTAAAAATCCATTTGCAACCAATGGGCTTCGCACCTTCTGGTAATGGAACAAGTTCCCAAACCTTATTGTCTTGCATAGACTTATACTCCTCATTCATAGCATCAAGCCACTTTGGAGAGTTGGAACCTTGCATGGCCTGGTGGAAGTTAATTGGATCATTTTCCACCATTCCAATTTCTTCCTCATGTTCTTGGAGAAATACGAAAAAATCGTCCGGAATAGCATTTCTCCTTTCTCTAGTGGATCGCCTTAATGGCACTGGTTCTTGAGGTTGTGGAGTTTGTTCCTCACGAACGATCACCTCATCTTGAATAGGGGTTTGATCAACATTGTCTGGTTGAGGATCCGGACTCGCTTCTTGATCAATGACAGGCATAGAAACCGGCACATTGTCAATAGCGATAGTGGGAATCGAAACCGATTCTTCCTCAAAGACAATGTTTCTAACCTTATTTCTCCCCCCAAACTCAACATCCTCAAAAAATGTTGCAGTTCCCGTCTCAAAAATTGACTTAAGTGTGGGATCATAAAACTTATAGCCCCTAGATCGCTCAGAGTAGCCAATGAAGTAGCTGCTCACAGTTTTGGAGTCCAATTTCTTTTCATGTGGCCGTAAGGCCTTGCCTCAGCAGGACATCCCCAAATGTGAAAATGCTTGAGACTAGGCTTACGGCCTGTCCAAAGCTCATAAGGTGTTTTTGCAGCTGCTTTAGTTGGCACTCTATTCAGAATATAAGCTGCTGTTTTGATTGCTTCTCCCCAGAGTGACTCTGGTAAAGAAGAATGACTAATCATACTCCTTACCATATCCTTAAGAGTCCGGTTTCGCCTTTCAGCAACACCATTCATGCTAGGTGACCCTGGCATGGTGTACTGGGGGACGATTCCACATTCCTCTAGGAATTTAGCAAACGGTCCTGGACGTTGTTCACCTGATCCGTCATATCTACCGTAGTATTCACCACCACGGTCAGACCTGACACACTTTATTCTTTTGTTGAGTTGGTTCTCAACTTCAGCTTTAAATGTTTTGAATACGTCCAAAGACTGTGATTTCTCATGAATGAGAAATAGGTACCCATAGCGAGAGTAATCGTCTATGAATGATATAAAATACTGTTGGCCATTCCAAGAAGCCGTAGGGAATGGGCCACAGATATCTGTGTGTATCAATTCTAAGACATCTGTAGTTCTATTGGCACCTAATTTCTTCGTTTTGGTCTGTTTTCCCTTGATGCAAGCAATACAAACATCAAAGTCTGTAAAGTCAAGGGAATCTAGAATTCCATCAGACACAAGTCGCTCAACTCTAGGCTTAGAGATGTGACCTAAGCGTTTGTGCCATAATGTGGCTGAATTTTCTTTACTCAATTTGCGTTTAGTACCTCGTGATTCCACATGCAAGGATTCATTATAAGAAACAATTATATCAAGCAAATATAAGTTGTCATATACACATAGAGAACCAGTTCCAACAATATTTGAATTTATAGATAAGCTGACTTGATTGTTTCCAAATGAACAAAAATAACCAAACTTGTCCAATAAAGAAACTGAAACCAAATTCCGTCTAAAAGACGGTACAATAAAAGTATCTACTAAATCCAAATAATAACCAGTTTTCAATAACAACCTAAAATGCCCTATTGCCTCTACTTCTACCGAGTTGCCATCGCCCACAAAGATGTGTCTTTCAGCATCACTTGGCTTTCGGCAGCTCAGGCAACCCTGCATAGAAACACTGATGTGAGTAGTAGCACCAGAATCTAACCACCACGTGTTTCTAGGTACTGAAGCTAAATTGACCTCAGAACAGACCAAAGTAAGAAATGTACCTTTCTTTGCACGCCAAGCGTGATATTTGGTACAGTCCTTCTTCACATGTCCAGGCTTGTTGCAAAAGAAACAACCCTCATTTGCTTGTTGTGGTTTCTTTTGAACCTCATTTGTTTGTTATTGTTTCTTTTGGGCTGGACCCTTAGCAGCATCATTATTCTTTCTCTTTTTGCCCTTATCTTTAGAGGTGTGAGCCAAATGAGCACTTTCTGTCCTGTCTTGCTTCAATCTCTCTTCCTCTTGCACACAATAAGAAATGAGCTCATTAAGAGTCCATTTCTCCCTTTGACAGTTGTAACTGACTTTAAATTGACTGTATTGTGCAGGAAGTGATATTAATACCAAATGCACGAGCAAGTCGTCAGACAGCTCGAGCTTCAGTGCCTTAAGCTTAGAAGCAAGATGAGACATATCCATAATGTACTCCCGTATATTCCCCTTGCCATTATACTTCATAGAAATCAAGCTTTGCAAAAGCGTGCTTGATTCTGCCTTATCGTTTTTCACAAAACGCTTTTCAATCTCGGCGAGGAATTCTTTGGCTGTGGTTAACTTGTCAGATACCGCACCCCTAAAAGCCTCCGGAATGCCGCGCTTGATGATCATAAGACTCATGCGATTTGAGCGATCCCACTTCTCAAAGTTCTTCTTTGCATCAGGAGAACTTTCAGCCGTAAGAGAAGCGGGTTGCTCAGTCCGTAGTGCAAGGTCTAGATCCATGCAGCCGAGAACAATTTCTATGTTCTCTTTCCAATCCTTAAAATTAGTCCCATTAAGCACAGGTATGGAGTTGATATTAGCAGATATAGTAGAAACACTTGCTGTAAAGAGAACAAAAAATAAACAGACAAACAAGCTCATATTAATAACCAAATACGATAATTAACATATTCAAATAATGGTAAGTCTTATCTCAAGATACCTAGCACAGCATTAATATCAAGTCTTTGGACAGTAATATTAATTGTAAATGGTACTCTTGTGGTAGTGAGCGAACATTGACAATAATTTATGTCAAATAATAAATCTATGTTTGGATCGATGTATTATTTACATGGAAAACCTGATAATCGTCACATGTTTATCACCACGGGTGTGTATGCAATTCGGCCAAGTATTAACCTTCCTTTGGGCCGACTAAGACCCGCATGAATTTACAGACACACAAACATCCAATATTCCTCATGAACAATCTACACAAGAGAGGTCACTTTGGTAACATCTTGTTTCAATTAGCCCATTTAGAATAATGGACTAATTTATTTAACCATAAAAGAAATACCATAAATTATTTGAATTTGTTCTATAAATAATCTTATGTTTTGTTGCACTGCCGTCCAAATCTCACGCCGCTTTTTTTTTTTTTTTTTTTAATCAAACATAAAAAAAATAATAATAATAATAAAACGACGAATGGCGGAGCAAAATCCATCAACCAAAAAAAAAACGCAGATTTGAATCATATGTCAAAACCCATAGACCCATGTGCAGATCGACCCATGCGCGGATCCGTCATGGTCGTGATGTCCAGTTGTGGAACGCGCATCGAGGCTTTGAATGAGAAGCGTGAGACTTGCTTTTTTTTTTGTGTGTCCCTCTCAGGAGCATGGAGAGTAGAAACTATGATTTTGCTTTTGTGCTTTCTCGAATCTCGAGTGTGGATTAGTATTATTCCCATGCCGGGAAAAGGGGCCATAAACAAAGGATGACTTCAGGCGGAATAAACAACAATAAATAAATCAATTTATATGGTGCACATGTCCCAATCAAACACAACTCTTCACATGTCAAGATATTGTGCACAGAGGACATGTGACGAGGATCATGGAGTGGAAAAAAAAAAATACTAAAACCCATATTGGGTTTGCACATGTCACGATGAGGAGTGGAAAAAAGAATATAAAACCCATATTGGGTTTGCACATGTCACGAGAAACTTGGAAAGTTAACAGCAAGATTGCACAGATCCATTAACAACATCAAATCAAAATAAATAATAATAAAACTGGATCCATAACAACATCACTTGCTGTTTCATGCGCATGATTTATGGACTGTCATGCGTTGATTCATGGCGCTATTGATCCATTGTAAAACAACAGCAACACGAAATCACGGGAATCGCACAAATCTTGATCCATATGATCTATCGATTTTGATTTAAAAATTCCAACAGAGCAAACAAGACATATAAAATTGCTCATGGCGTGCTGCTAGATCTTGATCAATTAATCAATTAAAATACTCAAAGCAATGGACACGTAATAACTTGATCCAGAAGATCACCAACAGTAAAAAAAATAATACTAGATTCTCAATGGCTTCACATGGAGATGGCTCTGATACCACTTGATAGAAAACAAGATCTAGATCTATGATCTAGAAAAACTTTAAACAACCAAGATCCTCCATGTCAAATCATCGAGAGATGTAAAGCGGAAAACATACCTTGATCCATTGTGGAAGTTACTCGCAGGTTGTTGATCTTCCAATCCAATATGGTTGCCCAGAGAAACCCTCTTGATTCTTTCTGATGATGGGATGTCAGAGAGAATATAAACTTACCATATGAATTGGGGACCATAACCCTAATATATATAATAATGAGATTTGCTAATTCTAGTTTGTTCCCTCATCAAATTAGAATTAGTATTCTGGTATCTACACATTAATCCCATGACAATTATACCCTTAAGCCTTAAAACTTTAAGTCTTAATTAGATCACTTTAATTAGGCTTAACCAAAGATAGCATAACACATTTAATGGTAACATGTGTGGCCCCACATGATGGAATTTTCCAACATTTTGTGGGTAGTTTTAAGTTGTTATTGATGAAAACATTTTCTCAGCTTCCCATCAGCCACATTCCAAATGCGATGTTGTTGTGATCTCCTTAAAATCTAATGATAGCTAACTATCATTGTAGAAAGCAATCAGAGGCATTGTTGGTTATCAGTTCATCTGTTAGCCAGTTGTATCACCATAAAAAAAACCCCTTTCTAAGCATAGTTATGACACAAGGACAAACTTTCATATAGACAATTTGGAGCTCCTCACCACTGTTTGTTATGCACTCCAAGATTTCTAAAGAACCAGCTAAGTGGGTGTGTTGTCTAATAAGATACTTAATTACCTCTTTGCTCTACATGTTTGATCATTCAAGTGTTAATAGAACTTGCAATTAGTAGTTCATGTTATGAATATACATGACAAATTAGGAAATAACCAAGATGATGTTCAACACTTCAACTAGACTTCAGTTATCATCTACACCAGTAAATGGACACAATTTTGATTAGTGCCACCTTGCAAGATGATAGTAAAGAAGCAGGCGTGCCCTAGAAAAGCTTGTCAGGGTAACTAACTACTTACACAAAACAGCCATGGAGGTGACTTGGATTTGATGTGAGGACATTAGAATGGCCAGAAACAAGATGGCGACCCCCATCTTAATTCTTGAAATCAAAAGTTCAACTGTTAGTCATAAAGTCACTTGATACTTTGATGCAAGGACCACCATTATAACATGAAACCAGGACTGTGAAACAGAAGACCTAATGATTCGTTCATTACAATTCTGCTCCAAGAATGGTGAGCAGATGCTTGGATATTCTAATCTTCTATATATTTTTTATAATCATTTATTTGCAAGTATCTGCAATTGGGTCAATTATTTCAACCCTTTGGAGCACTGGCATATGGTCCTACTACTACATGTTTTGCGTCTCTGGCTCAGGCAACATGTGCAGATGTAGACTAATCCCTCCCTTCTGAATTATGGTGTGCATTGTGAATTTCATGTTAGAATTTGATTCAGATTGACTGTGTAGCTGTTAATTCATTATTTTCCTGTTCACAATAATCAGGGTGTATCAGAGTTACAATTTTGTTCTAAACTTCTAATTCCAAGTGTTTCTGATAAATAATCTACATTGGCTGATATTCTCAGGGATGTGATATTCATGGTAAAATATATGTGAATGAGCAAGAGACCAATGCACAGGTATAGTGTGCTTTCCCTTTTAATATGCTCGGTTTTAATCTCTCTATATTTTCATATGATGTTTAAGTTATGGCAAGAAGGAAGAACTACGGAGAAAAAAAAAGAGAAGCATACAAAATGAAGAAATTAAAAATTACCCTTTATTCACAATTATCATCGTCTCGCAAGACTGTTTTTAAACCAGGTATAATGATAACAAAACTAAAATATATTATATTATCTTAATTCCAAATTTTTGTATTAATTACTAAAAAGGCTATCAACTTTTAATTATTAAGCAATTAAAGTGAATACATTTGGTAATACATATATAAGACAGAAAATTATGTTGTATCAGAATTTTTAAATATTGTTTTCAAGTCATATTTGTGTTTCACAAAATTTTAGTTAGAAGGGTTTTTTAATTAAATGCTTTAGAATGCTAAAGATATAAAACTTTTATTTCCAAATAAAAGTAGAAACACATTAGATGAGAATTTTCACTTTTAACATGTTGGTCTTATTTTCATAAAAGTAATAATAAAAGTAACAGTAGGTGAAATAGAAATGATGAGATAAAGACTGCTTAGATACTTGATTTTGGAGAGCAGATGCACAGTAAAAGTTAATAAAAAATCTAATTTCTATTCACCTAAAAAATAATAAATAACAGGATCTAAAGGGGAATATCGGATGGTTGATGAGTCGACCCATTAGGTTGATCTTTCACAGCTTCAAAATTAGGGAAGTTTAGACTCAGCTTACCAAAAAAGATAGATCTGACAGTCTGAGCAGCCATGTGCTTGTCTCATCTTTCTGTTGTTCTCTGAACAATTCAACATTATTTTCTATTATTTAAAAAGGGTAAAAACAAGTTGAGATATTAATCAATAAAAGTAGGTTTTGACTTTAGAAAAACCCCAATTTCCATTCACATAAAAATGTGAAAATAACAGTATCTAAAAGGAGCTAATTACACAGAATAAACACATGGAGATGATCAATAGCTTCTCTTTCCAATTGGGCCGATGAGTTTTAAGTGATTCCCTCATCTTCCACCAATTTTACTTCAATTAACTTTGGACTGTCATGATTTCAAGTCGTCAAAGAAAAAAATTTGGTTTTTTCATGTCCACTATAATCTTTTCCAAGGCAGCAACTTCTGAAATGCAGAATCAGAAAACAAAGTGATCCTGATCCCTACCTATTTACAACTTGGATTGTGAAACAAAGCAAACTATCTCACATTCTATAGATCAATGTAACCTTGATCACAATTGCAAGAAAATTGAAGCAGTTAAAGTAAACTTTCTCTACACCAAGAAATAATTTTTTTACTCACAACAATTCTGTCACTACACATATATTCAGTTTCAAAGTGTTCCTCCAATAAGACCCCCCATGAATGGTCCCAAGTTAATTAATTGAGTTAATTATTTTTTAGTTTAAAATTTGGCAAGCTAATGGATTATTCGATTTGTGCAATTAATGTGTTTTATGGACTCATCTGCACCTGAGAAATCAAGTCACTTATAAAGAAAGATCTAGATTTCTGTTTTTCCATCTTACTCAAACAGGCAAGTTACGTTCTATTATACAATTTTAATGGATCAAAAGATGTCATAAGGTGTTACTAATTCCTAATCATGATATAAATGCATAGTTATATGTCATTATAGCTCTCCCTTGTAAAATTGAAACTCATGTACAACAGAGAAAGATCATTGGAATTTATCCAGAAAATTTTGTAGAAAGAAAGTTGGTCTGCTCATCAACACATAGGCTACGCTTGTAACTTAATTCTGAACTGTTGTCAGTATCTCATTGCCAAGTTACATTTTCTAATATTATATTCTTCTCATGATTAATTAGCTATTTGCTCTTTCTATGCAATAAAGAACCACTTGCTTCATGCCAGGCTTTCATTTTCTTTAGTTTTATAAACAATATATACAATACAGGTATGGAAATAATTTATGTTCATTTCCATCTACATTTTCATATATTTTAAATGTTAAATTATTTTTCATTTTCTGTCGATAAATATGATTTATCAATTGTATGGTCATAAACAATTTTCATTGCCTCTTCAAATCATTGTAAAATGTTGATAATAAATTGCATAAATAAAACTGCATAATTGATTCATTATTGATCTTCCTCTTTTTCCCTCAGATGTAAAAATGAGCGAAAATAAAGATAGAAGAGAATATTTCAAAAATTATTACAAAAGTTTGAGTGATGGCAAGAAGGAAGAACTACGGAGAAAAAAAAGAGAAGCATACAAAATGAAGAAATTAAAAATTGCCCTTGATTCACAATTATCATCATTTCGCAAGACTGTTTTTAAACCAGGTAAAATGATAACAATACTAAAATATATTATATTATCTTAATTCCAAATTTCTGTATTAATTACTAAAAAATCTCATAAATGACTAACAATTATTTCGTTTTCAATTTAATGGCTATCTTAGTGAATGAGGTCAGTCATATTATATCAAGAACATCAAATAAGGGCAAACAACAAATTGAATTCTACAGCAATTATGAAGTTGGTAAGAATTGTAACTTTTAATTATTTAGCAATTAAAGTGAATACACCTGGTAATATTCTTGAAAATCCTTTGAATAGGATCAACGTCAAAAGCAGGCCGTCATTCTGCTTCATCAAAAAGACGTAACAAAGCTGTTGGAGGTGATAAAACATTCACATATACTTCATTTTTTCTTGGAAGAAGTAACAAAGTTTTATTTATAATAAAACTATGTTCTGTCTTCCAATCTTGCAAGAAACTCAATTTAGCAATTGATTAATTCTTATTAGAATTCTATGATAACATTCATTCAATCACAGAATGCACAATGACAAAAAGTATTCGAGCGTTTACGTCAAAAACGCCTAAGAAGAGAAGGACAGGTATAATTATCTGTATTCCCTTTATTTAACCCTTTCACAATAATTAAACAATACTTCATTTCTACTTTTATTCTTATTGTAGATAAAATCTCTTCTACCTCCATGTGCATCGATGCACTTCTTCAAAATATACCTCAAGAACCATCTATTTTACCACCTTCTCCGACATGCAAATATTGCAATGCAAAGAGAATTTATCGTGAGCCTGCAGGCTTCTGTTGCTCTTCCGGTCAATTATCATTGGTTTCAAACGACGCTCCTGAAGAACTCCAGTTGCTATTCAAGTCAAAATCGAAAGAAGCTATTGAATTTAGAAAATATGTTCGTACATATAATAACACTCTCGCATTTACATCATTCGGAGTAAAATACGATACAGAACTTTGCAAAAGAGACAAAGGTATATATACATTCAAGGTACAAGGTCAGGTATACCACTACATCAATGACTTGATACCAGCTGATGGACATCCTTCTTGCTTACAACTTTATTTTTATGATACGGACCATGAAGTGCAAAACCGAATGCAGGCATCATCAAAAATGAATTTAGGCATCATTCAAAAGCTTCTCAACATCTTATCAATTAATCCATACTGCTCATTTTTCCGAAGCCTTCGGCATGTACCTACTTTGGAAAGCCTTCACATTGTGATCAAGTGTGATGTCGGGTTAGATCAAAGAGTCTATAATGCTCCATCAAAATCACAAGTAGCAGCAATATGGATAGAAAATAATGACTCTGGTGCGCCTGCTGAACGCGATATAATTGTCCAAAGTCATTCAGGCCATAGTCACAAAGTGCAATATTATTTTGGGTGTTATGATCCATTGCAATATCCATTATTATTTTCATATGGTGATACTGGATGGCATAAAGGCATAGAAAGATTGAACAAAAAGTACTCTACTGTATATTGCCAAGGACAGACGACTGTTAATCCTTCCCAAATATCATCAATAGAAAATCTCCTTGAAAAAGAGAAACAAGGTATTGACAATATATTGCTTATTGAAATTATTTAATATTAAACATATAATAATAATAATATGTTTTCGTTTTCTCCAGTGATGCAGAAGAAAGTTAATAAGAGAAACAATGTGTCCTGTCGTGAGTATTATTGTTACAAATTGCAAATAAGGAAAAATACAAGTTCACTACTATTGCACTCAGGTCGTCTGTTGCAGCAATATGTTGTAGACATGTACATCAAGCTGGAGAGCTCTCGGTTAGACTACTTTCGTTATTGGCAAGATGAAATCCAAGCTGATTTATATCAAGGACTTGTTGATAGCGTCGCAATTGGAGAAACTCATGGTTTTAAAGTCGGACATAGAATTGTCCTGCCAGCATCATTTATAGGAGGCCCAAGAAACATGAGACGTCGTTATATAGACGCAATGGCATTGGTTGAACGTTTTGGAAAGCCTGATCTTTTTTTAACAATGACATGCAATCTTTCTTGGCCTGAAATCAAGAAAGAGTTAGAATCATATGAAGAAGCACAAAATAGGCCTGATTTGATTGCAAGGGGACTTAGAGCAAAACTGGAAGAGTTAAAAGATGACTTGTTCAAGAAACAAATATTTGGACAAATTGCAGCTTATGTATATGTTATTGAATTTCAAAAGAGAGGACTTCCACATGCTCATTTCTTACTTATCTTGAACCCAGGCTATAAGATCATGATGCCAGATACATATGATAGATTTGTTTGCGCTGAATTACCTGAAAAAGCTATAAATTCACATTTACATGCAGCAGTTGTGAAACACATGATGCATGGACCTTGTGGAAATTTAAATCCACGAAATGTATGCATGAAAAAAAATGGTAATTGCAAAAATCATTATCCCAAAGAGTTTTGTTCTTCAACAACTCAAGGAAAGAACTCATATCCAATATATAGGCGGCGTAACACCAATGAACAAGTCAAAGTACGGGGTGCATATTTAGACAACCGATGGGTCATACCATATTAATCCATACTTGCTTGCAAAGTTTGATTGCCATATAAATGTTGAGATCTGCTCAACAATTAAAGCGGTCAAATACTTGTACAAGTATATCTACAAGGGTTATGGCCGTGTTGCTTTCCACATTGTTGGTGATGAGGATATTTCTAATATTGACGAAATAGAACAATTCCAAATAGCAAGATGGATCTCACCCCCAGAAGCCACATGGAGAATCTATAAGTTCTTACTTAATGAAATTTATCCATCTGTCAGAAGTTTACAATTGCATCTAGAGGACAGACAGGTAATATCATTCAACAATTAAGATAATCTTCTTTATGTAATTTCCAATGACCGTGCGTCAAGGACAATGTTGACTCAGTTTTTTGAAATGAATAAAATTAACATAGAGGCACGAAAATGGCTTTACAGATATTTTCCAGAACATTTTGTCTGGCATGACAACCAAAGATACTGGAGCGAGAGGAAGAAAGAAACTGCAATTGGAAGAATCGTCGCTGCAAATCCAATTGAAGGTGAAAGATACTATCTACGCTTATTATTGAATCATATTAGAGGACCAATGTCATTTCATGATTTGCAATGCTTTAATGGGATAGAAACAACATCATTTCGTGAGGCTACATTATTACGGGGTTTACTAGAATCAGATAAATGTTTTGAAGAGTGCTTGCAAGAGGCATCTCAGTATCAAATGCCACAAAGTTTGCGTCGATTATTCGCTACCATTTTAGTCTACTGCAATCCAAGCAATCCTAAAATCTTGTGGGACAAATTTGAAGATGCTATGTCTGAAGATTATAACCACCTTGAACTTTCATATAACAGAAGGCAGGCAAAAGTACTGGCAAACATAAACTCTGTCTTGCAGTCAATGGGAAAAAACATTACTGACTATGATTTTGTTGATATAGATATTGAAATTGATGAGCAAATATCATATTCAAAAGAAGTTGAAGAAGAGTTGAATATTTCAGTCTCTGAACAAGATTTACTTGCAGTACATACGCTGAATGAAGAACAAAAGCAAGCATACAATATTATATTGCAAAGAATATTCAGTCACAAATCTGGAGCATTTTTTATTGATGGTCCTGGTGGAACGGGAAAAACATATCTCTACCGTGCTCTATTGAGTACAGTGAGATCAAAAGGCTTTATTGCTCTTGCAACTGCAACTTCCGGAGTAGCTGCATCTATATTGCCAGGTGGTAGAACGGCACACTCCCGCTTCAAAATACCACTTAACATTGAAGAGATCAAGAGTTGTCATGTAAGCAAACAAGGAAGTTTAGCTCAATTAATTCAAATGGCAAAGCCTCATTATATGGGATGAGGCATCAATGGCAAAGAAGGAAGCAATTGAAGCATTCAATCAGATGTTGCAAGATATAACAGATTCACAACTGCCATTCGGAGGTAAAGTAGTTGTATTTGGAGGAGATTTCCGCCAAGTCCTTCCTGTTGTCCCAAGAACAAATAGACATGAAGCAATCAAAGCCAGTTTAGTTACATCACAGTTGTGGGCCACATTACAAAAAATCAAATTGACTGAGAATATGAGAGCAAGATTTGATCCATTATTTTGCCAGTTTTTGCTGCGGGTTGGAAATGGGACAGAATATGCTACAAACAATGATAAAATAAATATTCCAAATGCCATGGTTATTCCTTTCAAAGATGAGATGACATCAATGGCTGATTTGATAGAGGCTATATTCCCAAATCTAGAAGAAAAGGCCAATAATTCACATTTCATGGCAACTCGTGCAATATTAAGTCCAAAAAAATGATTTTGTTGATGAGATCAATGATTTACTCATAAATCGCTTCCCCGGTTCCCCTCTCAAATATTACAGTTTTGATTCAGCAATTGATGATACAGAGCAACTTCCGCAAGAAGAATTCCTAAACAGCCTAACACCAAATGGACTACCTCCTCATGAATTAATATTAAAGGTAAACTGTCCAATAATGTTGCTGCGCAATATCGATCCACCCACAGGATTATGCAATGGCACACGGTTAGTCTGTCGAACATTTACAAAGAATCTTATTGATGCAGAAATAATTGCTGGTCACTATCATGGAAAACGAGTTTTCATACCAAGAATTCCACTTCAGCCAGCCCAAAACGATAGCTATCCATTCATGTTCAAAAGGAAACAGTTTCCAATTCGCTTAAGTTTTGCCATGACAATCAATAAAGCACAAGGTCAAACATTGGAACATGTTGGTATATATCTTCCACAGCCTGTCTTCTCACATGGTCAACTATATGTTGCCCTATCCAGAGCAAAAACAGCTGCTTCTGTAAAAATTCTTATTAAACCCGGCATAGATGATATATCAGAAAATACATGCACTTCAAATGTTGTATACCAAGAAATACTTACACTTGCCAATTCTATTTAGCATCTACTGTTATAGGTAATTTGAATAACATTATTTCATATCAATATACTTCATTTGCTAATATATATTCTATTTTGGCACTCATGCAAAGATATAAATATATATATTTACTTGTGCAATTCTAACCAATGAATTATTTAATAGTTCTTTTTACAGGTGAACAACATGCCTAAAGATTGTAAGAAAATCCAAGATATAATAGAACACACATCAAATTGGACCGCCAAAATCAAGGTTAATGAGAAAAGCATTCCTCGTCAGTCACGAGCTGGAACCAAAACATATCAAAATTTAATATTTAGTGACTCTGAGGTAAATCATGAACTATATATGTATATATATTCTCTTATTGCATAATTTTTATGTTAACCTTCTTTAGCTAAGCATATTACATCTTAAAAAAATCTTGTCAAAATATCGACAACTTTTATGTTCTAAATTTTTTTTAAATATTAGTCATTTAAAGGTAAATACGTTTAAAATTTATGCAGGGAAAGAGGGTTCGAGCCACTATGTTCGACAGTGATATTGATTTATTTGAAAACACATTCACTGTATTGAAGAGCTACTATGTGTCAAATATATCTGTCCGCCCAGCTCATCCAAGATATCAATTTGGAGATACAAAATATCAGTGGATCATAAATAGTCAATCTCTCATAGAAGAAGCCATCAAAGAGGAAGATGATACCAACAACAACATTTACAGTTTTGTTCCATTATCTGATATTAACAACTATGATTCAGAGGTAGAAATAGGTAAAAAAAATTTGTACTCAAATAATATTTCTCTACTATCATCATCCTTACAATATAAATAAACATGCATCAATTTTGTTCATTACAATACTTTCTTCATTAAAAAATATAAAAATCTCTTTTTCTGTATAATATAATATTACAGACATAATTGCTGTGGTTCTTGACATACTGCCCCCAAAGATGGTCAAATCAGAAACCCTTCCACTTCAACAAATAGTGCTAACAGATTTAACGTATGTCACCTGCCTTTTTTAATAACTTATACAGTAAAATAACTTTCTATGTTATAAATTATAAATTTCTACTACTAATCCCTTATTTTTATATTTCTTAGTTTGACAATGATGAATCTATCTATATGGAACAACTTTATGGCAGCAGAAATTGAAGCTCTATCAAAAGCATTGGATACAAAGCCAATCATTATTGTCACGCGAACAAAGAAATCACATTATAATGGTACAAAAATAACAAATGTATTTACGGAAGCTTTTTAAAAATAAATACATTAACATAATTATGCGTCCCTTTTCTCAGGTGTAACTTGCCTAAATACAAGATCTTCATCAACAATCATCATCAACCCTGACATACCATCTGCTGATTCATTACGCATTTGGTAATTATAAATCATTTTACATATCACTTTTTCCTTTTTTATAATAATAGCTAGATGTAAAAATATAATATCGACTATTACCTGATAACATAAATTCTTCCTTTCAGAATGTTGCATACCGCATAAGAGCATCAATTTCAATTGACAATCTACAACAAAAATTCTGGTATATGGGTTGCAGTGGTTGTAAAAAGAAAACAACAGAAAAATATAACATTCTAATCTCATGCTCCTGCACCTACAAAGAAGTCACTGCACAACCATGGTATCACAGTTTTAAAATAAATATATAATTATTTCTCATTAACTACTATTGCTAAATCTTACAAAAAAAAATACTAACACTAACTATTATCATAAACTCTCAGGATCAGACTTGTAGCAACTCTATATAACTCTACAGGAACCATTTCAGCAACATTATTTGGAAATGAAATGAAGAAATTGTCTTCATGCACACCGGTTGAAATGATGCAGTTTTCTGAACAGGTATAAAACTATCAAGCTCATCTTGATATAACTAGCCACAGGTACATATAAAATATTTAACTAATTGTTTTATTTTAATATCAGGGACAAACTGGTGAAATCGAAAACATCATCAACAAATTCAATCGACAGGAATACATGTTTCAGCTGAAGTCCTATGAATATAACTCAAGAGTAAACTTCACTATTTTATCGATTGATGATGTTCCTGAAGAAAGTCAAACATAGAAAATGTGTCACAAATTTTGTTCTGTAAATATTACTTGTAAATAGTAACTGTCAATCCAGGCCCATCCATTTTGGCCCATGTCCAGGCCCATTTGTAATTGATTGTGATTAGTCAAAGTTACTTAATGTTAGGATCTGTAATTGATATGTAATTGATTGTGATTGATTATAATTAGGATTGTAATTAGGGAATTAGCCCTTATAAATATACAACAGTCGATCCTAAGAGGGGACGACATTTAACTCTATCTTTCTCATGTTCTGGAATTCATCTCTCTCAAAACTGTTATGGTATCAGAGCCTAAAGTTTTTAGTTTCTTTCACATCCAATGATCTGTAAGATCATCCTTGACATCTTCCAAGGTCTGGAACCCTCCGTGCAACCTCAGATCATCCCAGATAATCCCTGATCATATCTGATCATCTCAGATCAGACGTGGCCCACTTCAGATCATCATCAACTCATCTGCAGAAGCAGCCCAGTGTGGTCGCAGGTTTATTTCAAGTATTCTGGTGATTTTTCCTATAATTATTTATCATCTTCGTCTGCCAAATCATCTCTGATCATCGCTGATCACCTCAGATCAGGTGTGGTCCACCTGAGATCATCGCAGCTCATCAGCGGAACCTTCCCACCTTGGTCGACTGGAGATTCCTAGGTTTATGAAGATTTTTTCCGGAATTATTGATCATCAGAGGTAGGTTTTCTACCATTTTTTGTGAAAATTCAATCTTTTCCACTAGTTTTCATCTCGGCCGTCCAAAATCCTGGATTTGGATTTGATCTGACTGAGACCACGACCAGTAGTTGCATAAAACTATTCTTCCTTCATCCCCACCCTCTGATCTATGTTAAGATCACCAAGTGGGGCCCTCGTGTGGTTTTACACACTGCCGACAGGGACGTTTTTATTCCTTGTTACTGCTGCTGCTGCTGTCTTCATTTTCCTGCTGCTGTTGTCTTCCTTATCTGCTGCTGCTTGATTTCTGCTGTTGATTGCTACTTCATCTGGGTTACTATTACTGCTGCTGTTGCTCCTTTTATTGTTTGCTGGATGGTTATTTTCCTGTTTTCATCTGAGATTACTACTGCTGCTGGCTGTTAATTTCTTTATCATTGGTATTACTTCTTCTTGCTGCTGTTGCATCTCCTCTGGACATCTTTCTCCATCAGATCATGGCTGCTGATTGTTATCTGCTTGGGTTAATCACATTGTTATCTATTGTTCTGCTTCTTGCTGTTTTTTTTTTTCGTCATGGACAAACATGAAATATCCCTGATTCGATTTGATGGAACTAATTATACCTCCTGGGCCTTTCAATTCCAAATTTACTTGGAAGGAAAAGAACTGTGGACACACATTGATGGGTCTGAGCCTCAACCTGAGGAAGATGATAAGAAAATTTTAGCATGGAAGACAAAGGATGCTAAAATTAAGACTTGGTTACTGGGTTCTGTTGAGTCTCAATTTTTTCTCAACCTCAAACCCTGCCACACTGCTCGTGCCATGTGGGATTATCTTAAGCACATTTATCAACAGAGCAATGCTGCTCGCCAGTTTCAATTAGAGCTTGAAATCTCTCAATACGCTCAAGGCACCCAGTCCATTCAGGAGTATTACAATGGGTTCCGCCGCCTGTGGTCTGAATATGATGAGATTAAGTTTGCTAAGATCTCTGCAGCGCTTTTACCGGAATTGCTTCCATTACAACAAAGTAGTCATCGTGATCAGCTTCTCATGAAACTTCGTCTGGAGTTTGAACCAGTTTGATCAAACTTGATGAGCAGGGCTCCTCTTCCAAGCTTGGATGCCTGTCTTCAGGAACTTCTTCAAGAGGAACAACGTCTGGCTACTAAAACTACTCTGGAACAACAGAGATCTGTTGAGACTCCATTAGCCTATGTTGCTACAACCAGACACCCTCCTCGGGACATCAGTAAAGTTCAGTGCCATAACTGCAAAAAATATGGACACTATGCTAATCAATGCAAGGCGAAAATTTGCCGATATTGTAAGGCTACTGGTCATGTTCTTGAAGAGTGCCGGAAGAAGAATCGCAATTCTACTTCCCGCCACTACGTGCAATCAGCTCCTGGTACTTACAGCGTGCCGTCAGCTCCTAGTGCTTACACGGTGACCACTCCACCATATGCTTCATCTGACTTCAGTGGTTCTCTGCAGTATGATTCTTCCTCTCAACCTGGTTCCTCACAATCTGCGCCACCAGCTCCTCTCACCCCTGAGATGGTCAACCAAATGATCATCAATGCCTTAGCTTCCATGAACATCGCAGGTACTGCTTCCTCCCTTTCCAAAACTTGGTACCTAGATTCTGGTGCCAGTAACCATATGACCACTTCAGCCCTAAATTTACAAAATGTTGTTCCTTACACTGGTCATGCTACTGTCCAAGCTGCCAACGGTAACCATCTTCCCATCATCTCTGTTGGTGATACCCCTAGTCCCTTACCATTAACAAATGTTTTAGTTTCTCCTAATCTTGCTACCAATTTAGTTTCTGTGGGTCAACTTGTTGAAAATAACTGCAATGTCTCTTTTTCTCCTTCTGGTTGTGTTGTGCAGGACCAGGAGTCGGGGGAAGTGATCGCGAGGGGTCCTAAGCGTGGAAGACTGTTTTCTTTACCAGTGTCTTCATTTATTCCAAATAATTCTTCACATCAGTTATTTTGTTTTTCCATTAAGAATAATTCTCGGTTGTGGCATAATAGACTTGGTCATCCGAATGACTCTACAATGTCTACTTTATTTCAAACTGGATTATTAAATAAACCTATTGATTCTGCTTCGTTTGAATGTGATGCTTGTAAATTAGGAAAGAGTAAGACTTTACCTTTTCCTCACTCTAACACACGGAGCACTGCATGTTTTGACTTAATTCACAGTGATGTTTGGGGCATTGCTCCGACTCTTTCTCATAGTCATTTTAAGTATTTTGTCACCTTCATTGATGACTACAGCAGATTTACTTGGCTTTATTTATTACATTCAAAGTCTGATGTTCTTCATGCTTTTAAGATTTTTTTAAGCTATGTTGAAACACAATTCTCAACATGTATTAAGATTTTGCGATCAGACTCAGGGGGGGAGTATGTGTCCAATGATTTTCAAACTTTTCTGAACAATAAAGGAATCATTTCTCAACGTACTTGTCCGTATACTCCACAACAAAATGGAGTTGCAGAACGGAAAAAACAGACATCTCCTTGATGTAACTAGAACACTTCTCATTCAATCTTCTGTTCCCCCTCGTTTTTGGACTGAAGCCCTCAACACCGCAGTTTATCTCATCAATCGTCTTCCATCCCGTACCATTGATCATTTCACACCTTATTTTAAACTGCTTGGGCAACAACCTGTGTTTGATCACCTTCATACATTTGGATGTGTTTGTTTTATTCATCTTCCTCTCACGGAACGAACAAAACTAACTGCGCAATCTCGCAGGTGTGCATTTTTGGGTTATGCCACTAAT
The DNA here is from genome assembly GCA_012931725.1 of Litsea cubeba. Classification (NCBI taxonomy): domain Eukaryota; kingdom Viridiplantae; phylum Streptophyta; class Magnoliopsida; order Laurales; family Lauraceae; genus Litsea; species Litsea cubeba. The sequence continues at coordinate 60,896,246 of CM022948.1, forward strand.
CAAAAAGGTTTTGTCTGTTATGATCCCATTGGACGTCGTATCAGGGTTTCTCGCAATGTTATTTTCTTTGAAAATCAACATTTCTTCTCCACTCACATAGACTGTCCTCAACCATCTTCACCAGCCCTCTTACCTGGTTTCTCAGATCCACCATCGGATCAAACTAATGTTACTAAATTTAATCCTGATTTTGTGTATCACCGACGGGAAAAACCTACCACTGCAGATGGCCGTCCTCCCGATCCTCCACCGACCAATGGTTCTGCGCCTACCCCGAACTTACGTCGCTCCTCCAGAGATTCTAGACCGCCTGAGAGGTATGGATTTACCCATACTTCTTTGATGACAACTATATCTTCTGTCCCTATCCCTAGCTCTTATTTGCAGGCTGTACAACAAGATTGTTGGAACCAGGCCATGAAGGAGGAATTGGATGCATTGGATCAGAATCACACATGGGATATTGTGGAGTGTCCTTCAACAGTTAAACCCATTGGTTGCAAATGGATCTACTCGATCAAACTTAAATCTGATGGGTCCTTGGATAGACACAAAGCTAGATTTGTGGCACTCGGCAACCGTCAGGAGTATGGGATTGACTATGAGGCAACATTCGCACCTGTGGCAAAACTGACATCTGTTCGGTTACTTATTGCCATTGCTGCATCTAAATCCTGGCCTTTATACCAAATGGATGTCAAAAATGCATTTCTCCATGGAGATCTGCATGAAGAAGTTTATATGCGGATACCACAAGGTGTACCATCTCCCTCAAAGCGGACTGTCTGTCGACTGCGAAAATCACTTTATGGTCTAAAGCAAGCTCCTCGAGCATGGTTCGAAACCTTCCAGAGTCGCTTATGTGAGAATGGTTTTACCCAGAGTCCTTATGATCCATCTCTCTTTCTGTGCCACACATCTACTGGTGTTACTGTACTTCTCGTATATGTTGACGATATTATTATCACTGGCACGGATGCTGGTATGATCAAATCTCTCCAAGCTTCCCTCAAAGATTCCTTCCGTATGAAGGATTTGGGCCCATTGCATTATTTTTTAGGCTTAGAAGTGCATCAATCTTCGAAAAGTCTATTTGTTAACCAACACAAATACACATCCGATCTTATCGAGTTGGCGGACCTCCAGGATTCTTTCCCGGTTGATACACCTGTAGAGGTCAATCTCAAGTTGAGTACAGATGATGGAGACCTTCTTCCTGATCCTCATACATACAGGCGTCTGGTGGGCAGTCTTGTCTATCTCACTATAACTAGACCTGACATCTCTTATGCTGTTAATCTTGTAAGCCAGTTCATGACAGCTCCTCGACACCTTCATTTGACAGCTGTTAAGCGGATTATTCGCTATCTGTTGCGAACTGTCCCTCGGGGTTTATATTATCCCAAGGATAATCCTCTTCATCTGACCGCTTATGCGGATGCTGACTGGGCAGGCTGTCAAGACACACGCCGTTCTACTACTGGTTGGTGCATGTACCTTGGCAATTCTCTCATTTCTTGGAAATGCAAGAAACAAGAACAGGTGTCTCGCTCTTCCACGGAAGCTGAATATAGGGCAATGTCATCTGCTTGTTCTGAGATCTTATGGCTACGGGGACTTCTTTCGACACTCGGGTTCGCTCAAACCTCTCCTACTCCATTGCATGCCGATAATACTGGGGCTATTCGCATCACTGAAAATCCCGTCTTCCATGAACGCACCAAACATATTGAAGTTGACTGCCACTTTATTCGAGATGAATATAAGCGTGATGTCATTAGTCTACCGCATGTCCCTACAGAGTTTTAGTTTGCCGATATTTTCACTAAGGGACTTCCTCGGCCTCGTCATCAATTTCTTGTCTCCAAATTGCTGCTTTATGACTCCCCCGCATCAATTTGAGGGGGGGTGTCAATCCAGGCCCATCCATTTTGGCCCATGTCCAGGCCCATTTGTAATTGATTGTGATTAGTCAAAGTTACTTAATGTTAGGATCTGTAATTGATATGTAATTGATTGTGATTGATTATAATTAGGATTGTAATTAGGGAATTAGCCCCTTATAAATATACAACAGTCGATCCTAAGAGGGGAAGACATTTAACTCTATCTTTCTCATGTTCTGGAATTCATCTCTCTCAAAACTGTTAGTAACTTCTACTGTAGTTACTACTTTGGATATGTAAACAAATCAAACAAGAAGAACAATTATTTTTCGTTTTTAAGGTCTGTAAATATTACTTGTAAATAGTAACTTCTATTGTGGGTCCTACTTGGCCTATATAAACAAATCAAATAAGAAGAACAGTTTACTACTTACCTCATTTATCAGTAAATATATTGAGATTATCTAATGCTATAATTAATATTGCAAAAAAAGTTTTGTGGACTCTATTTTCAGCAGAACAATCAAGTATGATGTTGCCAAACAAGTTCTTACAACTCATTTTCAGCATGAAGTATGATGTTGCCAAACAAGTTCTTACAACTCATTTTCAACACAACCATGTAAGTTAAAGTTATCCTGTAAATTATCTACTCATTGAACGTTTAAATAAAATTACATTGTCTATAAAAATTCTACCTGAACCTTTGTCCTTATTATCCAATTCTGTAATACTCATTCTTTCTTCTTTGCTAGCTCTTTTAATATGCAAAATGTAGGTATTAATTCTTTGTAAATTCCAAGCTAACTATCAACATGACTTGTATAATATTTTTAAAGGTCTCCAATTCCTTTTCATGTCATTTTGAACTTTTGACGAATTAATGTTGTCATTGAATATTGGCTTATCAACAATTAATCCGTCCCTTTTATCATTACTGGGAAAAAGCATCTACAACTTTGCTTGACTGTTAGCCCACCAAATTGTAACATGATAGTTACTTAAGAACAGTCTACGTTTTAGCATTTTTTTCCTTTGAAGAGCATTCTTTTACTTTGATGAATTTATTGTTTGTCATTTTCTCATTTACAAACACCTTACATTTTAACTATTATCTAAGATTCAAGCTTATGATCATCGACAACTATGCAACAAGTATATTATCTATTTCTTTCTTTTAATTTATCCTACTTAAGCATTATCATTACTGCAATGATTAGATAAGAGCCATGATACTATACAACTTCTTTCTTCCCTTCTAAGATCTTACTTGCATGCATATAAGATAATTTCCTTTCCACATTGTAATTTTATATGTGTCTATATATTGATTGATAGATTTATTCCTTCTTCAGTGTCAAATTACTATTAAATTTATGCAGGCCTATATATAGCCAACATATGAATTACCAACCACCATGTAGCAGGCATCATAGATGAGATGCATTTTTTTTTCAAAGGATTTTGATTTCCTTTTTTTTTTTCTTTTGTTGTTTGATGCTACCAAACAGATGTGATCCATTCCATTTGGAATGCGTAGAGAAACAAATTAAGCAACACCTTTGGATTATCCTTTGAGGCCTGCCAAATGCCACAAGTAATTCCCTTTTTACTTTCATAAGTAAATGCCAGCAATGAAGTCATATCTTATCAATAACAAAATCCATTTATTTGTCTTGTGGCTGCATTTGCGATGAGAAATGATTATTGAATATTCTCTTTTTGCCGTTGTCATTTTTATTGTATATCTTTTTCTTTTTTTTTTTTGCTTTTTAGATTACCTATCAAAATCACATAAGAAATATGGATCAATTGTCAAGTTATGGGTAAGGTCCTACTCAGCTTCTTGTGCCAGTAAAAGATCCAACACTGATCAAGGAGTTACGGATAAGGCTAATGAAAAAATACCATTGACAATGAAAGTATTTCGTTTGACTTTAGCCAATCCAGCCTCTTTGTTCCATCTTTTGAGAACGTAAACATTTACTCAAGTAATGATGAATCTATTTTTTTTTTTTTTTGAAGTTCAGCATTCTCTTCTCTGTGTTTTCATCTCTGTACATGATAAGATGAGATGAGATATAGAGGGTGGACTACAAAATCTTCCTATATGGTTATAACCCAGTAAGAGATTTTCCATATTATTTCTCATAAATTTATTGATCTTTTCTATTATTTTTTTGTTGTTTCCATATTTCTTCAATTACAATACCTAGCAATACAAATTCTCCTTCTTTTCTACTTGAATACTTGAATTTCTTTTTAATTGTTTTTCTCTTTTGTTTATCAGTATTACTAAAATTAGATAGAATTACTTTAATTTCTCTTTAATTGTTTTCCTCTTTTGTTTATCACTAAGGTAAAACTAGATATAGTTCTAAGCATAAATAGGCATATGGTATTTTATGATAGCTATTCTTTATTAGATTTTATTTATGTTAAATGTTTATGGGCTTTCATGATAGTGCTTCGTATAATGCAATTTCAATAAGTTAGAGCTGGTGTTTTATGTTTGTAAGTTTAATCTAATTAGCAAGGAGATTTAATTGCCTCTCCAATCGGCCAAATTTTTAATTAACAACCATCCTACTTTACCAAGTGACTGTAAAATGGATAACCAGAATCCCTCAAAACAGTTTATAAGTATTCTTCCTCCACTCAAGGCACCAGTTTGAATGAAATCTCATTCTATTGTAGCAAGATTAAAATAACCCTTCGATGCCATTCCTGTTAATTTCTTATGCAGCCACAAATTGTTATGCAATGCAGTTATGATAATTTCCTTCTGTTCTCTTGCTTTAATTGCTTAATTTCCTTGCAATGTAGGATTAGTCATTCCTTTTTGAGGATTTTTCCACAGGGGAGTGCATGCATCTTTGATTCCATCTTTAATCCATGAACTTTGTGCATTGATATTTAATCGCAAATTTTGTCCACTATTTTATCATTATTGTTCATGTACTATCCTTTCTTGTTTTATTCAGTGAAAAGAACTCTACTTCAAATTTAAAATGGTTCTAATCTCTGAAACTTGGATGAGCAGGTCAAACAAATCACTATGGTAAACTCTACATTCTGCCTTTGTTATTTGCCATTTTAAAAATCAAGTGTTATTTCACCTTTATTTAGAAAACATTTTTTAAGTGCATCTACTTGGGAACTGTCTACCATTCCTACAAAGTGTCTATTTGTTTTGATCTATTATGATTGAAATATCATGATCTTTACAAATAATCCAACTGCTCCACAAAGGTGATGGAATCTCATGCACATTATAAAAACCTTCCTCAATTCTAGGAAGATAACTTTTTTTAATTTGATTCTTTGATTTCTTAAATTATGAGCCACGAGGTCATACTTGGTGCTCTCTTTTTCCTTCATTTGTTTATGGTCTTCATTTGCCCCTTCCATCATAAGAGAGGATTCCTCAAACAATTTCAGGTAGACTTCAATGAATGACAAGTACCCTTCATCTTCTTAATTGAGTTGAGAGAACTATGGACATAACCAGGGTAGTCAGACTATTGATTTGCGTGAGCTCGAATAGGTGCTTTACTTCTTAAAGTAACTAGGATATTACTAATGCTCGGGTTATGGAATGCCATAAAAAATTAGGTCATCAAATGAGAGCAACAGTTGAGTTACTTCACGAATATCCAAATTTCAAATCTTTCAGAAAGTATTTTGATTTGAAGTTGTCCAGTCTCTCTGTAAACGATATATTTCTCACTTTCAACAAAAGCAAAATTTGGTTCAGAAATATAAAATATATAGTCTGTTCAGAAAAGGTGTTGTTCAATGTTAAATTACTGTTAAATTAATGCATTATTACTTATTTACTCTTTTTGAAAGGGTAACATATTCTTTATTACCAAATCAACAACTTGAAATGAAAGCATGGTTAGCGCTATTATAATGAGAATCTATTTCACTTTTTCAATGAATCTGCAACACTAACATACTAAGTGCAATCACGTATTTCAGATACCTGTCATATGAGTGAATGTTCTGAGTCATTTCTTGGCCTGCTTGTTAACTTTCTCTACACATCCACCTGGGTTCCACTTGCATGCATCTTCATCTGTGGGTCATTTGATGAGGGACATGTGGATGGACATTTGTTGGCCAAAATGGGAAGCCAACGATCAAGACCCTCTCAAACAAACACAACAAACAGAGAAACAAAACAACTACCTTTCTCGTCATTTGATCGCCCTCTAAGAATCTCTACAGGAATCGATGCTCAAGTGCTCAAAGGTAAGATTTTTGTATGCAAATCCCTTCTTTTCTTCATTGCTCCATCTTCATTTGTTTGTTACTTGATTTTATTAAATTTTTTATGTGCTGGAATTGGTTGGTTTGTTGAGCAGAAATGTCCACTTCTCCCAAATCAGAGCTTCTAACCCAAAAATCTAGACCCTAAGTTGTGTCTTATTTGGTAAGAGACATTGTCTTCCAAACAAAAAGAAGAAGAAAGTCATCACTTTTGACTACCATTTGGCGCTTTCTACTTTGTCAGTTTTTTATCTCCAAGTCATATCATTTTTTCCTTCTTCTCCATCCAAACACTCTTCCCTACCAGCACTATGGCTTGCTGCATTCCTTACTTCATCTAACTTTTTTTTTCAATTTAAACAAAAACAATAAGTGAATTTGGAGTATTCAACAGGATAGCCATAGTGGTAATGAGACTGGGAGAGAGACTAAGACCCACGTCATCATCTTTGACATTGTTTTTTTTTTTTTTTTTGGTAGAAATCATCTTTGACATTGAAGTCTTATACAATCATCATTTCTATCATCAAAGTCTCTGGAGTGGTTATTTACTAATACTTGTATGATCTTGGTTTACCTTTCATTTTTGTCAAACCTAAGTAAAGTGTTTAACAAAATATATACATGTAGAACCATTCAAATCTCCAATAGAAGCCCATTACCAAATGACTGATTTATAATGTCTGGGGGTGCCAATCCCACGTACCCAGGTGAATACAAATTTCAGTGTTTCATGCACGTGCCTTGCACGTGCAGGGCATGACTAGTTATAAATAGATATGAGCCCAGAACAAATGACCTACTTCTTTTTTTTTTTCTCTAAACAACCAACGTGGGGCCCACTTGTTACATGCATTCTGCCAAGTGGACTTCTCTATGTGGTGAGCCTCAGTGATCCACCTTTTCCATTCCAAGTGAACATCGTCCCGAGTGAGCGCAAATTATGAAACCATTTTCAATTGATCGAATACTTCAAAAGTGGCTCCACTCAACCACTTTTATTTTATCAATAGACTAGTGGATAGGTACGTGCCTCGCATGTAATGTTCATTCAAATGTAATCAAATAGTAAGATGTTTTAGCTATAGTAATATATCATAAGTAGTGTCAAATAATGTATAGGATAGGATATACACTTATATACATACAAAGATTGTATTGTATTGTTAAGTTCGCTAAAATTTTCCTTGAATAAGAGGTTTCACATGAAATGGGCAAATTGCAAACAGGGCTTATATGATGATTTCAAGCATCTTGCAAAACATAAATTCTACGAGCTACCAAATAGACAATTAAAATTAAGAAAAAAAAAAGTAGAGTTCAAGAAATTCAGGTATCCTGTCTCCATATTTGCAAGAGATGAAATTCCAAGAATTTGAAATCCATTAAAATAAAATAAGGAAAGGGAAAATCAAGGAAGGAAAAAAAAAGATGAGACAATCTACAAGAGCACTTACATGTTGAGCTCTTTGAGGGAGTATGCGTTATGAACGAGGCAAGACGTGAATCATCATGTATGTTCACATTGGCAAAGCTCAACTTCTATCTAACATAGGAAAATGATGAAGTTACCGAGAAATTAAAAAGAGAACAATCTATACACATAGGAAGATGAGGAGATAGAGAGAGAGAGACTGATGTTTTTCTGTACATAAAAAATAGTAGTGGAGAAACCATATCCAATACAATGTAGTCATGGTTTCTAATACAAGACCAACAGTCATTGGGTAATCAATATAAGGGATGCATATTAAGAAATTAAAACAAAATATAAAGAATAGTTATGGAATTCAAAATGGTAATTTCATGAGGGGTTTTGGGCTCATTTTACTTTTTGTGCCTTTTCTCAATCATGTATTATGTTTGTGCAATAAAAAAATGCATGAATGAATTGATTAGAAGAATCACAAAAGCAGATTGAGATGAAATATGAATTGAGATGAACATGGAATTGATAATAATACCATCAGGGAGACGAAATACCTGAGACGTCGTGTCTAATATGTAGAAAAAATGGAACTATCATAAACGAAAGGGAAGAATTGTCATCATGCAAGGAAAGAACATATGATGAAATATAAAGAAGCAATGAAATGGAGATATATACAAGCTTTGTAGTAAAGATTCTTTGATGCATACCTTTGGGAGCTGGATTGCATTGATCACACATTGGTGGGTTTCTTGAGGAGAGAAGAATTATGTATATAAACTAACTGGATTAATTTGTCTTTCGTATAGACAAATTGGTGAGCTATAGGAACATATATTGGTGAATTATAGGTACGTAGTGAAATACTGAAAGTAAAGTCTCAGATTAAAAGTTTTCCATCAGTACGTACGTGTAGGGGTGTACATCGGGTCGGGTCCCGCGTTATCGGACCGGGTTTGACCCGACCCGAGTAATGCACACTGGGAACCCGACCGAATGCTCGGTAATATATAGCCGGGTTTGCCGGGGTCGGGTTACCAGGTAACCCGGTTACAATTGAAGAAGAAGCGAAGATCCAATCCCAATAGACATTACCAAAAATGGTGTTGTAGATGATTTGACAGACAGAGAAAGAGAGAAATGCATGCCTACAATAGAATGCAGAGCGCCGGCCAGTCGACGCCATCTCCTCCCCGGTCGCCGTTCCGCTCCCCTCACCCGCGCTCCGGTCGGTCCAAGACCGGGAGGCACCAGGGCCTAGCGCAGCCCAACCTGTTGCAGCGGCTGACATGTCCTATCTTGTCTGTGTTCCTCCGCTGGCAGGGCCTATTCCTCTTCGCTCCTCTCCAGATCTCTGGAATGCTTCTTTGGAGCTGGTGGGCAGGAAAGGAGCTCTGGTATCCGGAATCTATGCCCTTTAGGGGTTGAACAGCCACTGTTGGATGCATTATCGCCATCATCATCAGCATCATCTATGGAAGGGCTTGTAGCTTTAGGAACGCAGTGGAATCCTTTCGCCGATTCTTTGGCCTTTTTTGATCGAATGGAACGCTCTATGAGTCTCTGTATTGGGTTCTCCTAGTTTTTCTTCCTCTTGGAGCCATTGCAGAGATTGTACGACTTGAATTGTGGTGCTGTGAATGAAGGAAGACAACTTTTTTCTTAGGGCCTGTTTCTTTATTAGAATTAAAAGAATTCATGTCTGGTGATTGTCTGGGAATTTCAAATCCTGATATTTGAAATGCTACCAAATTCTGGAATTCTAAATTCATTATTTCATTCATGCCCTGAATTCCTACCTGAACTCCCGGAATGCCGTCGTCCCTCTCCCGAAATTTATGTGCCAAGTGAGATTTCCAAATCCTACTTGTTAAAGTGGTTTTTCAAATGCTGGGTTTTTTGGAATTTGAAATGCTTGGAATTTCAAATGCCCAGAAATTCTGTGGGAATTCTAGTAATGAAACACAGAATTCCTGATAGGAATTCTGAATTCCCAGACAGCCTGAACTCCTGTCAGGAATTCTAGTAAGTGAACAGGCCCTTAATGACAAGTGGTAGTTGCCTGGTCCACTACAAAGAGATTTGTGCCCACCGGCTCCCCATTTTGGATTAGTAATGCACCAAAAGTTCATTGTAATTGCCATAAAGCATTTCTTTTCTTAGACGTTCCTGTTCTCTGGAATGCAAAATTTATTTATTTTTTAATGTTTTTTTTTTATAACCGGGTTATCGGGTGACCCGATAACCCGATTAACAAAACTTCATTAACCCGGGACCCGGTCCGGATTAGTATGTTCCGGGTCGGGTGAGATCCGACCCGGTCTAAGACCATGTTCCACCCGCCCGAATACGTCCGGGCCGGGTCGGGTTACCAGGTCAGACCGGGTTTCCAAACCCGATGTACACCCCTACGTACGTGGTAATTCTTTACAAAATATAAAACAAAAGTAATAGATACAAGGATTGTAGAAATCCCATCATTCAGAAATTTACACGTTGCTATTGGTTAATTACATCCAACCTATTACAAAATGACAATCATAAGAAACAAAAAAGTGACCAACATCAGCGTTTTAAATTTGCAATTATGCGGCAATCATTGTCTCCATATGCCATTGGCTTTGATCCTACAAAGGATACAACATTTCAACATTTTAGGAAGGGATTAACAAGTACGAAAGTTATAAACGTTACTCTGAGTAAAAGTTTTAAAGTTAGTGAAAGAATAGTGTTATGAGTCTGATAGCCCTTTCTTTTTTTTTTTTTTTTGTGCAATTTGTCATTGGCTATCTCAATTAGGAACCTAATTTGACTCAATAATGAGTTAGGCCAGAGTTGTAAAAGCATTTAGAGTTTTATAACTATTCTTGGGTAGCTATTTTAATTAGAATGATTGGATATGTAAGTGATTGGATAGATGAGAAAATACCCTTTTTGCTACATAAACAAATCTAAAAGCTATTCATTCTTTTGCGATGTGATAATAATGGCCCTTTTTCTGGCCACTCTGATGTTCTTGTACTTTGATGTAGAAAAGAAAAATCTTATCTTGATAATTTCTCATCCATATTTTGACTTGATCATGATTTTTCTGCAAATAAAAATAAAGATAAAAATTAAAGATTATGTTTCAAAACATCTTCAATAGATTGTATTTGAGAATTACAAAGGTTATTAGGGCTGTCAAAATTAACCGTGAAAACCGAACCGCCCGGCCGAACCGACCGTTTGGTCGGTTTATAAATTTTTTTAAAAACAAAACCGACCGAACGGTTTTTATAAGTTTTTTTTTTTCAACGGTCGGTTTTTATAATTACGTAGAAACCGTTCGGTTAAAACCAAACCGACCGAACAAAAATCTTTTATCAAAACATCACTTGAGGCCATGATAGTTGAATAGTGTGGTTGGCTGGCACATGACGAAATAACTGTTGATATAATTGTTATGCCGTTCACTAACAGCTCGAGCTTTTGGTGTAACTGGTTATTAACATGGTATTAGAGGCAAAGGTCACGAGTTCGAAACCCCTGGGAGGCATGTTACCTCCATCTGTCTATCGGGTATGTCTGTTCCGTCTGTTTGTTGGGTTGGGTTTCGAATTCGAACGGCTTCCCGTTCGAGAGGGGGTGTTGATATAATTGTTATGCCGTTCACTAACAGCTCGAGCTTTTGGTGTAACTGGTTATTAACAATAACAACATAAGTTATTAATTTGTAGAACTGAAAAACAGACCGTGATTTGTGTACATACTTGTATGATTACATTGAGCACACCGTTTTTTTATGTTTCTAAAGTGACATTATTGTCTCCATGTGGATTGCTTGTACCTGTAGGAATTTGGATCATTCAAGCCAGCCCTCACAGAATCTTTAAGGCTAGCCTTGTATCCATCAGTAGGGCCCATCTCTTCATTGTAAACTACTCATAATTCATCTCATAAATCATACTGTCGTCTTCAATTTGGGTGAAATTTTTCTCTCTTTCCTGAACACCCCCCAACCCAAAAATAAAAACACCCAATTAACCGAAGACCGACCGAAACCGACCGAACCGAAATGTCAGTTTCCAATGTACAGTATATGTACTTTGGTCGGTTTCGGTTATCGCAAAATTGTAAAACCGAAAGTTTCGGCCCGGGTGTCATATGTCGTTAAACCGACCGAAAACCGACCGCTTACAGCCCTAAAGGTTATTGACATAAAATCACCTTCATTTGAGCATTCATAATATATTCTCATGTACAAGAGAATATTTTTTGTGCTTCATCTCCATAGAGCGTTGCATGAATAGATGTGCTTGAGTCTGTAATTTCGACATTGATAACGCATCTATAGGTTAATGAAAGTTAGTATGAGTTTTGATTTATAAATGTAAAGTACATAATTTGTCTACATTATTAGTGTACCTTGGTATTGCAGTGTCTAATTTATTGCAATTGAGGCATGTAAATGATGAACCGTAAGTTTCTTGTATCTTTTTTTTTTTTTTTGCAATGATTGCATGCCATATACCAGAACTGTTGGTTTTCTGGTATGCTTGTAATTAAACCTTTGACCCAATGAATGTTATCCTATAATAATATAATTATGATGTTATACATGTGGAATAAATAATAAAATGGAGTAAATAAATACATACAAGTTGTTCAGAATCCATGATTTTTTGGATTGACGTTATTTCCAAATCTTTTGGCTTTGGTAGTTGTAAGTATGATTTCTTTGAAACAATATAATCCCATACTTTTTTTTTTGTATAGAGCTGTAAAATGAAAAAAACAATTAGTTAGTTTTATTTTTTTATTTAAGCATGTATAATATTTTTTTAAAAGAAAATACTTACAACAAAAGCATTTCTTCTGCTTCGGGTATGGTCGGATTAATGAGAATATTTGATGATGACCTTGTTGAGAATGACCTTCTTCCTTAATTGAGGATGAAAACACCAATTAAAATATTATTAGTCATAAACATAATTTAAAAATTATAAGTACTATGAATCAATAGCAGTATTCAAATAACTATATATTTTATCCTAAAACTGTTATTAAATAGAAAGGTAGATATATAAATTAATTTATTCATTTTTGCTTCATACCTCTAAACTCTTTTGGAGCTAGATTTGTTGCAACAATGACTGGCTTGGATAGTAAGATCTCAAATATTATTTTACATTCATCTTCTATGAATTTGTCCCAGGCAGATAGAAATATAGGCTCCAAACTCTACAATAACGAAGTTTAATAGTTAGTATTTTTTGTGGGTATCTTTGAAAAGTTTTTAAAATATGTATACATTGAAAAGTAAAAAGATTTTGAGAATGTGAAAAATATACTTTGAATCAACGACAACTATTTCTTGAATTAATGCATCTTTGTTGTCCCATTTCCTTTTGAATGTTTTTTTTTTTTTTTTTTGGAGAATATCCAAGACAACGCCAATAATATCTAAAAAGCAAGAAAGTATTGTTTGGGATTTTATTCAATATTAAAACTACTGATATATTAGAGATATTGGAGGATTGATACCTGCTGTTGTTGTTGAGCTAGGATCAATGGAAGTGGATTTGAGAGGGGTGAAATTATACTTTTTTGGTGTACTGATGATTGATGCCTCTTCAACTAATTCCACTTTTGTATAACTGTTAATGATCATCTGATAGTCATGCTCGACAATTTATACTGCGGCGAAATTTTTTTAATGAGACCATTTGATATGTAGTATGTATAATCCTGTGGGATTCTTGAAGCAAATATATTGATGTCATCATTGAAAATTGTTGCTTGCATTTTTATCCCTATATTGAAGAAACAAAGCATTTGCATTAATAATATAATAGGATATTAGTTTTCATGCTAATATCAACTATAGATGAAATAATACCTCTTCATCAATCAAAATTAAGTGTTGGTAAGTTGATTTACTATTCTTTGAAGATTGTGGACGTCTCATTAATTTCATGAATGCAAACCTTTGTAGTCCAGCTTTGAATCCCATCATTAATTTCTTTAAGCATTTGATATTGCATTGCCATTTTTATGTATGTATGTTTAGAAGAGTAGTAGCTTGAAAAGATAGAGATTGTAATTTGAATTAGAGAAGCAATAATGCATATTACTGAGCTAATGTCAACGAAAAAAATACAAATATTACAGTAAGAATCTTAGTTTTGATATTTTAAATTTTTTTCTATTTAGTAAATTCATGCATTTAAAAACAATCTTCAAATCAATTTTTAAACTGAGGACACGGATTGTTTTTTGTAATAGAAAATAAAGTCAAAAATGCAGAAATGACAGAACTTTTTATGATAATTTGAGAAAACTGGCATGCCTTTGATTGAGGTATCCTGCAGCATTTATATATTATCATGAGACCAAAAAAAAATAAAGAAATCCATGTAAAATAATCTAGTGATAGTTATATCAAATTTGTTTGGGCCATGATTGGACCGTTATATTCAAAATATGATATACTTATCCCCTAATTATAACAGCAATCAATTTCATAATATGGTACTCCATTGGAGATGCAAATAAACCTTTTGAAGCTCAAACTCGTGGAAGAACTTGGTTGCTGCCCCATTAAACTTTGTCGGGCCTTAAGTCCTTAACTCAAAACCAAGTAAGTCTATCCTGTGTATACATATTAGAGGGACAAATAGAACGAAAGATTCAACTAATTATGGTAGAAAATGAAAATTGGATGTACAAAGCATGCTTCATAAATATATGATCTTTAAAGACATAACTTTTGAGATATCAGAAAAAGGAAAAAGACCAAAAAGAAATTAATCCTTTGAAAGGATAGACCATCCTATAATGCAAATATTATCTATAGTAACATTAGACACCAATGCATTACTTACATCTTCATCAGTCAACTCTACAGTGAAGAGATATCCTTGTCCTCTGTTGTTCTTGTAACTTGCCAAGTTGCCTTTATTTGTTAGCCTAACCGTTTATGCTCCAGTTTCAATGATATGGATTTAAAGAAACAAGAGGACGAACTGTTCATGTCATTGGCAGTCTTGGTGCTCTGCACTGTACATGTAATAGATAAAATGAGAATATATATACATACATACATATATATATACGTACTGCTAAATTTTAGCATTTAGGAATAATACAGACAAAGAAAAGGTGCTCTAAATTTGAGGATAGAAGAACATGAAAGTGGACTATTTGAAGGGGTACTAAGAAATGATCATGAATGCTATAAGTTATAAAAAGTGAGAAACTTCAAAATACTCATGAAAAAAACCATTTTCAACCTAGATACAATTGTATGGGTTTCAGAGAGCAGTAAGGTGTGATCTTTCAATCATTTGGACTTGAAGGGGACCATGTAAAAGTATATGGCTCTCCACTATTGATTATTAGTAATAGTGATGGGAAATTGAAACATAATTTTATTGATTTTATTAAAAGGTAACCAGCATAGAAGACATTTAATGAGGAAAGTTAGTACAGTTATAAAGAAATCAATGGTGTTCAATGGATCAAAGAGATATTGTATCCATCCTAGCCTATCTGTTGCTGCATTTTTAGATGCAAACCATAAGCAGTACACTTATGTCTGAGAGTGCTCAGTTTGATGGATGCTTATGAGGGAAGTATGTCATAGTTATTATTTCAGGTTACTATATTACAATAAGGTTAATGATTTTGTAATGTAAAATAGTACATTTGAATTATTTGTATTGAAGTATAAATAAATAACCATTTTGGTGTTATTTAGCTCTAAAGAGAAACATTAATTTATATTAGAGACATAGAAATGAAAATATAAAAATATGATATAAATTGGTATGTTAGAGCAATATGTATTATGTATGAAAAAATGTATAAGAATAAGAAGCCATCTAGGTGTTGACAAAGTAATAAGTTTTTTCAAGTTTTTATGAATCATGTATAATTTGTAATATATGATTTATAAGTAAATGTTTAAAAGTGGTCTATGTGATAACATATACATGTATTATATCTTTGGCATCATTTGTTGTTAGAAGCAAGCGCCAAGAGCTCTCCGTAGACAACATTTCTTGTATATGATGTTTCATTCTTGTTGTTGGAAGATAGATTTATTAATATCTTGATGGCCTCACCAGATCTTGCTCTTGATAAGGCAACGTATAGTTGTCCATGTGAAAAAACAGGTTGAGGTAGATAAATGCCAACATTTTACAACGTCTGCCCTTGAGATTTATTTATTGTCATTGCAAAGCTCAAATGAACGGGAAATTGTTTTCGCTTGAATGGCAATGAAAATTTCTCGTCTTGATTTGATTGCAATGGGATTCGCGGTAGAAACACCATTTTTCCTTCATGATGACCAACAATAATCTCAGCATCAATTATATTTTTTTGAAAATTTCTGCAAATTAATCGAGTGCCATTGCAAAGGCCAGAAGAAGGGCCGATGTTACGTAATAAGATGACTGGACATTTTTTCTTCAATATCAATTCATGTGGAGGTAATCCACTTGGAGTCAATCCATTTAGAAATTCTTCTGGTAGATTTTGTTGTGCCTCATCTATTGCATAATCAAAGCTGTAGTATTTGACTGAATTTCCTGGGAATTCTTCAATCAAGATTTGGTTCGGCTCATCAATAAATTCATTTTTTGTTGTCAATATAGCTCAGTTTGTCATGAAATGAGCATCATATCCATTCATGATGAGATTTGGAAAGACACAATTGATAAGTTTGAACTTTGAGCTAATGTCATCTGTATAAGGAATGAGTATTGTTTTTAGAATTTGAATTCTTTTTTCTGAAATAGCTATTTCAGTTCCATTCCCAACACGTACTAGAAATTCACTAAAATGTGGATCTATTTTAGCTCTCATATTTTCTGTTAGTTCTATTATCTGGATTTTTTTTCATAATTCTGACATCACCAAGCTTGCATCAATTTTTTCCTTTTTTCCACCACAAATGACAACAGGGGGTATTTGTCGAAAATCTCCTTCAAATACTACTACTTCTCCTCCAAATAATAGTTTGCAATCAGTTATATCTTGCAGTATAATATTAAGTGCTTCAATTGCCCGCCTATTTGCCATGGATGCTTCATCCCAAATAATAAGTTTTGCTCTATGCAATAGCTCTGTAGGCCACTTTGTTTTGATATATTACATGTGGAATTATCTTCAAAGTTTAATGTTAATTTGAACCGTGAATGTGGAGTGCGGCCCCCTAGCAAAATTGATGCAGCAATGCTAGATGTGGCAGTTGCTAGTGCAATATGTCCTTCTGATCTCACAGTTATGAGTAGAGCTCGATATAAATATGTTTTTCCTGTTCCTCCTGGACCATCGATAAAGAAGACTCCATTACTGCCGCTTCTTATTCTTTCTAATATGATGGTATAAGCTCTTTTTTGTTCAGGATTCAAATTTTGAACTGTGAACAACTCATTTTCTGAAATTGGGATGTTTAGTTCTTCATGAATTTCTTTTAGGAGCTTTTCATCTGGACTATCAACAATCATTACGGCTGGTAAAGCATACTCAATAATACTTTTACCCATTGATTCAAGGAAGTAATTGATACTCTATAATGCTTTTGCCTCAGTGTTCCTTGTAGACATGAAGTTTGTTCCTGCAAAATCTTCAGACATCGCATATTTATATTTGTCCCATAATGCTGCAGGATTATGCACTCCACAGTAGACCAAAAGTGTAGCAAATAGTCGTCGCAATGTAAAAGGCATTTGGAACAATGATGCTTCCTCTAAGATCAATATTGTTATCAGATTCAAGCAAACCAAATTGCTCTGCTACTTTACGGAATGTATCAAATTTAATTCCATTGACAGTTGGTAAACTTTGATATGATGTAGCTCCTTTGACATGATTTAATAGTAATCACAGATAATACCTTTCTCCCTCAACTGGGCTTGCAGCAACAAGTCTACCAATTGCATTTCGTTGCTTTCTTTGGCTCTAGTATTTTCTATCTTCATTCCAAACATAATATTCAGGGAATTCCTTATAAAGAAATATGCAAGCATCTTTATCTAGCTGATTCATTTGAAAGTATCATGTCAACATTGTTTTAGATGCTTGTTGATTATGCAAGATGCTCAATAAGTTTGTATCTCCTCGGAATCCAACAGTTTGCATATTTTCTAGATGAACTTGTAAGCTTTTTGACTGATGGATACATTTCATTTAAACAGAACTAGTAAATCCTCCACATTGCTTCTGAAAGAGATATCCATCTTGATTATTGAAATTGTTGTATCTCATCAATATCTTCAGGAACAGCATTGTTGCCAAGATGAAACATGACTCTATCATGTCCTTTATAAATATACTTGTATAGATATTTTACTATTTTTACTGTCAAACAAACTTCAACATTCATGTGGCAGTTGAACTTTGCTAATAGATACGGGTTATATGGAGCTACCCATCGATTATCCAGCAAACAACCACGAACTTTGACTTCTTCTCCAGTGTTTTGTCTCTTATATAATGGATAAGAATTCTTTCTTTGTGCTGTGACAGAACAAAAATTCCCGAGGATAGTGATTTTTGCATTGTCCATTTCTCATACAAACATTATTCGGATTCAAATTCCCACATGGTCCATGCATCATATGTTAAACAACCATTTTGTATAGATGTGGATAGCTTCTGCTATTGGGAAGTTCAGCAAACACAAATTTGTCATACATCTCAGGGGTTTTAAGTTTGTACCCGTGCTTCAAGATGAGTAGGAAATGAGCATGTGGAAGTCCTCTTTTTTGAAATTCTATAACATATACATGTGCTGCAACTGCACCAAAAATATTATTCTTCATTAAATCAAGTTTAAGTTCTTCTATCTTTGCTCTAAAAACTCATGCAATCAAGTCTGGTCTGTTTTGTGCTTTTTTATGATGACCAAGTTGATCTTTAATTTCTGACCAAGCTGGATTACAAGTGATTGTCAAGAAGATGTCTGGTTTGCCAAACTGTTGAACTAATGCCATTGTATCAAGGTACCGACGACGCATATTTCTTGGACCTCCTATAAACGATGGTGGCAGCACTATTCTTTTTCCAATCTTCTTTCCAGAAGTTTCACCAGTGCTAATGCTATCCATTATTCCTTGATATAAATCTGCTCGGATTAAATCTTGATCATTTCGGAAGTAATCCAACCGAGAAGTTTCAAGTTTTATATACATGTCAACAACATACTGTTGTAAAAGACGACCAGAATGTAGCAAAATTGAGCTTTCAGATGGTCGGATTTGTAATTTATAACAGTAATATTGTCGACATGATATTTTTTCTTTTGCTGAACTTTTTTTCTTTGAAGCTGACCGGAAAAAAAGAAAGATATTGTTAGTTTTTAGTGTTCAAGTTAATTTTATAAGTTTATATAAAGATAAGATATACCTCGCTTTTCTTTGTTCAACAAATCATCAATCGAAACTATATTTTGGTGACTTAACAACTCATTTCTTTGTCTTCGTTTAATACCTCTATACCAACCTGAATCTCCATAAGGAAATAGTAGTGGATACTCCAATGGATCATAGCAACCAAAATAATGCTTAATTCTGTGACTGTTTCCAGAATGACTATATATGATGATGTCACGCTCAGCTGATTGGTAGGTATCTGAATTCTCAGTTCAGATTCCTACAACTTGTGATGCTTAAGGTGCATTGTATACCCTTTTATCAAGTTGAGGATCACATCTTATGAATATTCTTGTATCATCACTGATGGACAAATCTCTTAAAGATCGGAAAAACTCACAATAAGGATTGATGGTCAATATATCCATTAGCTTTCGAACAACATGAGGCCTAAGCTTTGGTGACTGATACATCTTATTCTCCACTTCATGATCAGTATCATAAAAGTATAATTATACATATGATGGATGGCCATCAAGAGGTAGCAATTCATTGATGTAATGGTAAACTTAGCCTTGAACCTTGAAAGTGTAAATACCTTTGTTTCTCCAACAAAGCTCTTTTTCATATTTGACACCAAAGGAGGTGAATGCAAATGTATTGTTATATGTTCTTACATGTGTTTTGAAATGAACTGCCTCTTCACTATTTGAAGTGAATAGAGTTAAAAGCTCTTCAGGAACAAAATTTGAAGCTAGTAATACTTGACCAGTAGAACAGCAAAAACCCTTTGCTTCATAAGCAAATCTCTTTGCTCCACAATAGCTACAATCAGGTTTTTGTTCCAATATCGATCGTGGGGAAGGAATGCTTATGTCAGAACTATACACAACTGCATGTAAAAATTGTATTAGTATAATTTGGTTCTTTTAATAGACCTAAGTTTTTTTCTTGTATAAATATGTTTACCTCTTTGTCTGTAGTTTAATGTAGAAGTGTTTTCTAAATAAACACTTGAAGAAGCATCTTCATCAGATTCAGGGGGTTGTCTCGATGTTGACCCTGGTAGAAGATATATATATATAATCTTGAGAAGTTTGTAATATAAATATATATTAGATCAGATGAACATATTTATTAATTTTTTAATATAGAACTTACCAATCTCATAAGTATGGTATACTCTTTTTTCCATCTGCACTACAATATTTGCAGGAATATCATTGAGACTAATACCCTGCAGTGTATCAGTGGCTTCTGTTCGGTGCAAAAGATAAATATTTAATTAGAAATGTTTTTATTATATTTTTTAAAGAATTTTAATATTACATATAAGAGTATAGAATTAGTTACCTGTTTGGTGACTTGCATTAAATGATGAAGTAAGATTTCTAGAAGATTCTCCTTTTAGTAACTTTTTTCTAGCATAAGCCTCTTTTTTTCGTAAAAGAAGTGCGTCTTTATTTTCTTTTGGCAATGAGGCGTACCATTGTCTTCTTTCTAGTCGCTTTTGCAGTGTTGCATGCTCTATATTAGGATAAATATTGAAATTAGTAATTACAAATACTATTATTCATTGTAATTATAAACATAAATGTATTATAAAATTTAGAGCAAACCTAAGTTTGTTGTTGCTTTTATGGGATTTGCACTTTTAGAAGCATATCTTTTCTTCTTTGGAGCAGGTTCTAATGTTTCACTTCGTAATATTTGTGTCCTTTTATTTGCTTCCCTCTTTTCCATGTTGATTCTTTCTTTTTGTTCAATAGACAACTTGGCGAACCGAGTTGTGTTGCCTCTGATGATGCTTTTTGGACTTATCTTTTATAGAAAAGCAGAAGTCAGTCAATTTTTAGGTTTGATACTATATTTAAGTTATGCTCAGTTCTTACGTTTGATACTATATTTAAGTTATGTAGTATGAATTTAACCTTTTAACACTGTGTAAAATGTCTTTCAAAATGTAAATTATCTTAAAAGTATATGATGGTAAAGCAAACAACATATCTCAAGTAAGTTCATATAAATTAATCAAAAATCAACATGATTCCCAATTTAGATACTTATTTATTTGTGTTTAAAGATAAAGAAAAATGATATCAGGTGTCCATTTTCATATAGGTGGACAACATTAGCAATTTAAAACAGAAGAACAAGAGAGCAAGGTATCCATTAAAAAATAGCATCAAATGTAGTAATAAAAGAACTATCAATTATTTAAATTTACTGCAAAAATATACATATGTTCCAACAAATGCTAATTTAAATGGAAGGTAAGCATTCCATCAAAGAAAACTAAGATTAAAGAAATTACGAAAAATAAGCAGAAATCCTAAATGAATGAGACATATTTTTGGAAGAAATAATAACATGAGAACATCTCAGAAAGTTATTTCATACACCTTAATGACAAGAGGCACATTAAAATAGAAGAAAACTCATCTTCAAGTAAGAGAGTTGAGCTCTACTATTGGATGAACTTATTGTAAATCTTAGCTAGTGAAATGATGAATCCATCTAGATTACAGCATATCATTAAATTTTATTCCAATGGTACTTAATCACAAGATAGTTTGTTTGATTAAAATAAGAAATTAATGAATATGCATGAGATTTTGAAAATCATCACAAAAGGTGAGAAAGTATGAGTGTAGTAGGGGTGGGACAAGATTTACCTTGCATCATTAGAAATATGTGTGCATACAGAATATCATATCCATCATTGACTTCAAAATATTTGTATTAAAAATATTCAAAAAGTATTGAAAAGCTTAGATTCAAAATATGAGCCACCTTTTGTAATAAACGAGCTATCAATGTAGAATATTAATCTATGAAGATATCCCATCTCTATCAATGTAGAATTCACCAGAAGGAGGTGTAGAGAACCATCAACCATGACAATCTTTTCTCTAGTGATTTGAGTGTTCATAGAACAGCAAAAGAGGGGGCGGGTGGCTGTAGATTTGATATTTATATAAGACAAAGGTGAAAGTGACAAAGTTTTGTTAAAAAAAAAAAAAAAAAAACAAAGCTTAGTGTAGTTAACCACTAACCTAGTGGAACATAAAACTAAGCACCACCTTGTACTCTCAATGCTACAAGTAAAAGCTATGCAATCTGAAGAGAAACAAAAAGAAGGGCAGAGAGAAAGAAAGAGTTTATTGACATAATAGATATATGTTTGTAAATGTTGACACAGTGATTGTTGTTGGCGTCATATACTTGAAATGAAAAATTAGTATCACTATAAGTACAAACATTCAATGCTTAAATAACCAAAATATGAATATCTAATGATAAAATCTTAATTGCTTCTGATGTCCACCTGAAAAAAGTGTTACTCATGCAAGGTTGAGATTTTAGGGTGGAAACCTTTTAGACCTCCTACAACCCATGATTGATCATGCTTTCATATAGGCCCAACTACTAAGCCATTACATGCTTATGATCAACCTTTTCAAAAAGTTCTCTTAGTGTTAATTTTTGGTGGCTTCAAATTAATGGGTACGCTCACTACCCAATCACCCACTGATTGAAAGAGAGGATCAAAACTTGAGGATCAAAATCTCCAAAATTCTGTCTTTGAAACTCTAATAGTGCCTATACTCTAAAATGTTAAACAAACTTTTGACATAAGTGTATTAATTTAGATTTGGGTTTTTATCTACATTGAGGCGTATATCAATTAGTGTCCGACTTGTGGTCGCTTCAGAAAAACTTCAGAAGCATGATATAATTATGAAAAAAGAAAGATGCATTAATCAAAACAAAGAAACTGTACAGGGAGATTGAAAGAGCAACAGAGAGATCATAACAGAGCTTGATAATACAGTAGCAGTAACAGCAAAAGTGGATGTTTCACTACCTTGGGCTCACAATGCTCAAAACTTATATTCTGCGGAAGTACAGAGAAGGAAAAGACCAAAGACCTAGACCCAACGGATGAAATCCCATACTATGTGAAGGGCCAACGGTTTGTAGTGGAACTTTAAATGATTTTGAAAGGCTTTGAGAGTGATTGGCAAGCTGCGATTATGGTGCACTTCAATGGTGAAACTCTTCAACCATATTCAAGAATAAGGTAACTACATGGTAGTTGCAAAATATGATGTCCTGCTGCATAAGGATTTTAAAATCAATTCTGATGTACCTTTCTGGTGTAAATTTAAATCATATTAGTGTAACATTATTAATAACATATTAATGCAATCTGAGCTATCAGAATATAACATGTAGGAAAAACAAACCAAACAAGAATTTCGTTGATATCATCAGTTCCCTAAAATGGAAGTCTAAAAAATACATAAGTTCTCAAAAAGGAACCAGCCTCTGTGTAAGTGTTCAGATCACCTCAAAGTTATGAATTGCTTTGGGAACCCAAAAACTAACAAACTGGGTAATTCTAAAATCACTTTCAGTTGTAAACTTGTAAATAGCATGAGGAATGAAAGGTGTGTTGTAACTTCAAAAATAGAATTTGCAGTTAATGCAGAACAACAACTTGATGAATTGGGGTGGATGTTTCCAAAATCGCGACAACTTTGCAAATTGCTTTGATGGGTCATCATCAATCGTCAATTGCATAGAAAATCAAAATGAGAAATTGAGTGATTCGGAATCACCAATAATTTGCCAATTGATTCGATGGAGCAAAGAGAATTAGCATAAGACTGAAAAAATTGGGCATTTCCAAAATCGCCTGCATAGTTTAATAAAATGATGAATTGGGTGATCCTAAAATCACCTGAACTCGAATTGGGCATTTCCAAAATCGGCTCCAATTTGCCAATTGCTTTTGTGGGTCATCGTGAAACACATAGAAACTGATAAACTAATAATAAATTAAAAGAAAGAAGACAGCACGTACAAGGGTGTCGTCGAGGGTGGCGACGAGGACGAACTTGGCGTTGGAGAACTTGACGCGGGAGACTGCTCGGCTGTGAAGTGATTACTGTACAAGGCCCAAATACACCCAGTCAAGATGATTTAGCATATTCGATTTATAAGCATCAGTCACATATACACTATATGAGGGGAAAAATGACACATGAAATAAAACAGAAAAAAGAAAATGAGAGGGAAGAGGAGGTGGAGGTGGAGGAAGAAGAAGAAGAAGAGAGAACAAGAAGCACCTGCAGCCAAGAGAGGAAACGGCTCCGGTGATCGATGGCTCGAGCTCCGGCAGCAAAGCAGCGAAAAGGGTTTCCTAACAAAAAGAAAAATAGAAAGGGAGATGGAAGATGGAGGTCGGTGAGAGAGAAGAAGCTGATGAGACAGAGACGTGAAGAGGAGTTTTTCTCCCGAGAGCTTTGAGAAACAAACGAGAGAGGACGAGAAGGGAAGAGTGTGTTTGAAAAAATAGGAAACTTTTCAAATATGGCATTAAGTTTTTGCCTTAATTTAAAAAAGGACATAAGTTTTGAAACTTTTTAAATTAGTCTCTAAGCTTTCCAGTAAATTTTCACCGGCCATTTAAAAGTATTTTCTGGTGACTTTTTCCCTCAATATTTTAAAAATACCCAAATTACCCTTCATTTAAAGCCATTATATGGTTTCGGCAGCCACTATATGCAGCCAATCGCTGTAGAAATACTTGGTGTCCTTGATCACCGTGAGGACACCAGCGAGGAAAACGAGGAGAATATAAAGGAAGTAAATGAGAGTTTTATTATAATGAATGGTAATTTTGGTATTTAAAAAAAAAGAAAAAATTGTCGAAAAATAACTTTAAATAGATGGATGTCCTTAATTGAAAATTTCCTGAAAAACTTAGGGACTAATTTGAAAAGTTTTGAAACTTTTGTCCTCTTTTGAAATAAGGCCGAAACTTAAGGACTTTTTTGAGATTCTCCCTTGAAAATATACTTTCCATTTGGGACGTGTTCTACTCTCCGTTTGGCACGTGTTTATGACGACAAACTACTACTTTTATAGATGGGAAAGGAGTCGACGACAAACTCCTGCTTTTATATAGAAAAAAAAATATAGATATAGATATAAATATAAATATGACATTCATTTTGACAACCCATATTATAAATAGATATGAGCCCCACGATTGGAACCCATTTCTCCTTTTAGTGTAACATTTGAATATAGTTGATAAAGGTTCAAACTTTATGTGGAGCATGGTGGGCCCCACTTTGAGTCCAATCCGCCCACTTATGGGACCCACTTAGTGGATCCAGAACCATTAAAGAGAAGGTGGAACTGGATTCGGACCTGGAACCGGTTTCTTGGCTCCGGAACCGGAACCAAAAGCATATATGGATGGGTCTGGATTCGGGTCCGGATCTAGGTAGAGAATGATATTAAGAAAATATGATTTTTATGAGTGACTTCAACTGTCCATATATATCCATAAAAAAAATCCATGAAGATCAGATTCTTCCTTTTTTCTCCCATGATTCTCTTTCCTTTCATGCACCAATCGCTTTAACTATTATTAGAATGCTAATGCATCCATCCATAGAAAGACAGATAAATATACAGATGTATGCATAGGATGGGATGAGATCATGGCATTTTGTTTGTTTTCCAAATCTAAGTCTTGTTGCCTTGAAGAGCTTGGGACATGGATAGTTTCTCTGCAGTAGATTGCAATGTTGTTTCAAGCAGAAAGGGTGGAGATAGTAGGAGTTGTCTGGACACTGATTTGCAGCATAAGTGGTCTAGAAGGTAGATTTCCCAACTTTTGCTTCTGGGTTTTTTTTTTTTTTTTTCACCTTGAAATGTCCAGTGTTTGATGTTTGTGTGTTTTGAGGTATTGATGGGGTGATTAGTGTGGTTCATTCAGATGGGTTTTTGTTCTTTTCTTGTTTGTATTGAGTTGTTGGGTCTGGTGTTTTAATAAGCCTTCTGTTTTGTGAGTAGATGATGTTGCATTGTTTTGTGATTGTAAGAATGCAAAACCTGTTTGCAATGTATTTTGGCATGAATTAGTGTTCTGATTTTTTCTAACTTGCATTAGAACTGTTGCGAATGTCATTTGGGACATAGCAACCAATTAGAATGCAATAAATGAGGACATGATGTGATCTTGACTACAGTTATTGGGATCATTTAAGAACTCATGGAAACAAAACAATACATGAATTGAGTTTTTTTTTTTTTTTTGGTGTACTATGCGACTGTCAAGTCCAGCAATTTTGACTGCAATTATAGTCCAACCATTGCATGGGACCCACTTTGGCCATGTGCTTTTGCTGTCGGTGGTTGGATAAGAAGGCACTTTTATGGAATGTTTGATGGTCATAATCATCTCATGAGAGGCCTCCTATACAAATGTCTAGAAATGATTTAGTTGGGAACTGTTTTTCTTGCATTCTCTTGATTCAGTGGTTTATGATCATCAAGTCAAATTGAGATTTTCTACCAAAAAAAGTTCCTATTTCTACCCCAAAAAAAAAGTCAAATTGAGATTTAGATCATACATAACAACCATTATATCATTCTTATCCAATCATGATTCATGACACAAATGGCGACAGTGGATCCACATGGTGGGTTAGACTCCTACAGTAGTCCAACCAGTTGGACTTGATCATTCCTCATTATATATTATTACTGCATCCTCTCACTCTTGGATGGGGCCGACCTGAATGCTTGACAATTGTAGACGGTAGAGGTTATATAGGTTTGAGAGTGAAATAGTGGTGGGCCAAATACTACTCAAATGAGATAATCCTAACATTTGCTTCTCTCTTTCTATCTCTCTCTAAATGGTTGGTAAAAAAGACACTTTTGGTTGCAAACACACTAATGATTGAGTGGTTTTGGCACTTTAGTTTCACACACATGCCCAGTGTCGATCTCTGGGTCTTTGAGTCTGAAATATCGCTTCTAATCAGTAGCCCAAGACTAGCAAAAAAAAGAAAAAAAGAGGCAGTTTTGGTTTGTGGCCTAGTACTTGATTTTAAAGCTTCAAAGTGCAAATTGAAAATGGTCTGATCATTGTCAAATTAGGAGCTGCGTGTAGCTGGGTTTTGAATTTTGATTGGTCTTTCAAGCATTGTCATGCATAGCAATGTTGGGTCAATAACGACAGAGTTATTATTGGAAACTTTTCAGAACTTTGGGCCTTTTCTGGCTCATTGATGAGAAATGCAACCGAAATTAAAAAAAAAATGTTTGAAACTGAATAGTTAAAAATATCTTAAAGTAAAAAAAAAAAATCACATATATGTAAAGTTCAATTAGATTTAAGTAAATACTGTGTTATTGTAGCTATAATATCATTTTGCCGGAATTTTCAATTTTTCGTGTTAATAACTCAAATTATTAGTGGTACTTGTGTCTTTTAATCTTGGATGACTTGGTCACTTAGAAGTGGGCAGCATTTGGAATTTTCACATAGCTGACCATTTTACATTTTATGTCTTCATCTGTTATCTTGTATATTTATTTTTATAATGCTTAGTAACTATATTTGAAAAGGTGTTTGGAATAAAAGATAGCCTTGAATTATTCTTCTGCATGCATGTGAATTGATCTACTGCTTCACTTCTGTAGCTTTCTTCTGCCAGCCTATCTATGCTGGAACTATTTCATCCTCATCATCAAAGCCTTGTCCCAACAATGTTAGAACTATTTGCTTTCTGTAATTCATATTGAGATGATGATGTTTTTCCACAGCGCTGTTGATAAGAAGTCAGATTCTGCACATGAAACTTCTCAATCCATAGAAAAAGTTCTAAATGTATCTAAGGTGAGAAGAATCTTAGCCTCTGTCTCTAAACTTCTACCTTCTGAGGGCATTCTTTGCAAGAATTCCTGACAGGATTTCTTGTTGTTGGGAATTTATGACAGCATGTTGGGAATTTCAAAACTTCTAGCTCCTACGAGAATTTGTGAATCTAGCTGGAGCACAACATTTGGAATTCTCAGATATACCAGACAGGAAGTCTCATATATCCTCTAAACAGACAGTTTAGACTTGAATTAGTGAAACAAAAGGTCCAAAGGGAAATATGGATCTCATTTTATTTTTCATGATGTCTAATCAGATTAAGCAGAGAGGCTATTTACCATCTTATCTATATTTGTTAGGATTTGGGAAATTTGGTGAGGTGCCATGAAGCAGAAAGCCCTATTTATCAGGGTTGTAGTGATAGTATCGATGATACTTTAACGAGGCATCGTGCTTCCCTAGAGAATGATGTATGTATTCATTTACTATTGTTGTTGTGGCTGTTAGACTTGTATTTGTATGTCTTAATTGCAAGAAATCTTCTAATTATGATGACAGAGTCATATTGTTAGCAGCTAAGCCTAGGGAAAAAAGATTAGGAAACCAAATTCAGTTGGGAATTTAGTAGATAACGACTGTGGATTCAAATCAAAGGGGATCTTAAGTCACCTATATGAAAAGATGAAGCCATAGAAATGGAGATTGATCGAATGTGTTCTTAACTTTTTTGTTATAGTATGTACTGGCAGATTCATCAACCGCTGCTATTACAACTATTGAATCTTCTGGCATCCTGTACCTATATATATGAATACCTGCATGTCAACTTGTAATTAACTTCGGGAAATATTGTTTGATAGTTTGGTCAACATCATCATCATCATCAAAGCATTGTCTCGACTATGTTGGGGCCAGCTACAACTTAAGAACTTTTCATGTGCAAAGTTTTCTTAAATAATTTCAGTAGTCATTGTCCTAACTTGCAGATTGAACAGCTACGGTTGTGTTTGCATCAAGAGAAATCTATGCGGACAATGCTTGAGCGAGCAATGGGTCGATCTTCTAGCACTTTGTCTCCTGGAAACAGACAGTTGGTTGCTCAGGTTTGTGTGGATTTTGACAGCAAGCTCTTCATAACATTTTTATTGGATATACATGAATGAACCCACACACCTAAATATTAGAAGAGATGGACTTCTTGTGAGAGTGAATCTCATCACAATTTTATGAATTTAGTGTGGTACCTTAGTTATCTTAAATTTTGCATTGCATCAATTTTGAAAACGTATGGTATCTCTATGGTATTTTTCCATGGTCTTGGGCTATTCATTAGTCTAGATTCTAGAAGATACACCTCTATAATACACTAACAGGGCCATTTCAGAATCTCTGGTCAGACAGGTCAGCTATTCTGAAGTCTGTACTGTTTTCAAATCACTTGAGAAAATGAAATAAGAACCATAGGTGAGCACAGGTTCGGCTTCTGAATCATGCAACGATATTTGAATATTAATTTAATTTTTATGCAACTCATTGTAACTCATAAGTATGTCACTACTAATTTAGTCATCTGATTAGTTTATAACAATTTATAAATATTACCTCAAGAAATGTTTAGATTATGATATTGTAGAACATCAATTTCTTCTTGGATCACATAATGTTGAAGACTTTAATGAACTTTTTTCACTTTCTACCTGTATTCTTGATATGCTTATTTAAAGTGTACCAAAGCTGTATTGTTCAGCTTCTGGAAGACTGGAACTGAAGTAGGCTTTAGCAGGTAGTAATCCAGAAAGTTGCTTTCTTTTCAGACAAGGGAACTTATACAAGAGATTGAGCTGCTCGAAGAAGAGGTTGCAAACCGTGAGCGGCATGTTCTTTCTCTATATAGAAATATCTTTGATCAATGTCTTAATAAGACACCGTCAGGGAAAAGTTCTCTCCTGACATCTCCTGCACACATAAAGAATGAAGTTAGAAAACATCCCAGTATAATTTCAAGTACATTTTGCTCCTCCAAAAAGTTCTCTTTACAACCTTTCCAGCTTCTTGGTACTAAAAAGGATTCAGGGAAAAAGAACATGTTGCAGCAGTCCAAGGCAAGACATTCCATATTGGATGAAAAAACAAACATTCATGCTGACAGCAATAGTTCAGATCCTGCTAAGGTATGCAAAAAGGATAAAAAGGCGGAACGTTCTAAATACAGACATCTTTGCTGGTGGGTCTTTCATTTTTTGGTGCCCCTGCATTTTGGTTCAACTCCTGCATGTAACTTTTAAAGAGTTGATTACAACTATCACTTAAGGAATTGTATGATCTTGGACATGAGGATTTGTTGTATCCTTGGTCTTTGATTATGTGAAAGTGGAGCCCATGTTTTGGTGATCCAAAATGTTGCCTATTGTGGAAACTCCAGAGCGTAAAGTCTTATTGGAAAATCCTAACCTTTTGAACAATGGCCTGCAGTAAGGCATTTAAGATGAAAATATAGCAATGGTCCACAATACAAAATCCCTTTCTGACTTGATTTCTCTGCATTGGGACTATCAATTGAAGGTCAAATGGATCACTGGACATGAGGTCCAGAGCCAGATAACATTATATTTATGCATTATGTTAAGAAATCTCAAATACCTTATTTTTCCGTTTGAGCTTCAGATTTTGCTTATTCAATTACCCGACCAATATATTCTACAGTTGCATGCTATTTTTCATCCAATGTGATACCTATACAATCAAAGTTTGAAAAACATAGTAGGTAACTAGCACATGTACTTTCCTGTTCTTACCCTGTTTTAGTTTATGATTATATCTTCTCTGCCTTTTAGATATGTACATTTTGTTTTATGGATCAACTAAAACTCCTGAATTTTGTGGTGGATGTCTTAGTTAAACTGAAAAATAGTTATCATCATTATTTTCATTTTGAAACGTTTTCTTGACATATGGGTAGAAAATATCATGGCCGCTGCTAGCAAGCATGCTTTCTGATAGTCCTTGAATATTCATTTTATCCCAATTTCACCTTTTTCACGTTGGAATCTTATGTCAAAAGAAACACTAGAAATGTTGGAACATCTAAATTTTGGTCTCTACTTAACCCAAAGAAAAATTTGAGTGACATAAGAGCTTTTCTTTCTGTAACTCCTATGGCAAACTGGGAACCTCCTTTTCATGCATTTGAAGTTAATCACAGTATTTTCATTAATTTCTTTATGAGTAAAGATAGGTCTATAAGCCACTCAGAGTGCCAATGCTGGATATTTATTTCTTCTTACAATTTCAGGTACCTGAGAAAATACATACTGCGAGAAAGAATTCCTTGCCGGTCCGTACTTTGAAAGATCATCTCTGCCAGTGTCCCAGCAAGCTATCTGAAGAGTTGGTCAGATGCATGGCCGCAATATATTGCTGGGTATGTAATGCAGCACCTGCAAAGCCAGAAAACGGTTGTGTGCCATTAGAATCAAGGTCATCCACCAAAATAGCCCTGCCACGACAAAGTGTCGGTGGAGATCAAGATTGTTCTTGGAGATCAATGATGGAAATATCTAGGATATTGACTAATGGAAACCAGCACTCACGAGCATCTTATGCTACTAGCAGCTACAGGTGGGAAGTTGATGTCTGATTTTGTTCAGAGTCTCTTTGTGATGAGAGAGAGAGAGAGAGAGATCAGTACTTGTTGTTTGGTCAACAATGGTGAGATGCAACCAATTAAATGATATTCTTGTCTCTAAGTCATGGCATTTAGCTGGCCCATCATTGGATGGGCCAGGCTCTACTGTCTTGTCTATTAGATGATTCTAGCTATCTGTTTCATTGCTTGATAATGGACAATGAAAGTCAATGGTCCATTATTAGTGAGCGAAATCGTAAAACTAAAGCCAAGAAATGGGAAGCGAATTTTTGTGTATCCCTTATTGACATTGATGCCCATCATTTAAATGATTTCTCACCAAAAGGTTGACCCTGCATGTTAAGTTTGTAGTGATCAAACTTGAGCAATCAAATATATTTCCTCTCTTGATTATTTTGTTTAATATTTTATCCCTCTTCTCCCCATATTGTAGGTTTACCTGAAAGAATAATCTTCCATTGGTCTCATAAATTTTCAGGGTTTTGGTGGAGCAACTGGAAAGAGTGAATCCAAGCCATATGGAAACTAATGCCAAACTAGCATTTTGGATCAATGTGTACAATTCTCTAGTTATGCATGTAATGGTTACTGATAACAATTTAGTTCGACATACCTTCTCTATACTTTTGTAATTTCTTATTATATACTACCTGTTTTGTAGGCATATCTAGTATGTGGAATCCCCATTAGATCTATGAGGAAGATGGCCTTGTTTCAAAAGGTAGTGCTCTTGCTTCAAAATATTTTAAGATCTATCGTCTGATGAGAATTGCCTTGAAATGATGGAAATGGGATGCAAAAGGATATGTTAAGATAACTTGGCTTCAATTCTAGTAACTTCCTGGCTTTACACTCCTAATTAAGTACAGTATGTATGCCTATTTTTGTGATGTTCATCTAGATTAAAGTTTTCTTTTAAAAGATGAGTTACTTGCTGCCTCTAGAAAATCTAATTTTTAAAGACAACTTAGTGATGGGAAGTTCAAGCGCTTGCAATGGCTTAAAGAAATTAAGACAACTGTAATTATATTTCAATGTTTTGTCCAGTTCTAGATTCTGTTTGTTCAAAATTGTCGTTTTTGAAGGAAATAGTTCTCTAGCGCTCTCACTTTTTTCATTTGAATTGCAACTCCTAAAATTGCTTGCTATGATTAAACCATTCTATTGGAAAATGGATCACACTATGGCAACTTTTACCAATTTAGATTGTCTTTATTAAACAGAGACAGGTAAACTGAAGTAAAAGCAAGTGTGAAACTTCTCATCCATTTTTTTTTTCTTCTTGTTTTTTCCTTGCTACTGAATGAGTGGCTCATGATCGGAATTGGGCTAGTTTTGGTCTGAAACATGTGATTGAAAATTAATAAATATTTTTTTGTGGAAGAGGACCAATGATTTTTTTATTATGCCTTAACGAATTTGTTTTTCTAGTGCAGGCCGGTTACAACATTGGGGGACACATCATAAGCGCGGATTCCATAGAGCATTCAATACTATGTTGCCGTTCACCGCGAATTTGCCGTGTATGAAAATAAATTTTGCTTCACATTTTATTCATTCTATATTCATGTCGCATTCCATTTAGTGTGACTCATGTATTTATTTTGTATATGTTTTATTTTATGACAAAGCATTCTGTAAGATAAATGATCCTATGCTGCTGCACTGATGTTTGGAGCCTGTCTTTTTGTGACCCAAATCATTCGTAATCGTATCGCATTCCTCCTTAGATTAGGTAATGGCCCAGATTTTACTCATATAAGAGTTACATGTGATGTCGGATTGATCATGTGTGAAATATATAGCTGTATTTTCTATACATGATCAACACAACAATGGATATCACACTGCTTTGAATGAAATTTTGGTCCCATTGCCATACAAAGGGTGGTGCGCAGCATGAATGACTTTAATAAGCAAAGGCTGGAATTACACAGGTTAAATGAAGTGACCTGCTTCCATCGGTACCATACTAATGGGAGCGTAAGATCATTTCTCATGCAGGTGCATGTCCGATTTCTGAACAAAATGAATTACCTGATCTTTCTTTTCCCCCCTTTATACTAGGGATGTAGATGAACCTCCTTCCAATGGACTTGGACCTGACCCAAATCCAAAATAAGTTAAACATTATCATACTGCAATATGACCTTATGCTTGCAAGCACAAGGCACTACCACCTATACTGTAATGAGGATTACTGTCATACAGTGTTGTTAATTGTGAATGTGAGGGGGTTGGATTGATGATAAGTGCATCCCACATGGAGCTCAAATCGTAATCTCTCATAGGATCCATGAGAGGTAGCTCTCATATGAAAGATTTGTATGTAATATATATTTTTTATATTAGTATACAAATGTTATATAAACCACCCAGGTGGTATTCAGGCATGGACTTGACTAGACTTTAGACCAAACCTGATTACAATTAAATCCAAAAATAGGGGTCCATACCAGGATTTCAGGTCAGGTCCTTTGGATAACTCGGTAATTAGAAGTCCATTGACATCCCAATTTACACCCTACTTCTGATGCACGCACTTCATTTTTCTAATCTCACTCCTTTTTCATTAATTGTACCAGAAGGACAAAAAGGGTGTATGCAAGACGGTGTAATTTAAGTCTCAAGTATTGTTTCATAAATCTTACCTTTCATTTTTTTTTTCTTTAATATATTTGTATGATCTCAAATTTTCAGAAAAATAATGCATTACAATGTATACAAATAAAATATTATTTACATATTGTGTCATGAATTCAAGCAGTGTTCCTGGTTTTCTAATTTAAAGGGAGAATTTATATTAAAAGAAAGGGGAAAATGAGAGACCTATATTCGTGTTTTCATGCATTCAGTATTTGATTGGGGAGAGGAAGAATGACATTTTCACATATACTTTCTCATATTTAGGCATAAAACTGATTTGCTTGTGCTGAGAGTGAACACAATTTTTTCTCCCCCAAAGAGAAGAAACAAAACTTTCTCCCTCTTTTTCCTCTTGTGAATTCCAAATAACAAAACTTTTTCCTTCCCATTTTCCTCTTCTACTTTTTCTAAGTTTCCATTTTATATTAATTTTCTTTCTCCCTTTTCTCTAGCTTTCTCCATCTGGTAGGAATCCATCTTATTTTTCTACTTTTTCCTTCCCATAATCCTCTAATTAATATTCCTCTTTCCATTTTGGCATATAACTTCAAAAAAAGAAAGAAAAAAAAACCATGTTTTGGCATATACACAACTTTTGTGTCTAAGTTGCATGCCTATACATAATCCTTGTTCTTGTAATTTAATTATGATTTTTTTTTGTATCCATGAATTCACTTGAACAAAATGAGAAATAAATTAGACAAAGTGATTTCTTACATCTTCATATCCATTCATTTCTTTTAATTCATTTTGTAGTGGTTTGAAACCATCCTTTTGACTGCCATGCGAAGGAAATCTGGTGAAGATAGACAATTTGTTGGTACCGGATTTGGACTCTCAAATTCTCAGCCCCTTGTTTGCTTTGCGCTATGTAATGGGGCATCATCTGATCCCATGGTAATCTCTGGATTCTCTGATCTCATCAGTAATTAAAGATCTTCATATACTTCAGTATAAAATCTAACTTCACCCATGCATTGGTCTGGTCTATCAGGCTTCCAGGCCTCAGCTATTATGTGCCATTCTCTGGTCTAGTTTATTAGCATCTGAGCCGTGATGGTCCTTATTTTGTGTTATATAGGCCAAACTCATCCCTGTCATTAATCTTTCCATTTGGAGGCTCGATCTAATCACGTTCTAAGCTAATTTGTGACCGTCGCCAGTGAGCTAGCCTATATTACAAGCTTCATTATTAAACCAAAACTGGCATTAAACCCATGAGATTATGAAAGAATAGGCTATTATTTTTTCAAATTGCTTTGACTACTTGAGGGGTGTGGTAGCCATTCTAACAAATCGACTCTTTTAGAACTTCCAAATTCTAAGTGCTTATCCAAACCCACAATTGTTTTGTGACACATGTCCCTCTTGAAACAGAAACCGTGCATACAAGTATACTAGTTTATTTCTAGTTATATGTATTTATAGTCACTATATCCTTATGAGAGATGAGATTGACAATTCCATCTTCCTTGCCTTGTCTTTAACCAAAAGAAGTCTGCATTGAATCTCTCCTACTATCATCAGCTGGGGAGATGATATGATAATGGGGTAATTAATTCCATATTGATCCATGTCCAGCCTTCTCCAAGCACAATGCCACCCCTGATAAAATCACAGCTTCCTAACTTGATCTTAATTGAACTTTGTGCAGATGAGGGTCCACACTGCCTCAAATGTCATAGAGGAACTGGAAATTGCCAAGAATGATTACCTTCAGGCTAATGTGGTTGTGAAGAAGTCAAGTAAAGTGTTGTTGCCCAGGATTCTTGAGAGATACTCAAAAGAGGCCTCTATTAGCACAAATGACCTTTTTTCTTGGGTCTGTGACAACGTCGATAAGATGTTGTGTGATGCTATCAAGAAGAGCATTGACTCCAAATCCAATCAAAAGTTATCGCATATTATGGAATGGTTACCCTATGATATGAGATTTCAGTATGTCTTCGCGAGCAACTTGACAGACAAACCATGGTGGCTGTGATTTCTTCGCTGGAGTGCATAATTTAACTTTGTCATGAAGCAAACCTGCTCAAGTTTTAGGTTGATTTCTTATTAGTATTGAAATCCTAATCTTTGCACAAAGAAGTTACTGCTATTGACATATGAAACTTTGATGTCTGTACAGAGTCCATTTATGTAGTGTTCTACAAGCAGGTTTTGATCATGATTGGTTTATTAATTTGTGGCAATTTATTTGATTACCAGAAATTATGGGACCGTGATAAATTATTCTGAGACGCAAGAAATGATGGGGTTGACTATATTATGAAATAGGCATATTGAATCTTTATTTTCTAGTGATAAATGGTCATCTCACATTACCACATACAGGGGAGCTCGGCACAGGAATCACACCCTCCGTGGGCTCGAACACTCAGACCTCCCGTTCTGATACTTTGTTGACAACCAAGTTTAAGCCGATAGAGACCGGTGTAAAAATGTATATCAAGTTTACAACAATTACAAATCTAGTTAATCCATGGCATATGAAAAAGGAAGAACCCTTTCAACTTGCAAGTTGGTACTGCTTAAAATCTTCTTTAGTTATATATTTTTTGAAATCATTGCCTCCAACCACCAAGGAACAGCCATGATAACTGTAAGATTAATTAAGGTCATGGTAAAACTAACAGTGAGGACTAATAATATTTTTTTATTACTATAAAACCACCCAACTCCATGGTAGCCACCTACATATGCTTGATGGCCTCAATGTTGATTCCATATGGCTTAAGTTTTAAAATGAGTCCATGATGATAACCATTAAACCAAGGATTCATGCATGCTATCAACCGGTAAAATATGCATATGAAGGCAAGATTTTAGCAATTCCAAATTATACAAAGCACTTCTCCAAAGAAAAATAAAAAAACTCAAAGTGCTTCTCCAAGTTCTTGGCACCCAAATACAAAGAGAGTAAGCCCACTATAATCCAATTGTTTAGACTTGGATCAATTCAATTTGTTATGTTTACAAAATCTTTTAAAATGTGAAAATTAATAAACAAATTCTCAACAATGGTCTCCACAACCTCTAAGCATCACAAACAAAGAGTCTGGGTAGATGGTAATGGCTCTCAAACTCTTAGTGAAATACATCAGGCTCCTTAGTGGGGACCACCTAATTAGAAATTTGAACTCCTATAAATAAATGGCCCTTGGCCAAATTCGAACTCCAATAGGATTCAGGCCCATCACATTTATCACTTATATTTAAAATACATGAATGAAATATTACAAATTCATGCATTTATAGGGATGAATTTGAAGATGGGCCCAACTCATATTTGAATAAAATCTTGCATGGACCCGTATAATAGGAGCATGCTTCTTTTGAACTGTCTTCGTAACCGGGCCCTACTAAAGAGCCTAGCTAATTTCTTGTGAGCCCTAGCCCCCAAGGGTCTGAATTCACAAACATATCGCAGAAAAAACCATGGATGGAACCCTTTTACTAGTGCAAAAATATTCTTCTATGAGACGTCGTAGGAGAAGATTCTCCTTCAGTAAAAATTAAGAGGTGCACAGGAGGATGTCAAGAAAAATCAAAGGTTGTCTTTGTCAATGTTACGACTGCCCTGCGTGCTTTGGGATGAGCTTGAGCCTTAGGTTTTAGTACTTAGATCGAAATGTAATCGGGTTCAATATTTGAGCCAGGATTTTATTAACTGATAGAAAGCTTGAAGTCCCATCCCGGTTGTGCGGTTTTCTTTCGTGCTTGTGTGGGTCTTCTTTCCGCTTGTACAGGTTGTCTTTCCGTGTGTGTGGGCTCTCTCCTTGTCCCAGAAAAAAAAAAAAGAAATTTGAGCTTTAGTCAGGTTGGGTCTTATGTACCCGGAAACCCCAGCAGTTAGGGCTGCACAAAAAATCCGGTATCACCGCAAATCTGGACCGAACCGACCGAACGGGGTGGTTTGGATCGGTTTATAGTAGATCGGTTCGGTTAACGGTTTGAAAATCATAAAAACCGCTTACATTGGTCAGTTATCGGATTGAACCCATGGTTAACCGCTTAAACCGAATCGACCGTATACAGTAACTTAAGTATTGCTTTATTACTATTTTAGCCTTAAGATTTTATTTTTGTGCACTTGCATTTACTCCAAACTCTTTTTTTTTTAGTAGAATTAATTTTTATATGGATCACAGGAATGTTGGATTTTTATATTTGTTGGTTTAACCGACCGAACCGAACCAACCCTCTTTATCGGTTGGGATGGATGGGTTAATTAAAAATATGACAGGTTCGGTTTGGTTGTTGATTTTAATGTTAAATCAATCCAAACCGCCCATGTGGTGATGGCCCCAGAGAGTTGTGTGCGCTGCCCATATAAAACCCAAATTCGTAGCTGGAGCTCCTTCAAAACAGGTTTGTTTCAAATCCCTTTCTCTCGGTCCCCAGACTCAAAAGGGAACGACTCAGCTCCAAGACTATGCAAATATCTTCAAATCTGAGGTATGGGTTCTTCGGTTTTGTTTGCTGTCCTCTTTCCCTACTTGTGGAAGTATGCTGGCGTTTATTGATCAACGTCGATATAGAGAAATAGATGTAAAGATGAACATATTTTGTCCCTCGCTGTAGCAATGTCCCCTATTTGAATGACTGAATTTGATACGAGGAATGATTCAAAGTAGATGGAAAAGAAAATCCCTAAATTCAAAACCCCTCAGCCCATATACCCCTGTATCCAAATCACCATCCCCCCCCCCCCCCCCCCCCCCCCCCCCCCCTAATCCATAATCCCTAAAGCCTAAATCCCTAAACAGGAAATCCCTAAATCTCCAAACCCAATTGGGAAATTCCTGACTGACTGCACCAAATTATCAGTTGTATTTTAGAATTATACATGGAGAAGTTTGACAGTTTCTTCTCTTCGGATTTTGAGATTGGAAATTTATGTCAACTTTGGATTATTTTGTTTTTCTGATTTTCAATTAATTATATGTGGACTTTAGATTTCTGATGGTTTGGTTAAGGTAGAGCTTCTCAAATTGAGTATGGTTTACAGGTTGGTAGAGATATTTAGAGGATAGACAATTTATATGAGTGCTCATTACCTGTTAAAGAGAGTGTATGTGTGCATGTACATACGCACGTATTGGAATTTGACATATTATACTTGATATAGTATGAAATTTTGACGTTCCCCACTCAAATGGAAATCCTGGGTCTGCCACTAGCTTCATTGTTCTCTTGATGAAGGATTGCTTGTTGGGTTTTTTTCATTGCTGATCCTTGGTATGATAGTGATTTTATTGTACACTTTATTAGAGTTTACTACATAGAAAAGGTTATTATTGTTACTGTTATCATTGTGCATTATCGTAGATTGAGAATTAGGGAAATTCGAAACATTTTCAATTGACCATCATCCACCCCACTAGAATGAAAATCCTGGGTCTGAGTTTTACCTCTTTTTTTTTTTTTTTCACTTTTAGCCACTTTTAGGAACATTTTTCTTAGAATTCCTAGGAATTCAATTCCACTAAACAAATCGGCCATTACTGTTCAAAATTCTGATTCATTTAACAAGTTTTTCCCCCCTTTTGCACCCTTTTTGGTTTCTCCTTAGTGGGTTGCAAGAGGAAAATGCTAATTGAATTGATGATATCTAACTAGTGATAGGTAGTATAAATGTGTTCTTTAACCATTCAAGATTTTCTGTAGTGATTACTAATGGATGAAGATATGACGCAACTGCAACAAAATCTAGTTGAGGTTGAAATTGAAGCAGAGCATCTTCTTCTAGCGCGACAGCAGGTTTGTTTTTGTTCTTATCTTTTTTGATACATTATTAATATTATCTTCGTTTTCCATTTATATATATATATAATGGCTTTGATCACTTTATTTGTTATCTTGTAATATGCAGCTGGTTGAAAATGATAAATTGAGGAATGGAAATAGGGAGGCCTTAACAGCACTCCGTAAGAAAGCTCGCACGACGAAAACTAGTGTTCCCTCTCCTTTTGAGGCGATCATGCAGGAAATTGAGGGGAGTGAATCAAGATCTTTGGTGAAGGAGGTTTGTCGGACATGTGGTGATTACGACTCAAAAGAGCATACATGGATGATGTTCCCGGGCTCAGATGTTTTTGCTAGGGTACCATTTCATGCTGCTCATACCATATTAGAAAAAGGTACTGCCTCATTTACTACCTTAATTTTGGTTGTGAATTGAATTTAATATAAGAATTTTTCGCTTTGTAAATTTAAATTGCCAGGGTTGATAAACAAGTAGCTCAATAAATCTATTACCCTCTTTTTTTGAAGGTTTCTTATCTGCATCAAGACCAAGTTGTCACATGATTATTGGATGAAGTTGTTTAGCTACTGATTAGGGAATCCTCAGGATTAATTAAATCATACTTCCATTGCACTGGCCCCGAAATGTGAGTAGCAGGAAGAATTGAGGAACTTTTATATCATTAGTGCTTTCTGGTGGGTGTATAAAATATTATGTATTTTTTATTGATTAGGGGAAGTTATTCCTGACATCTTGGGCCAACTTGAGGTGCATTTGTGAGGATTTGACAGATTTGCGAATAAAGCGATCCACTCAACGTTTAATGTGCATCAAGCATTTTAGTAATACGATTGTGGATAGAATCTATTACCGGCACTCTTGTACCTTTTAGCGCAATAATAATAATCAATTTAAGCCCCTTGATCATTTTCTTTGCAGTTATCTTATCTGCTCCTCCCAAAAACTTGGTATTTCTTATAAGATCTTCATTTATAACTGGATAATCCCATGACCCTTGCCCTGTGCCTCTATTTTTAGGATGTCATCTCTTTTGGGCTTCAGGCTGAGTGTAATTTATCGCTTCTTTTTTTTTTTTTTTTGAATGATACCTAATGTATCACCTTATTATAATCTATTGATCCTTGAAGTTCTTCTCCATAACCTATTTCTTCGCTTGGATGTCAAAGTTTTTGCTTTATCTTTTGGCATTTCTTAGCAAATTCTAACAGCTTATGAGTTTGCCTTCTCTGATTGCCTTTTGTAGATGTTGCATATAGCAAATATATAAATGCCTTTTAGCTTTGTCACACAAATAGGATAAAATTTGTAGTTACAGAAAGATTCAACCAACTCCCGTTGCTAAAATCAAGCTTTATCTAATGCCACTTCCATGATATAATTAGGAGTCTTCAATAATATGGCTCCACTCCACTGAAGTACAAACCATTCCTAACAAATTGTGACTGCCGAATCAACAACAACAACAGGGACTCATCTTAAGGTGTTGATTGTATAGGGGAAAACTGTGACACTGATTCTTAAACACACAACACAACACACACACACACATATTTGAATGGTAACTGAAACAGTATATTAAAAAGAAGGCATACAACACACCACCAAAATCAGGAATAAGAGACTTATACCTAGAGAACAAAAGGCAAACAGTTACATGGTATAAGCAATCAAAGGAAAAGCCCTATCTACCCCTTGATTCGCTAGAGTGTCCGCCATGGCATTCACCGACCTTCTAACATGCTTAAACTAGACATAACCTTGATAAGATAAGGACTTGATTTCCGCGCAGAGGAAGTGGAACCTCCAAGGACCCACCCTCATTGCTTGAGATCCAAGACATAGCATTTGAGGAGTCACTCTCCACCAATAATTTGTCCTGAAATGAGGAGAAAAACAAAAGAAGAGCCTCTAAGATTACCAACACCTCAGTCACATTTGATTCCTTGATACCTACATTCTTAGAGAACATAAGCAAGACATCCCTTTCGTGGTCCCTAAGCACACCCCCAACACCCGCTGGCAATGGCTTTCCTCTAGCTGCCCCATCCACATTAAATTTCAAAAAGCCCCTGGGGGAGGACACCACACTTCCACCTTGTTTATTCTAGGCACTGAACAAAGCAAACAAGCCTCCCAATTATGAAAACTATCATCTATTTTGAAATTAGTAAACTCCTCCCTTACCAAAGCCCACTTCGCTATTCGCCTAGTAATAAATGAAAGAAGATCGCCGTAGAGTCGTAGACCATCCTCACTCCGCTGAAAATTCCATCACTCCTTTCTTTCCAAATGGACCGCACTATGGCAAAAGGGACAAGTCTCCACAGAACCACCCCGCATCCTGAAAAAGGACAAAATATCCAAGCTTCAAACATACTGATCATAGAACCTAACAAACACCATGCTAATCCGCATCTCTGACAGAAGTCTCTCCACAAAGAGGATGAAACATCACAATGCAAGAAAAGGCGATCCACTGTCTCCAACCCATTCTCACATAAAGGGCACACATCTGAAATCTCCTGCGAAGACAAGCCTCTCCTTCTAAGATTATCCGCTGAAGACACCTTTCCTTCCATCAACCATCATAGAGTCTCCACCCGAGGAGGCGCCAATCCTGACGCACAAGTGAGCAAGGGGATCTGAAAGAGGGTCCACATGCATACTGTAGAAAGACTTGGTAGAGAATTTTCCAGGACTAGGAGCAAGGATCAAAATAGCAGTTGCGGTAGGTGTAGTGGGCATTGGCCAAAACGCTATGTAGCGGTTGCGGCGACACGTAGCGGTGTGAATTTTTAAGTGGTAAAAAAAATCTGAATCTTGTGTAGCAACCAATATTGTATTTTTTTTAGTGATTTGGAACCATGTAGAGGTAGAGATAACTTTTAAAAAGTCTATTGAGGAGAAGAAATAGAGAAAACAATGTTTTAAATTGAAACTATATAGCTCTACTAGGTTTTAGACCGTAGCACTGCTATTTTCAAAATAGCATATCGGC
Source organism: Litsea cubeba (assembly GCA_012931725.1). Classification (NCBI taxonomy): domain Eukaryota; kingdom Viridiplantae; phylum Streptophyta; class Magnoliopsida; order Laurales; family Lauraceae; genus Litsea; species Litsea cubeba. The sequence continues at coordinate 60,938,951 of CM022948.1, forward strand.
CTCCACCGCTACGGCCGATAATGTAGCGGCTGCTATTTTGAACCATGACTAGGAGCCCAAATGCGTACATCAGCTTCTTCCCTGCATAAAAATACGTTAGAAATAATATTCAACAAAGACACATACTCTTAACTACTCAGAGAGACACAGGGACCTCTTGAAAGACACTAACCAAGAGACCGCCCCACCCAAAAAAAAAAACCCCAATTCTCCTTCTCCATTCTTAAACACACATAGAAGACCTATATTTGACTGTTGTATGGCCCATCTCAGCCTGTGGGGGCCCATTGTAGGTATTATTTTTCTTGTATTACTTTAAGCCATTTAAACTGCATAATTGCTCCAATTAATAAAAAGTAAAGAGACTGCATCCTACATTTTTCTTTCTCACTAATACTCTGTTTGCAACCTAATTTGTTTAAGACATTATTGTCCTTAGTACTTGCTCCTTATTCATCTTCTTTGGTAATGCAGATCAAGAACGACTTGATTATGAAGCAAAGAAACTTCAGAGCTATGTGAAGGAAAAGTGCTATTCAATTTCAGAGAAGGGAGCTCTTGCTGACAAGATTAGCCCAGGGGTCCTCAGATCTCTAGTTACATTAACAGACAAGTCGAGGTAGCTTGTGTACAGGAAAATGGAGGTTACTTCGTAGATCATTTTCTGTAATGCTTTTTGCTTGTTGTCTTTCATGAATACAACAGTGAAGTTTACCGTATTTTACTGGTTATTCAAAATTGTGCTGATGAGTCAGGTCCCAAGCCTGATTCAACTGAATAGTGTGCCTCTGTGGCTTAAATTGCAGCTAGTCTTGTTTTGAAAGTTACTTGGATGACCAGTTCCATGTCTGTGATTGTTACTATGGTTAATGATACATATATTTTTATTTTAGAAGGATCCTCTGCTGATACATGGGAATTTCTGCATGGATGATTTTGTCAAACTCATGCCGGGCCTGCCTCTTGATCCGAGCCAGTTACTTCATGTCCTCAATAAATAGGTAGTGTCCGAGATTTCACTCCACTTGGAGTAATATTCATAATCAGATTGATCAAGGTGAAAACCATAATTAAATACTGGGTCTCTTTTTATACACATTGATCAAACAGTGTATTGACTCCAATCAGTTTGAAAATTCGGCGTGTGCATATTTGGGGAGGATGTGTGATATGAATGGCTTAAATTAAGAAAAGGTGAGTCCCAAAAGGATTAAAATAACTCGTCTACATGGAAAACTTCATGTATATCACTCTAATCAACATATGATCGTTTCTTGTATCTTTATGTGATCTCATAGTATCTATCAGTTTTCTTTTTAAAGGTAAAATACATACACGATCATTTTCTATACCATGTTTTTATTCTATTTGAACTCATGTTTACTGATAAGCAAATGCGCTAGCTCTTCCGAAAAAAATTAGAGCCATTTGCCTTAGTTTGTAAGGAATTACAAGGATATTCTGCTATATTGCTTCTGTCAAGGGGCTAGTGAAGTTGGAGATAGAAAACGATTGCATGTAAGCCCAAAATGTATAAAATTTAATCCATGGAATTTAATGGTTCTTCTAGATCTCCTCTAGCCTCCTCCTAAGGGGCGGCAATTCCTAACCTAACCTGATCCCGACTTGGATACTTGGGGTGCATTTGTGCTCTGGGTGTGTTTGGCAAAGTAAAGTACAATGAATCCAGACAATAAATGACAATGGGGTCATATCAAAAGTACACAATTTCAAAATTCCCTCCAGATTTTTCAAAAAAAAGTCAAAAAAGCAACCTTATTTATCCACTAAAGGACAAAAAACCTGCACTTTTCTATACAAAAAGTCAAAAATATTTCATACTAAATAACTAAAAATAGAACACCATCATAACACTTTATATTTTATTCTCTCTTGATTTGATGCCCCACCTCACCATACTTCAATTCACCATACATCCAAACAGGCCCTAAAGAGGAAAATTCTTTTGATTTTTTTTTTTTATGTGTAACCCATTGTTTCATTGTTTGGTGCAACACATTTTTCTTTTAGGAAAAAGAAAAACACAAACTAATTTCTTCAATCGAGAGGATTCTGACCCTCTTGGGAAAGATAAATATGGATTTGTGGTTAAGTATAAGCCATTTATTCTTCATGAAATCTCAGAGATCTATAAAAATAAAAAAAGCCTGACCCATTGATGCACCAAAGAGCCAAAAGTATTGGTTTACACATGATTTTAATCAGTCCATTTTTTTTGACCTTTTTTTTAATTGTTGGACCCAAAATGATGATTTGAACCATTGGATCTCTTCAAAAGATCAAACACATCCATTGGTTTAATTTTGGGCCGTCGATTCATCAAGGATCTTAGGATATTTGTGAAAAACCGCAGCCCCTTAAATTTAAATTTTTGGATTGTGCGGGCCCCCCTAATGAAGATCAGAACTATTGATCCTCTTTGGAAGGTAAAGCTGTGTAAGAGTTCAAATTTTAGCCCATGATTCACTGTGGTCCTTGAGAAGTTCTTTTAGAAAATTGTGAACCATTGTATATTTAAAACCTCTATTTCAAAGTATATACTTGTCTTATCAAACGGTCTATTTTTAAAACTTCTATTCTGCACAGATCTATTCCACATAGATTTATTATTCACAGATTTATTTTTTGAAAAAAAGAATTGTCGAACAAGGCCTTAATCGAGGCCCGTTTGTGGGAAAAATTAAGGGTTTTTAGATTGCCATGTTTTTTAGTTGAGATTTTCACACTAGTTACCTGGGCAAAACAATTTATGTGTTGCAAGCCATGTAGCGCGCATTTCGAATCCGTTCCATACACTGTTGCCATTTCCCTCTCTCTCAAGTCTCAATTTGATATTTTTACATTTGGTTTTGTATCAAAAGATTGCAGGCTCATTGTTCAGATTAATAGATGCAAATTGGGCTTTTACAGAGAAATATGAATTGACTCTCAACTTCATCTTGGGTTCACTGTACTTGAAGCAGAGAGTGAAACTCTTGCTTCTTCTTTGGCCCTCCTTGGAATAGGCTTAAAATAGTACGGAGAGGATGGAGTTTCTGCTATGAGATGAAGTGCTTGATATATAGCTTCTGGGCTTAGAGAACTTCAGGATTGGAATTGGAATGATCTTGGGTCATTTTGATGGTTTGTACTTTGTATTTGGACTTTGTGCAAAATGGGAAATGGGGGTCGTATTTATAGGAAAATGGGGGAGGTAATATTTATATCCTGAATGGGCTTTTAATGGTCTTGAAAGTGGTTCAAAACAGTTGGTTTTCAACTTGGGTTAGTGGGTTTTGAAAGGCTTTTAAGGCCCGTTTCTTTACAAGCATTTCTGACAGTAATTAAGGCTGTATGTGGATTCAAGAATTCCCACTACAAGAAAAATTACATTTAGCGGTGGATAAAAACCGCCGCTATAAGTATGAAAACCGCCACTAATATTTTTTGTGGCGGAAAAATGTCCGCCGCCACTTCTGTCACTAAATGGTGTAGCTGATTGTATTTGCAGCGGAATAGGAGCTTTCGCAATAAAAGTATCAATAGCGGCGGTTATAAACCGCCACTAATGATGATATTCCGCCGCTAAACACACATCGTTTTTTTACCACAATGTTTAGAAGAATCCGCCACTAGTTGTCCATTTTGTAACAGCAGTTTGTGCTATCCGCTGCTAAATGTCCGTCTTGTAACAGCAGTTTGTGCTGTCCGCTGCAAAAAACCCTTTTTCTTTTTTCAAAACTATCCTCGAGTCTTGAGTCTATTAGATATTGGCGTGCAGTTTGGTGATGTTTGCCATTGGCTTGATGGGCTCTTGAATCATATGATGTGCAAAAACTAAAGCATGTTGGAAATGTATCCATCCATTTTCTACTTTGAGCATGAACTTTTGTTGTGTAACCTTTTGCCATTCAATTTGATGGCCGTTGATCGTACGGCAAAACCTTGGGATGAGATTTTTAGGCATATAGCCATCTATCAACTGCTTCAACAAACCAATGCTGAAGACGTAAATTGTCTGAATCACCACACAGTGAGCCTTGCATGTACAAACTTGGGGCTCAAGGGCACTATAAAAAGCATTTAGCATAGAGGGTGACTGCCTGATCCTCATCACTTTCATCCAGAACTTTGAATATAAGATTTTTGCCATTCAATCTGGCATATAAGCTTTTCTGACTGGTTGGCCTGGCCTGTGGGCTTCTCTATTTTGTTGGTTAGCTCTCTTTTGTTGCTTCCTTAGTTTCAGGTGGCAAGTATTGGGAGCTATCCTCTTAATTCTTTGTTGTACCTATTGCATATGAATTCTCAAAGAAATTTATAGCCCCACACAAGACTGCAGGAAAATGAAACACCAGCAAAGACGAATTTTTTTATAACTTTACCTGGTGGAAAATCTGCTACATAAGTCAACAGTAGTTCTGGACAACTTAGCTACAGTGACATTCATGAACAAGGTTAAATACAAATGGTGCTTCTCATCCATAGAGAAGCTTAATTATGCATAACAACTAACAAAAGCCAATGACCCTAAAACTGTCTAGACTCTCTATGCAGCCCTTCTATGAATGTCTAAATCTCTGCATCTATGCACCCATCTATAAAAATAGATTAATACAATTTATAGCCGTAGATTGTTACTGCTAGAGTTTCTCTTCCACCTTGCAAGGCATAACGAAGAAAGCCATGACCTCAGATGGATCTTGAAGTGAGTAGGAAGCCTTGGTGTCTTTAGGAATAGAAGAAACAATGATAGAATACCCTTGTCCTCTTCTTTGCAGTACCTGTAACAATTCAAGGAAAATACCATATCAAGGTTGGAACATTTTGAAAGGGAAAAAAAAGCGTGAAGTCCTAGCTCATGGTGCAATAGGGTTAGGACAACCTTGGCATGCCAATGGCCCAGCTTATTTTGGGTTGAGTCAGGTTACATATTTAGGCACACATGGCTGGACCAGAGAATAGGTACTGAGCTAGCGAGCCAGACTTTGTGTACTTTCAGTGTATAATCACCCAAGACCCTAATTCCAAGCACAAACGGTTATTGCAAAAAGTAAAACAAACACAGGTCGGATTTAATTAGGGTTTCAAGTTGGCTACCTGGAAGGCATCTTCATCAGTTAATTGTCTGTATCAGAAACTTTGAAACAGAAAAAATGGAAATACTTATCCATTAATTCCATCATTCATTATCATATCAGCAATCAAACTTGATCTACAATTTATTACCACAAACAACCACAAATTACTTCAAACACCATAAACTTCATGAAAACAAAATTATAATTAATGAATTTATAAATCAAAAGAATATGCAAACATCATCCTAATAATTCAAACTCTAGGAAAGTGAAGGTCTCATCTGCACCTCCACCTTTTATTTTTCACCCCACTCTTTAATAATGTTTTTGTGGAGTTCATTTGATGATGAATTCCTATGTATTCATAGACATTCTATGTAAATGAGCACGCCTTACATCATTGTGGTTGTGATATCGTTTGTTCTAGTGTTTGATCCATTTATTAAAGGAATTTCACTTCTCCATCACCATTCATCTCAAAATACAATTCAACCTTTAATGAAAAAAATCATAGAAATGCAATTCATACCCGAGACGAAGAATTTGAGAAATCATTGAGTCCCTCAGATTTAGACATGGGTTTGATGAAGAATCTGAGGAGAAAAACCAGAAAGAGATTGTTATGATAATACAATCCAAAAGGTACTACTTCACTGTAATCAAATAAGAGTAAAAATTTTCTGCCCTATAGAGAGAACACCAGGAGTCAAATATGGAAATGGTTGCAAACAAGAGCAAAGAACTAAGGATTCATGAATCGAAATAGCATATAAAAATAAATCTTATTGATCATCAGAGATACTGGTTAACTAAATTCCTGCATTTAAAAAAAATCTACAAATGGGTTTTAAACAAGGGATATAGCCTCTTTTTTGTAATAGAAAATAAAGCCAAAAATACAGAAATGACAGAATTTTGTCATAATTTGAGAAAACTGGGATGTGTTTCATTGAGGTATCCTGCAATATTTATATTACCAAGAGATATAAAAAGGAAAGAAACACATGTAAAATAATCTATTCATGATTATATCTAATTTGTTCGGGCTGTGATAGGGTTGTTATATCCAAAATATGATATACTTATGTTCTAATTATAACAAAAATCATTTTTAAAATATTGTTCTCCATTTCCAAGCTCAAAGTTGGGGAAGAACTTGGTTGCTGCCCTATTAATTACATTGTTGCTTGGATCTGTTTTTCCTGTATCTAAGGATGCAATTATTTAATCATTCAAGCTCGAATATGTTTAGTCAGCATGTCCATCATAAGCATCAACTGCTGTCAAACCTATTAACTAAACATAATATACATCTTTGTTGGTAGATAACAGAAATTATCTTTTAAACATTCACCTAGCAATCAACGATGTTTTTCTAAGAAGCTACATTTTTCATAGATGCCCAAGGCTCTTCCCACACTAACTGCTGCCATATACTTTGCTGATAATGCTACTACTCTGGAGCGTCAGCAACCATTTGATTCGCAGTATTATCAAAGTTCGGCGAAACCATCGACAATATTGTATGCATCAAACCCACATGACCATCACCCCTCCATCATCATTACCAACTCCTTCCCACAATCTTAGCCACAAAACAAACACCACTAATGTGGTTCCAAATGAGAAGGAAGAACTACAACTCATTTGGGGTTGACTTTCTACAAATATTGAAAGATTACACTATGTGGGTTAGAGATTAGTACAAGCACAACTTACAAGAATAACTTTAGTAGCATTTCATGAAACAATTGGTGTTCATGCTAAGTAAAAAGAAAAAAAACTCTATCAATCAAAAACCAAACTCCACTTAATCAACAGGCATATGAAACCGGCAAAGGAAAATAAACCTAACTCCGACCTCCATTACAAAGAAAAATATAAAGAAAGAAAAAAGAAGATAAAATTGATGAAAAGGATAAGGATCTCATTTGGCACGTGTTTATATTATATATGAGTCTTATATATGGGGCATAAAGTCGACGAAAACTGCTGCTTTTATATATGGGACTAGTAATGGGCACGTGCGTTGCACGTAGTTGTTATTAAAGTGATAGTATTAGTGGCCTGCATTTCATATTTGACAAATATACAAATCATCATGATATGGTTTTATCCAAATTATAAAACTGAAGAATTTACTTTGTTGTCTGACCTGGTTCTAGAGATGCAATCTCTTCAATGGGAATCAATGTTGGCACATCTTGAGGTATCACAAAGCTGCTTGAAAGTAGAGAAGCACACAACACCATATAATCCAAAAGATAAGTAAATAAGTAATATAAAGTAGTAGTCACTATCTATGCCACATAATATTAGTAGTAGTCACTATCTATGTCACACGATATTAGTATCTTAACAACCAAAGGATGCAGAAACAGATAAGAATTTTCATGTCACATATATTATTAGGCCACTTAGAAAATCAAGTATCCAAATAGATCAGAAAATAATAAGCAAAAGCAAGGGGAAAAAAAGCCAAAGTAAAAAAAAAAAGTTCTAACCTTCCTAACAGCCAGGAATACATTCACGACTGATCTCAGTCACCAGAAGCAAAAACCTTAACCCTCCCTGCAACATCTCCAAAGCTTTGGCTAGTGCACCCACACAACACCTGAATGGTATCTCTTCTCTCTTAAACCCACTCATCTCACCCAAATGCTCATCACTGAACATGAAAACACCATTCCTCTCACACTCACTCTCCATCTCTTTCTTTCCTACAAAAAGGTATTGGAATAAAAGTCTAAATACTGGTTAGAGAAGGGTGAAAAGGTGCATGTTGATAAATTGAATTAGATAATTACCAGGAAAGGAAAGAAGAAACAAATAATTAAAATAAAGAAACAAGGAAGTCCATGATCTGAAATGTTTCAAATTTGCATGCACATATACATTTTTATCTGCAAGGAGTCTAGTTGTAACAGATTGTTATGCTTATTTACAAAGATCATCTTCTTTAATTTGTTGATTGGTTAGGTTGAGATCTGAGCTGTTTCTTAGTTTTTTACACTGTTGTGGTTGATTGGGATTATTTCGCTTAAATGATAATGACTTGCAACTCTGTTTCTACAAGTGTTGAAGCATTAACTACCTCATAAACTATTACTATGTGTCTCCAAATGAATCCAAATTAGCATCCTGCAAATAATTGAGTTAAAAACCACCACCACTCGAATTTTTCATGGAGAGAACCAAATGGAGAAAACCCATCTGATACCCAAAATACCTTTAAAAAAAGAATTAATAATAAATCCAGATGGTAACCTTCAAGCAATTAAAAAGTGAGAGACCTTACCTGCCCACCATCCCGAGCATCCACCTCATCAGCGGTAAGGCCGTTTTGTCCCATTATTTTGAGTCTGAGAAATCCAAAAAATACCAGGCATAAACAAAAGCCAGAATGGGAAAAAATACCAGTCATTCGAAATCTTGAATTGTTAGAATTGAAAGAAAACATTAAACCTGTCATTTATATCTAAGTAATGCCCAAATCATAGTTTTAAACAGATTTTCATGTGTGCACGAGTGGATGGGTGCGCTGGGTGTGATCCCCATAACCAATGGGCAATGGTTACAAATCTTCAAACATCAAAATAAGGGGTATGTTTACAAAAAAAAAATCCAAAAAATTCATAATATGAAGGTTGATTTACCCCTACATATATGAAGTCTGACCTGTACAGGTGGACCTATGGCACCTATATATGCCAAAGAACCAACAGTTGCAGTTGATATCATCGAATGATCTTTTAAAGATGGGATCCGTTGCTTCTCCAAATCAATAAATGTTGTTGCAAAGGATGAAACACAGTGCCTTGTGAAGCAAATAGGCTGTTATACATGATAACATAACTTACAATGCCCTTGTTTCTTCCACAATTAATAAGCTCTCGAGAAAGATGGCTTGTATTGCATCGAACAAAAAAATTAACTATAGCCCAATTTACAATCTGTATGGGTGAAAATAATCTCTACCAAAGTGACGAAGTCAACATGAGAATCAATTATATTATATATAACACAATGAAAGGTATAAAAAAATGAAAAAAAAAAGAATCTTGTTGTTGTAGTTCCACCTTCCATCACGTTGGACACAATTTTCACTATTGGCAACTTTCAACTGTAACAAAGAGAGAGTGAAGTTACAAAATACATCAAATTAAAACAATAAGAAAAAAATCAGAAGAAATAGAAAATTACCGATGGTGCACTAAGAACCTGACCATCCACAGAAGTTGTCACTCAATAGCCCTTATTCGTTCCTGAGGCTTCTGCCTGGACTTTTCCACCAATGATGACCTCTGCATAGATGAAATCAAATCAGAACACCAAAATCCATACAACCATAAAAAAGTTAAAATCGACAAAAATCAAATCAGAACACCAAAATTCAACAAACTGAGCATCCTAGAGCCCCCCTGTTTGGATCCTCAGAGCAAAACCTTTTGCTCTTCAATCATTTTACATGCAATTGGATATGCAAACAAAACAACAGACCACCAACTGTCACTTACATGTACCTCAGCTGATCCAAACACACGAACCTTGATTTCCACCTAAACTGAGTTTATCTGCACTAACTGTTCATCTCTCTTCGAGTCTTTCAAATCTTCCAATACAAGAAAATGGAAGCAACAGAAATCCTCATAACCAAAACACCAGGCTTTCAAACATTCTAAATTCAAAACCGAAAGCAGCTAAAAAGCACGCAATTTAACGGATCAGATGCGAAAATCAACAGGAATTGACAGAAAGAATCAGGAAATCCACAAGATCCTTCCAAGAAGTTGCAAAACAGAGAAGGACCAATTGTACCCTCAGATGAATCCATTCATCTGAAATCCCGAATGTTTCCAAATCCAAGATCGAATTGAATTCGTGCTTAAACACATCGGAAAGAGGAAAATAACAGATTCGAGAACACAGTCATGAAAAAATTCAAAAACGAAACAAGAAGAGAGAGAGAGAGAGAGAGAGAGAGTAGAAATCGTGATCGCGAAAAATCAAAACCTTAGAAAGAACACTTTGAGAAGAGAAAAAAATAAGTGATTTGAGGAGCTTCTGACCTGAAACGAGAGAAATTCCAAGCGAGTCTTCTCCAAATCTACAGATCCGCTTTAACTTCCGAACCCAACTCTTATTTTTTCGGCCAGCAAAGGCACCACTCAGCAGTTCCTGAAACCTTTCCAGGAACAGAGTGCACTCCTCATCAGTCATGTCCGCCAGCTTCACAAAGCTCACGCTTGTGGGAAGCTGCTCATTCGCACGACCTGTTGCTAAGTGTAGTACATTACATACAAAATGCCCCCACATTAAAAACCCTAGTTCCTCAACTGTTACTTTTTTAAAGGTTTTCATAAGACAACACCATTTGAATCTATCATTCCATTAATAGATGCCGAACAAAAACCCTAAACAGACCACCATATTTTCCCCAATCCAGCACTATGCATTCATTTGAAAAACCCCATTGCAACACATCCAGATTTCCCAAAACCTTAAATCTTATACGCGAAGATAGAACAAGAACAGGAGAACCAAAAAAAAGTTGTAAAGAAAATGCCCTAGAACGAAAGGGTGAATCCTAAATTGAGAACTCGAAATCGAATGATGAGATTAGAGAATCCATGGAAAATAGAGAGAGAAAAAGGGCAAAAGCCCTAAGATTGCCAACCTTTTTCCAGATCACGTCCGTTTGGAAGATCCTAGAAGTAAAAGAAGCAGAGGATCGAAAAAATGCAAGGAAGTAGCTCAGATCTGAAAGCTCGAAAATGTCGATCAGATACCTTCTTCTTTTTCTTGTATGGAAGATCTTGAAGTCCAAATAAAAACCTCTAATCTCGAAGCTCCAGCACAAATGAACCGAACGATTAGGGTTTTGGAGGGAAGAGAAATGTCAAAGATTAGGGTATTGAGGAAGAGAGAGATCTTAGATTTGGGAAGACGGAATGCTGGTGGGGGAGATATAGGGGTGATTCTATATGCACCCACATATTTTGCTGTATGCACCCACATTTTGTTTTTTTTTTAATCACCAAAATACCCTAATGTCAAATGACCAACTCACCCTTTACCATCAACCTCTTCCTTTCTCCTACTCCGGTTACCCTCCTCTCTACTCATCACTTCTTCTTCTTTTTCTGCTTCTTCTTCTTCTTAATCCTAATTATCCATTACATCCACTGTTCGACCATTTCATCTGCACTCATTCATCCCCATTGATCTTCATCTCCTTCCTCATCATCTTCTCTAACTCTTACAAAGTTTGCTCAAGTCTCATCCATTTGTTTGAAGATATTGGAGGCACTCATCTCCCTTCATCACATTGTCTATTGGAAGTAGGCATTTTCAATATGGACAAGCAACTAACGATCTATCCAGAGGAGGTATACATTTTAGTTCGTTTTCATCGTTTTAATTAAAATTCGCGCGTCATGTTCGGTATACCAGAGCCGTGCAAGTGGAATTTGCACGGCGGAATAGCATCAAACATTCTTGTTTTGCACGGAATAAATATGACGTGCAAAATAATTTTGCACGGAATAATTATTCCGTGCAAAAGTATTTTGCACGTCATATTTATTCCGTGCAAAAACATTTAGCACGGCGTATTTATTCCGTGCAAAAATGTTTTGCACAGCATGAGTAAACCGAGCATATTTCACAAGGACAACATGTAGTGTTGTGCATTAATATACTAATATTTAGCAATTATATTTTCAGGAGATTCAGTCAACCGGTGCCAGTGAGTGCTCTATGGATTTTACTAATGTCTTCACCACTGACATGATATTTAGAAGCCGAGAGGACCTAATCCAATGGACAAGGGAAGTTGGAAAGAAACATGGGTTGGTTATTGTAATCAAAACTTCAGATGCTGGTGGAGATGGTAGGAAGCCGAGAATAATGTTATCTTGTGAGAGAAGCGGAAGCTATAAGGGTCAATCGAAGGTCCCTCAAAAGAGAAATCCTAATAAGGCAACGGGAACGAAGAAGTGTAATTGCCCTTTCGCTTTGAAGGGACGAAAGTTGGCAAATGATGATGATTGGATGTTAACAGTGGTTTGTGGGTTGCACAATCATCCAAACGCACAACATCTCGAGGGGCATTCATTTGCTGGAAGGCTATCAGGGGAGGAACTCAATGTTTTGATTGATATGTCGAAGAGTATGGTGAAGCCAAGGAACATCCTTCGTACGCTGCAAGAAAGGGACGTGCACAACACTACTTCGATGAAGAGTATTTACAATGCCCGTCAGAAGTGGAGGGTGACTGAGTTGGCCGGTCGATCACAGATGCAACAACTCATGATGCATTTGGAGCAGAACAACTACATTGAGTATCACACTAGCAACCCATCTACAGATGCTACGATGGACCTATTCTGGGCACATCCATCATCTATTCAGTTGTTACGTGCATTTCCAGAAGTTCTGATAATGGATTGTACGTACAAGACTAATAGATATCGACTTCCCTTGCTTGAGATCGTTGGTGTGACATCCACTCAACTGACTTTTTCCGTTGCTTTTGTGTACCTTGAATCAGAGAGGGAGGCCAATTACAGATGGGCTTTGGAGAGGCTTAAGGAATTGATGGATGGATGTATTATGCCCCGTGTCGTTGTAACTGATAGAGAGTTAGCACTCATCAATGCAATACACGTTGTCTTTCCGAATGCAGCAAGCTTATTATGCAGGTGGCATATTTCTAAGAACATATTGGCAAATTGTAAGAAGTATTTTGAGACCAACGACAGATGGGAGGCGTTTATATCTAGTTGGAACATGTTGGTAGTCTCTCCCACTGAAAATGACTACATTCAGTTTTTAAGTGCATTGGACCGGAATTTCTGTGGGTATCCAAACGCCGTTGATTATGTGAAGAAATCATGGTTGAATAACCATAAGGAACAATTTGTAGCTGCTTGGACGGATCGGCATATGCACTTTGGAAACGTGACTACGAATAGGGCTGAGAGTGCACATGCAAAATTGAAGAGACACCTTGGCACATCGAACAGTAGCTTCGATTCGTCCTGGCAGATTATCCATGCATTGCTTGAGTTGCTCTTTACGGAGATAAAGGCTTCATTTGAAAAGAGCTTGAACACCGTGCAACATAAGTTCAAACCAGCACTGTTTCGCGAGTTGAGAGGATTCATATCAAGGAATGCTTTGGATATAATATTGAATGAGTCGATCAGAGCTGGTTATATTGGTCCAGATTCCTTGGCATGTGGGTGCGTAATTCGACGGACACATGGGTTACCATGTGCACACGAGATTGCCGAATACATAAGGGAAGGCACTCAAATACCACTGAGTTGTGTCCATCAATACTGGAGGAAGCTCAATTCAGAATCCACTAAGGAGAATGCAGGCCCCGAATTAACCACCACTTCCGAGTTCGAATTGATCAATAAGAGATTTCATAGTACCGATCACGCTGGTAAAATACAAATATTGAAAAAACTAAGAGAGTTGGGGTGTCCGTCATCTACTTCTCTTCTTGAGCCGGATGTTAAATTGAACACTCGGGGTCGTTCATCCTCGAAAAAGAAGAAGTTGGATCGGTCTACGCGTCGGGAACTATCTGCTTTTGAGTATGCACTCTCGATCGAGGCTACCGTTCCATCGAGAACCAACAGTCTAGATTCGAAGAAGGGGAAGGACAAATTAAGTGTTCGACGCACTCGTTCAAGCACATTCGAGCATCAACTTCCTAAGTCATTAGGACCCTATATCGAGACTATTAAGGATGTCGAGGCGGATGGTAACTGTGGTTTCAGGGCAGTAGCTGGTCTATTGGGAATGAGCGAGGATGGTTGGATGCAGGTTAGACTGGATTTAAGCAATGAACTACAGAGGCATCAAAATTATTATTCATTGCTATATGGCGGAGATGATAGGGTTGGGGAACTGTATTATGCATTGGCGTACTACGACAGCCATCCTCCATTTGCTCGTTGGATGATAATGCCAGACATGGGTCATCTGGTAGCTTCATATTATAATGTTGTATTGATCCATCTTTCTTTGCAACAGTGCCTTACTTTCCTGCCTTTGAGATCAACCCCGATTCCATCTTCTGATCGCAAAGTTATCGCGATCGGTTTTGTCAATGGTAACCATTTTGTTCAAGTCTTCATGACACCCGGGGCTCCCATTCCTCCCATTGCGACAAATTGGTATAGACACCACCATCCTAATGCTGACGGATGGCAACTACCATATGCGCAGAACATCGAGCGATTCAAAGAAATAATTGGAGACAGTGTCGCAACACGCGAGTCGGTTAATATTGACAGTGATTAATTTCTTGTACTTTGAACTCGATGTAAACAAATTGTAAGAAATGATGTTGAAATGCAATCAAGTTGTTATGATTTCCATCATTTATTTTTTGTTTATATTCCATCATAACCCTCCTTAGTCTATTGTGGGTTGGCGAATATATCATACAATAAATCATCTATTACAAGCCACACAAAGAAAAGGCACACAAAATATATGTGCGAAACCATCCTGCACGGCCAACAGTTGCTGAGTAGAATGGATCTGTTCGGTATATATTATCCGAGCAGAATGGATCTGTTCGGTACATATTAGCCGAGCAGAATGGTTCTGCACGACATATGTACACTGAACAGATTGCATTTGCACGGCATATGTTGGCCGTGCATTATTGGTATGTGTGGATTATTCATCATTAACTTAGACTATTGAAACTATTTGTATCCAAATTCGAAGAGGGATGTAGATGTTTTAAAAAAAAAATTGAGATGAACTATATATCACAATTTCACAACCATAATTCCATAAACAAACAAGTTCTTGTACAAAAAAATAATATTCATTGATTGAAATGTGGCAGTTTGTAGTACACTGTTTTCTTGTAATTAGTTACACATCTGAAAAGAAGGATACATTGTCAAAATATCTAAAATATCCTTACATCCCACAAGTCTGTAAAAAAAATAAAAGTCAAATATCCTTTATACAAAAACAAAATCATGTTATCAAAAAGTCCTTCGAGCTTCATTGTTGCGCACGCCGACGATACGTCACCGGCAAGCCATCAAGAATCTCGAGGGTAGTCCGCAGTGCCCTCTGGTAGAATTCAACTGGCTGGTCACCTCGTTCAAGCGTGACACGAATATGATCCTTTGCTCGAATGACCTATAAGAGACAGTAGAATGTGTCATATTAAATTTTAAACAATACTTGCTTCAATGTACGAAATAAGATAGTTTACAATGCACTCACCGTTCTCGGAGTCGGGTCCTCTCTACCCTCATTAGGGTCATAGTGGGAATGGCGGGCGGGGTTCTGTACACGAGGGTGAGATATCCTAGTGTACCAATCGAGGTAGTCCCGCGAACACTCCCATGCATGATGTGCACGATGGCCGCGGTGCGCAATAGATAATACATGGTCCTCCCAAGTAATCCAATACTGATCCAGAAACGTATAGGAGACCTTGTATTTACCGGCAGTACTACCCCGAGTGGCACGGATGGGGGCAAGAGGTGCGGGTGGGATGGTCTGTACGTAGCCGAACTGTCGAAGAACCCTGTGTGGGTGGTAGGGTTCAATGACATCTAGGGACCTCAAGCAACCACAGAAGAATGATATCTGCTGTAGTGGATGATGGGCCCTAACACTAGCATACGGATCCCAAGCAATCTGTCACAAGTAAACTAAACAAGTCACTAATATAATAAAACATGCTCCTTCTCAAAAAACGTAAAAGAAAATAATAAAGAAAGTCAGAAATATATAACATAAAACGCTCAAATGGGTGCTCACCTCACTCGGGTGTAAGGCATCCAATCTCTCCCGCATCAGCTGTATGTTTTCAATTGCATTTCCGGAATCCTGTCCAGGATTCCAGCGGCTTGCTAGAGGCATCCCTGCGGTGTATCCCCATTGTGCAGGAGGACGTGCGAATGGGAAGTGCTCGTACACCCAAGACTACAAATGACAACAAATATTAATAATTATATAGTACTTATATCAATTATAATGATAAAGATATATGAATCTATAAAATGTACCGTTCTTACCGTTAGCAGTGTCAAATATCCAGCAATCTGCCGCACATCTGCCCTCGTGGCGGTCCCCAACTGGCGATACAGATACGCAAGTGCGGCAGCCCCCCATGCGTATTGACGGACCCGTGGCAGGTCCATCAATAAGGACAAGTAGTAGACAGGAACCCTCGTGGCGGACTTATCAGTGAATAGTGTACAGCCCAACAGGTAAAGAAGATATCCTCTGGCTGCACACTCTACCTCCTCAACCGACGATGCGGGAGTCACTTCGCCGCACACCCGTCGGATCCACCCCATCCTCACTACCCCACCCCGTGCCAGGTTCAACTCGGCTGATGCAGATTCCCTATCCACACCCAGTCCTAGCTCGAGTAGATCTACTTGGTCAGTAAATCCCATAGTAGCAGATACGTGGACAGGAAGTCCAGTGACTGGGATGCCGAGTAGAGAACTCACATCATCTAATGTGATCGTCATCTCACCAAACGGCATGTGGAAGGTATTGGTCTCGGGCTGCCATCTCTCCACAAAGCTCGAGACCAAGGGGCAGGAGATATATCTGTAGCTGAAATGCCTCAGGTCTGCCAATCCAGACTCTTCTATGATAGCGCGAAACATAGGCACCTCACTATCAAGACGATCTCCAGGCCGAGGTATGTACCAGTCCTTCAACTGCCGCTAATGACTGATACATTTGAGAGGGCCATGTTCCTGCACATTACAAGTATAGTATAAATCTTCATTAGCATCTGGTATTATATAAAGAATTAGTTAAAACATATAAAGAATGAACGTGTACCTCCCCGTCCCATATGGATATGGCCACGTGAGTCCTGAAACTCACAAGGACGGACTCGTCGGCCGGACCGCCTGGAATAGGTCCATCCCCTGCTGCCGAGGCATGAGGACTGGGTGGCTGTGCCTGGTCCTCTGACGAATCATCCTCCCCTACTGGCGCAATCGGAGTACTGGACGGTTGGGGAGGACTAGACGGCCCTGCCTCATCCTCTGAGGAATCGTCCTCTGAAGAGCTCTCAGGCAGTGGATCCTGCCGTAATTTGCGTCTTCGTTCAGACGCCGTTGGCCGTTGACGGCGAGGAGGTCTAGCAACGCCAACCTTCACCCGCACTCTGGGTGGATCGCTAGAAGTACTACCACGTCCACCGGTAGGATGTGAGATGCCACCAATACGGCGAGCTGGTCTCCTAGGCATATCTTCAAATCTGGATTTAAAATAAAAATCATTAGGAAGATAAAATCATTATACGAAGAAAACTTTTTTTCTTGTACTGCTCGGTTGGATTGTATCGTGCAAAATCGTTCTGCACGGCACAACTTTTCCGTGCAACAATTTTATGCACGGAATATGTTTACCGTGCATATTTGTTTTGCACGGTTTACAGGTTCCGTGCAAAACATTTTATGCACGGTTTCTTTTATCGTGCAGAAAATCCATGCACAGTATACATTTGCCGTGCACAACATTTGGTGCACGGTTCTGCATTGCCGAGCAGATCGCGAAAAATGCCACGATTTTTGGCAAAGTGAAGAGATTCAGTACTTCGAATGCACATGAATTAGCTCGTAATATACTTATCTACTATCTAACAAAGAAATTACGACCTAAAAGGAATGTAAACATGATAAACGTATGAAGAAGAAGAAAAAGGAAAAACAAGAACTTACCTCACGCGTCCTGTGAAGAAGAAGAAGAAGAAGAAGCAGGAACGATGTGCACTGATGCTCTTTGGAGGGTGAACGACCGAGAAGAGGGAAGGCAAGAGGGGGAGAAGCGATGTCCAATGATGCCTTCGCTCGTTTTTTCGAATAGGGTCGACGAGGGAAATGCAGAGGAGAACGAAGAGGAAATGCAGAGGAGAGCGTGGGCAGTTTGGAAAATATGGTGGGTGGGCTCAGCAAAACGTTTTTAAGAAAATAAAAGGGGGGGGGGTGAGTTCAGCAAGTGGGTGCTTAAAGCAATATTAGTGGGTGCATATAGAATCACCCGAGATATAGACATATAGTAGCGGAATATACTTTCCGCTACTGTAGGCAGTAAATGCATTAAATTTTGTGTATTACACCTAATAGCAGCAAAATATCGGTTCCGCCGCTGTATCCCCCATTGTATGTATTAAAAATTTATATACACTACACTTAATAGCAGCAAAATAAAATTACCGCCGCTGTATGTATAGTATATAGGTATTAAAACTTACATACACTACACTTAATAGCCGCAAAATAAAATTACCGCCGCTATATGTAGTGTATATGTATTAAAAACTTACCTACACTATACTTAATAGCAGCAAAATAAAATTACCGCCGCTATATGTATAGTGTATATGTATTAAAAACTTACGTATACTACACTTAATAGCAGCAAAACACGATTACCGCTGCTGTATGCTACATAATACTGATTTTTAGCGATGGATACATAAATCGCCGCTAAAAACCGCCGCTAATTCCCAATTTTCTTGTAGTGTCATGTCAGAAATTCAATGTTCTTTTAATGAGATTCCCAGTATTTAAGGTAGCCAAAATTCTTAAATGCCAAAAAGGTGAAATTCCAAAATGCTAGTCCCTACAAGAGTATTATTGAATCATTCCACAATTGACCGATTCCATTGGATTGTTCATTATGTTTATCTTCTTATCTTACTAATGTGACAGTCCCTGCGATCGAGGGCATATAGTTGTATTGAACATTATTTAAGTGGGTTATCCCATCAAATGAAATACACAACATACAAATTTATTTAAAATGGTATCAGAGCTTATCTCTTATCCACTCCAATAACAGTCGATATCCTCTCGCTGCTAAGTCTCATCCATCATTTGACTATTGCAATTGCCATCAATATCAGTTCAAGTTTTTTATATTTCTGTTGCACTCCATCTCACGTTGCATCATCTTCTGTCATTTTTTTTTTAAATTCTTTATGGCTGCAACCAAAGAGAAAGATGATGTGTCTGAGAACAACCCACTCTACATAGCCCCATGGTTGTCCTAGGTTCTCCTTCTCTTACTGAAGATAACTACAGCACTTGGGTGCGTGCTATGCATATGGCCCTTCGTGCCAAGAACAAGTTGGGTTTCGTCACAGGCGATATCTCTAAGCCTTCCTTGGCTACTCAAATTCCTTAATAGGAAAGATGTAATGATCTTGTCATTTCCTGGATTTTGCAGTCCATCCATGCAGATCTGGCTTCAAGCATTCTATATGCAAATACTGCCAAAGATGTATGGGATGATTTAGCTGGACGATTTCATCAACCCAAGCCCCATGGCTCTTTCAACTCAAACAACAAATTTCCTCTCTACGACAAGATCAACTTTCCATCTCTGCTTATTTCACTCGTCTCAAGGCCTTATGGGATGATCAGTCATCTCTAACATCTCTCCCGGCTTGTTCATGTGGGACAATCAAGTCTTCATCTGACCTCATCCAACAAGACCGAGTAATGCAATTTCTTCAGGGACTACATGAGTCTTTCTCCGCACTTCGCAGTTACATTCTGCTTATCGAACCATTTCCCTCTGTCAACAAGGTTTATGCACTTGTCTCCCAAGAAGAAAAACAATTAGAACTATCTCTTTCGCATTTACCATCCACAGAGGCCGCTGCTTTGGCTGCTAAAAAGGTTATTGGGTTTGACACACATCGTTGGATCGGTAACGGTGGCAACAATGGCATCACTTGTTCCACTAAGACTTGTCGTTACTGTCATTGTGATGGACATACAATTGAGGAGTGCTCATAACCTAGGAAAACCTTCACCAAATCATCAACATCTTGCCAAATGCCAATACAGTAAAGCCACCGCACTAACATTAACACCATGCCAACCACACTGCTTCCGTAAATGCTCAGTTTCCTGCTACTCCTCTCTAAGATGTTGACTTCCAACTTTTAGCTCTACCCAATCAAGTGAGTCAAGAACAATATCAAAACATTCTGGCCATGACATCCGCAGGTAACTCACAGCCTTCTGTTCATCTAGCAGGTACTGTCATCTCTCCTTCCACCCTTTGGATTATAGACACAGGTGCTTCTAATCACATTTGTTCATCCCTATCTTTGTTCACCGAATACTCTGCATCACTTCTCTTTCATTCGTTCAATTACCAGATGGCAGTAGGCAGGTGCCACGACCCGAGCCCGAGATTATCAGAAAATCGAGTTAAATTTCGAGTCGCATCACATACTTACTCCCGTGAATTTCAATCATTTATAACTCACAAGGGATATCATTCATACATACATACATTATGCGGAAACATTTACTCATAAACAAATGTACATTGTTCATATTTAAACTAAAACGTGTTTACAACTTATACACCCATTCACTTGCATATTTACGTACAATGCAAAAATCCAAAAGTATGAAACGTTTCTTAAACCCATTCTCATCAAAATTTCAACTTCTTAAATTCATTTCCACTCTACGAGTCCTCCTGGAGGAACCTGACCGGTCTCCTCCTTTGTCGTTGTGGTCTCGGGACAGGTAGAGGCAACTGGGCTTGTAATGTCATCAATAACACAATGTGAATTTAAAAATTCAACAAAATATAAATAGTTCCATGAATACCTATGTCAATCATGTTTTCAATATGTCTAATTCAAAGTTAGACTAAACCAATAACAGTAACGGTAATATTGATATTAACAATATGAGTCTTATTAAAAGTTTGGCAACTAACATAACATTTCCAATCAATACCATCTCTCTAAACATGAAGGATTACCATCTCCCTAAACAGGAAGAATTACCATCTTCCATACGGAAGGATTACTATCTCCCTAAACATGAAGGATTACCATCTTCCATACGGAAGGATTAGTGGGAATTATCAGTGACCGGGCCAAGGACTACTGACATCACCACGGAGTTCCGGAACACTCCCAAATAACTGCTGCAGCCAGTATCACCTCAATAAGCTTATCGAAATCATCATGTAGTGCCAAACTCAATGTACAATATAATTTCATTTAATTACAATGAACGGACATAATATAGCGCACAATCTTAATTAAACAATACCAACCAAATAGGTGAAATCTTCAGTTATTTAATGTACTCGTGTTATTCTCAATAAACATTACAATTTATGTACATTAAAGTCCCCTTAATTAACACCTATGGAAGTATAAACAATATAAACAGCCTTGATTAAATCAATAGGCTTAATTTAAAAATTTATCCATAAAAATATTACTTTGTCGGTTCGCTCGTCGGTTGACCTACATGCTTGTCGGCTGACCGACATTTGTCGGTCAGGGTCGGTTCCAAAATCAGAAGCGCAAACTTTTTCTCTCTTATAATGTCGGTCAGCTCTGTCGGTCCCTTGTCGACTGACCGACACTTTCGGTCAAGTCTCAGTTCGAAAACCAGAGATACGGTTTTTCCCCATTTTTACTGCGTCGGTTCGGTCGTCGGTCAGCCGACAAGCTGACCGACACTGCCCAGAAATCTCTGTAGAATCCATTTCAAAATTCTGTTTCTCTTCAAACCAATTCCAACCCTGCACAAAATTATAGAACCTCTTGTTCCCTTCCTAAAACACCATTTCAATACTTCTATTCCATTCCATGTATTCAAATTCAAAGTAATTCTATTTCCATCATAAAATGGTTAACTTTCACAATATGGAAATGAAACTACAGCAATTAACATATTAAACATAAAGAACCATTTATACTTGCCTTTCACTTCAATTCCAAAAACAAAAACTCCTTTTGTTAACTTGAGGGCTGAGACCAAATCCCCAAATTGAAAAACCCCCTTTTTAAACCTAATCATCAAGAAAATCCCAAAACAATTCTTTTATGAGCTATTGGGTTAAAACTCATTCTAAACCATCCAATAGAACTCTAAAGTTCTGTACTTCAAATGGTTTACTTACCTGAACCTTATGAAGAGATATTTGAGTTTCTTTTCAAACTCTTAACTTCAAAGAAAACCAAGCAACTAGAGGAGGAAGACGATAATAACACACATTTCTCTCTCAAATTTCTTTCCAAACACTTAGCAAAGAGAAAATGAAATGAATAAGAAACGAAGAGGATGGAGAAAGAAACTCTCATGTGATGAAGCTGCTGCTGGCACTCTCTCAACGTTTCACTCTCATCTCTCCAGCTCATGCTTTACTTAATCTTAGTCATAATGCAATTTTTTGCATTTACACCCACTTCATTTTACACATTTCCAATTTGAGTCAAATCAAAACATACTTGGTTTATCTTAAGTCAAATGATGTTGAGTGTATTATGAAATTTAATGCACTCATTAAGATACACATAATGGTATCAAATTCCACCAATTTCGACAAAATAAGTATAAAGCTGAATTTACATAAAAGTCCTTAATTCTACTAATCACGCTTAATCTATCTTAATCGAGTTTAATTAGAATTAATCGTGATTAACTCGGGATGAGGTGTAACAGCAAGTGTTACACACACAGGCTCTATTTCTTTCTCAGCCAATTTTCATCTCAAAAATGTCTTTTATATTCCATCCTTTAAATACAATTTACTATCTGTGTCTCAACTTACCAAATCTCTTCACTGTCTTGTTAGTTTTCATGACTCCCATTGTATTTTTGAGGACCCCACCACGAAAAGGACAATTGGACTGGGTAAAGTGCATGACGGACTATATTTTCTCCAGCCCTCACACGCATTGCTTGTTGCTTCCTCTCCCTTGTTTGATCTCTAGCATTGGCTGTTGGGGCACCTCATTCGCGATTAGTAGATTTATCTAAAGAATTTCCTTTTATTAATGCATAAAATAAATGCAAATGTACTGTTTTTCCCATCGCCAAACAATCGCGTTTACCTTTTCCCTCTAGTTTAAATAAAACTTCTGCACCTTTTGAATTTATCCATTGCGATATATGGGGTTGTTTTACCCTTCGTTCTCTATGTGTGCTCATTATTTTTTAACAATAGTTGATGATTACACACGTTGCACTTGGTTTTTTTTTTAATGAAATACAAATCTGAAACTAAGGATGACCTTCAAACTTTTTTTGCATTAGTTACAACTCAATTCAATCACAAAATCAAACAACTTCGTTCCAACAACGGAGCTGAATTTTTATGAAATGATATGCAGTTTTTTTTCAATGGTAATGGGGTTGTTCACCAACGTAATTGTATTTACACTCCCCAACAGAATGGAGTGGTTGAAAGAAGGCACCCCCATCTCCTTGAGGTTGCTCGTGCCATTCGTTTTCAAGCAAACTTACCACTCAATTTTTGGGGAGAATGCATCCTCACTGCTACATATCTTATTAATAAAATCCCAACTCCCATTTTATCTAATCGCTTTCCCCATGAATTGCTTCTCCAATCAAAGCCCAATTATTCTGCCTTACGAGTTTTTTGCTGCCTTTGTTTCGCTCACAATTCCAACCCAACTCACCATAATTTTGATCCTCGCGCCAAACTTGGGGTATTCGTTGGATATATCTATGCCCAAAAAGGGTATCGTACGTGTGTATGACCTAGCCTCAAAACAAGTTTATACTTCCCGGGATGTCCTTTTTTTTTAGACTACCTTTTCATTTAAAGATGCTGCCATTCACTCTCATGACTTCTCCTCGAACCCAGTATTACCATTAGACCTTCCTGATACGGACCTTACACCCACCTCAGGTTTTTCATCAGATCAACCCACACCCACACCCACACAACCCAGGTCACCTTCAGGCCCTGCCCCATTTCCAATCTCAGATGCTGCCCCATCCATAATTAGGCTGCCACATGTTTCATCCCATCCACTTCCCCATGTCAACCCACTCTCAAAAACCGTCCCAACTATTTCACCATTTCCCCAAGGCCATTCCACATGTCCTATTACAGAGAAAACATCCTGGACCAATCCTTTTAGCACCCAAGGCCATACCCCATGCAATGATCCAGGCACTAATACAAATAACCCCATCATTGGACATGGTCCCACCAACAATTCCATTTGTGATTTCACAGTCCCAAATGCATCCTCTGCTAAGGATCCATCGCCTAGCCCATCTGGCACAATTATAGCACTTGGCCCGTCAGACACCTGGCCAACCCAACCTTCTCAATCCACTCGCCCAACTCGTACGCGTCGCAAACCACAACATCGTCAAGATAATGTTTGCTCATCAGTTGTTCATGCACCTAACCTGGTTCCATCTCCTGCTTCTTCATGTGATACAAAATTTTCATTACACAATTTTATTTCTTATGCAAAACTTTCAGATACTCACAAATCATTTCTAGTTTCTCTTGATTCCACCTATGAGCCCAGAACATTCTCTCAGGCTGTGAAGTTCCCTCACTGGTGTGATGCCATGGCAGCAAAAATCAAAGCTCTTGAACTCAACAAGACTTGGGTCCTGACTCCCTTGCCATTGCACAAGAAACCCATTGGTTGCAAATGGGTTTACAAAATCAAATTCAAGGCACATGGCACTATTGAGCGTTACAAAGCACGCCTTGTTGCTAAAGGCTATACTCAAACAGAAGGATTGGATTACTATGAGACATTTGCCCTGGTTGCAAAGATGGCTACTGTCCGTTGTCTCTTAGCTATTACAGTCGTCAAATGATGGCCCATTCATCAAGCTGATGTTAACAATGCTTTTTTACATGGTGATCTAGGTGAAGAAGTCTATATGCAAATACCAATGTGGTTCTCTAGACAGGGGAGACGTGGGTTTGCAAACTTCAGAAATCCTTATATGGCCTCAAACAAGCTTCACGAAATTGGTTTTCCAAATTATCCCATGCTCTCCAAGAAGCGGGTTTTTCTCAATCAAAAGCTGATTACTCCCTTTTTACCCAAATTACGAAGGCAATTTCCACATATGTGTTAGTCTATGTTGATGACATTTTCATCACCAGAAATGATCTTAAAGCTGTTACTGCCTTAAAGGTCCTCTTGGACAACTCATTTCATCTCAAAGATTTGGGCCCACTCAAATATTTTCTGGGCATAGGGGTAGCTCGGTCTCAGCATGGACTATTTCTTTGCCAAAGGAAATACACTTTGGATCTTTTACATGATATGGGCATGCTTGGTGCTCGCATTTCAACTTTTCCTATGGAACAACATCTCAAACTTGGACTATCAGATTGAGATTTACTTGAAGATCCTTCTCAATATCGGAGATTGATTGGCCGTCTTATTTATCTCACAATCACCCGTACGGATATCCTTAATCTCGTTCATGTTTTAAGTTTGTTCATGCAGACTCCGTGACGATCTCACCTTGATGCGGCATTACGATTGCTTTGCTATTTAAAGGGCTCTCCGGGAAGTGGCATATTGCTTTCTTCTAATAACTTCATTCATGTTAATGCCTATTGTGATGCTGATTGGGTTAGTTGTCTGATCACACGCCACTCCACAATTGGTTACTGTACCTTTCTTGGCTCGAGCCCCATATCATGGAGAACTAAGAAACAATCTACAGTCTCTCGCTCTTCAGCAGAAGCAGAGTACAGGGCTATGGCCCAAACATCTTGTGAATTACAATGGCTCAGTTATTTTCTTCATGATCTTGGCATATCACATCATCAACCTATGACACTATATTATGATAACCAAGCTGCAATTTACATTGCTGCTAACCCTGTCTTCCATGAAAGGACGAAACACATAGAGGTCGACTGTCATTTTATTCGTGAGAAACTACAATCAGGACTTCTTCAAACAGCTTATGTTCATTCTACACAGCAATTAGCAGGCGTGTTTACCAAGGCTTTGAGTAAAGAACAATTTCAAAATTTAATTTGCAAGTTAGGCGTTCTTGATCTCCACGCTCCAACTTGAGGGGGAGTATTGAATCATTCCATAATTGACCGATTCCATTGGGTTGTTCATTATGTTTACCTTCTTATCTTATTAGTGTAACAGTCCTTGAGATCAAAGGCATACAGTTGTATTGAACATTTTTTAAGTGGGTTATCCCATCAAATGGAATACACAACATACAAATTTATTTAAAAAGAATTTCAAAATTCTGGAACACTGGCACCCAACTGTGAACCCTCCTACCAACAATAAAGTGGGCCCCATATTCACAATTATAAAAATTGGACCCATGCAATTCCTATCAGGATGGGTCCATGTTCAAATTTCTAAAATTGGGCCCCACACTTTCGTTTCTAAAAGATGGGCCCATGTACCATATTTCTGAAGTGAGTCCACATTATAATTCTTATAGTTGGGTCCCAAGTTCACAACCACAAAAGGTGGGTTCCATGTACTTCAATGTATAAAATGTGTAAGTCCAGTCTAGAATTTATGTAGCAATGAAACGAGAGTTCTATGAAATTCTGAGATTTAGAAATTCTCAAACAAGAATTCAGATGGAAATGAAATGTAGAATTCAGAAATGACAGAATTCAGTGGCATTTTAGAATTCCAGCATTTGAAATTTCCCGACAACCTCCAAAGATAAATTCTAGTAAAGAAACATGCCCTTAGTGATTACACCAATTCAAAGGTGGAAATGTGCCAAATGGGTCAAGGAGGGCCCACACATGGGGTTGTGTGACCCATGTGCATTCGTTCCCTCCGTTTTCTGTGGTTTGAATTTTAAAGGATTTTGGGGGAAATGTGGTCACTTGAGAGTAAGTTTAGGGTAGTTGGATGACATGGACTTCTTAAATTGAGTCTGGATCTCTGATTTCGTTGAAACAGAGAGATACAGTTTCATCCTATCAACAATTACCAGCTGTATAAAATCTCTTTTTTTTCTTTCTTTCTTTCTTTTTTTCATTCCAAGGAAGCAATTGAGAAGGTGTATTAGCTGACATGGGATTTTATACAGCTAATGAATGTTGATAGATCTCTCCAGACTCTCTTAAATTTGAGTTTTGGAGGGCTTTTTTAGAGTATAGATTGGGTCATCAGGTGGGAGGAGGGAATTTGATGGGTGGGAAAGGTAGTCATGGGTGGAGTGGAGAGAAAGTTTAGGCTTAGGTGGTGCCACATAGGACTCCATGTAGGTGAGTCAGCTTAGGTGGCTGCCACATAGGCTAGGTTAGCTTAGGAGGGTGACATGCTCGCTGGATTTGCTTACATGTAACTTTGTCTGCCTAGGTGTCGCGTTGATTGCTTAGGTCTCAAGCCACGTGTTGTTTGGCTGCTAAGTTAGCATGACATGTTGGATAGGGCTTGATGATGTGGAATACCATGTCGGCTCGCACAGCTAACTGGGTTTGCTGATAAGGCAAGTGGGACATATTTGTGGGGCTCGATCGATGATCGTGGACTACTTTTGATATAGACCTAATGTCTTCATCTAGAGTTGGATTTCGATGAATTAAATTGCATCCTTCTCGTATCGATGACAACTATCCAATGATGTGGATTGAGATCTTTGGATCTTCTCATATCAAACTCCTTTTTGTGGGGTCCATTTGCGATGATTTTTACCATTTTGGTCCATATTTCTTCATCCACCGTCGAATCTAGCCGACACAAATGATATTCTTCTTCTTTTGATGTCAATTATCCAATGAAATGAATATATACCTTTTAGGGTATTGTTGGACCAAAATCTCATCGGGGGCATCTCTTGATCGGGTTATCGGGCTTGATTAATAGCTAGATCGAGCGAGCTAGATTTGCCTTAATTGGACCTATATGGATTTTGTGAAGCTGGATTTGGTCTTAATTGAACCTATATGGATTTTGTGCAGGAATGAATTTTTTAATGTCAACATTCTCCTATCACTTTCTCTCCCTCCTTTTTCATCTCTCTCTCTCTCTCTCACTCTCACTCTTGATCTCCCTCTCTTCAATCTCTCTCACCCCTATCTTCTAGTATCTAATCATCTCTTTCTCCCTTTTCCATCTCCCTCTTTTTTGCCCTCTCTTAAATTGGGCCTATTTATTTGGATGAAATTGGAATACATTGGAGTCCATTGAGGGCTTGCTTGTTTGCATGGAGTTGCATTTTTTGAATTGGGCATGTTTATTTGCGTGGAATTGGAATGCATAAGAATTCACAAGGATCTCTTCATGTGCATGGTATTGGGATGGATAGGAGTTCCTGACAAATTGGAGCTCTTTGTTTGCATGGAATTAAAATAGAAAGGAATTCATTAGGGCCTATTTGCTCATATGGAATTGAATATATAGGAATTGTCTACTAAAAAGCTAGTGGATATTGGTGCTCCGACCAAAGAAACGTGTCTTTGGCAGATGTGGATATATACTTATAGTTCCATGAGTTATAGTTTACTTATTACTAATTTAGAGGCATACAAATAGTGTTGGGATCAATAAAATCTATAAAAATAAATGAAAATATAAAAGAGAATGAAAGCAGCAAAGGATGTACAATCTTTCAAGAAAAAAATTGAAAGAGTCTACAACAAGCCATCACAGAGTGAAAGTTCGAGGTTGGTGACTTCGTTACTAAATGCATTTCTCAATTGCAGCTTCCACACCTGAAAGGTAAGTTAAGACCAAACTGAAAAGTTCTGATAAACAAAAAAAGTGTAATTTGGAAATGCATATATGTCTATGTACTTGAGAAAGTATATAACACGATCCCCAAATCTATTTCAAAGATATCCAACCCACAATTATTTTATTGTAACTGTACTCAAACTATACATACATACTGTATATTTTTCTCTTCCAAGTTAGAGAATGGACTCAACATTGATCACTTAGAAATAGTAAGATAAAGATGTACTTGACCCATTGGAAAATAGTGGTGAAACATAATATGAGACTAAATCTTTCATTGCATTTCAACTTTCAAGTACAAAGTTTTGTTTTACATCAGATTATTATGGAACTCAAATTCAGATGTGTGGTTGACATTTATAGCATATGACCCCCTCCATTTGTCATTCAATGGCCAAAAATTATATCCACTAAAATGTAAAATACATGATACATTAGCTGTATAGGAAAATTAAAGCAAAGGGCTGGCTAGCCACTTTGAGGTCTTCTGGTATCGTTTTAGGTATTTTCTTTTTTGAATTTGAACTTGTTTGATACTTGTAATTTGTTTTTTTCTTCTTGTTTGATACTTTCTAAAGTTGTTAAAGTTATCCAATTATGAATTATAAGACAATTTTCTCACTATTTTGGATCCAATAGTGTTTTTAGACTTGATTTTGCATATTGTCTTTAGGAGATTGTAACTTCATGAGATTGCCATTCTTCCTATATGATGACTTGTCATGACATGTTATGCCTTAGTTTCATGTTTTGGTATTGAACTCACTGAGTTTGTGATATATATATTGAAGTGTAATTGTCTTCAGCTAGGATGATATCCAAAACTGTGTAAGCTAACTCGGGTCTAACAATTGTAATTGCAGTTTTTTTTTTTTTTTTATGACTGCTAGGATAGGATGAGTAATAAGAAGGTGAAGTCTCTTCAATGAAGAAATGGAGCAGAAGAGTTTCTTGGGTTGGGGTGTAGTTGTTAGAGGCATATCTACAACTATCATGAAAACTGGGCAAAAAGGTCCTATGTAGTGTGTCGGTTGTTTAAAATGCTACCTTGTGTCAGAATCTTAGTCAGTGAGAAATTGATGCGTCTTGTTCAATTTGGTTATGTACGGAATAAAATCTATTATCTAAATTTTTGATAATAGTATTTTTTATTAATTTTTGGTAGACTTTGATTGTATTGTCTTAAACTGGTTTTATGTAAGAACATGTTACTACACATGAAACGCAACTTCAACTTTTATAAAAATAATTAAAAAAAAATACTTTTAGCGGTAACTCTCTTCTATTTTTATGAAGCTTTAGCGGCTTTTTTTAACTTTCACTAGCGGCAGGGGACCCCGCTAAAATATATATTAATTATTTAATGTACCTGCTTGGTTTGAGGAAAAGGCAATGAGGGAATGATGATGCTTGGTTTTAAAGTGTAGAGGAAGATGGCTGAGAGTTTATTGGAGAGGGGAGAGAGAGACCTTCGACCGCTAAAGGATTTTCCGCGACAATGGGGACGGAGGCATTTCTTATTTTTGGGACTCACAAGTATTCTCGATGAAAAATGATTTTTTATTCTACCGAGATTTGTGTGCTTGTGGATGGTTTTTCCGTGAGAATAGTTTTAGGGAACAACTAATTTGTGACTACCAAATGCGTTCTTATAATTTTCTTTCGATGTCCCAAGAAATGATTCCAAACAGGCCCTAAGTTGCCCTTGAGTTCGATGATCTACTTAGCAATTAGTTGTAAGAAGTATCTCTACTAGGCTAACCACCACCAAAGTAAAAATATATATTCTACTATGCCTTAATAACAAAAAAAGAAAAAAGGTAAAACAAAATATTTTGTCTTGCAGATTTTGTACCTTAAAATTCTTACCATTAAGACTTATTATTCGTCGAAAATGCAAATATGCCGCATATATTACTGTTTACTATAGTAAGTTAAATTCATCTCATACAGCTAGCATATTCAATTTACAGTCATAATTGCCTCAAGCCAAGCCTGAAACACACTATACGTGGACAAAACCAAAATAAACCAACAGAAACCAAGCACAATCAACTTGAGCCCTAACAGACATTTATTACTTGAGTGCAATTTGGGTTAAAACTTTACTCATTTTAGGTATTGAAGTTTTTTGTTTACTTTTTGAAAGGTCACAAAATTAAAGCAATACTTCTGACTAGGCCAAACCAAAATTCAACAACAAGCCCCCCAAATTTTGACTAGCCCAACTAAAATTTCACTTAGTAGTTTGTGTTCGACCATCTAGGTTTAGGTTAGTCTTAAGTGTATATCCTTTCATTGAACCATTAGCTTAGAATGTCTATAGTGGCCAAGATATGTTTTGAAGGAAGCTCCTATTTTATCAAGTGCTCATTTGTGAATGTTTTATAATCTATTAGTATTGATCCTTGATCTTCTTTATAACTTTTTTAATTTAGTGCCCTATATAAATAAACTATATCCACAAACATGAAAGTTTATTGAACAATTCTTTTTGTAGTAATTTACAAGAGAAACAAGTTATTCTTAATTGAAAGAGAAACATATTTTAAGAAAAAAAAAGACTATTGTTACAAGGAATCAACCCAATTGGGTATAATGATATAAAAAAGTATTTAAATCTCTATCAAATGCAAACCCAATCAAAGAAACAACAACCAACCCACTCATCTCATAAAACAAACATAACTTTCAACTGCTTTTAAAAAAAAGATTTATAAAAAAGGAATAGATGAACAAAGATACCTCTTATGTGCCGGAGAGAGTAAAAAAGAGATGGCCAAACGAAGAGACTTTGGGGTTTTCTGGTAGAGAGAAAAGGAGTGTCGGAGACAAATGACAAGATATAGAGGAGGAGTCGACAACGAATCTCTTACAATTTGGGCGTTTCCATTGCAAAGAGAGAAATAGATGTACAAAGAGATGGTTGGACGAACAGAGAAATAATGTCAATGCTATTGTTGCCACTCCCAGAAAGGAGGCCTGATCGACAACCAACATCCGTGCTTGAGGGGACAATGAGATGGGATGGGAAGATGAGGTTGGGTATTGGTATGGATACATTTGCTGATATAGGGATGAGGTTTAACTGAAATCATGAGGAGTATGGGGCTACCTAGGTCATGGGGTGGTGCAAAATTGGGCTCCAACTGGTGCAGTATTGGGCCCCCAACTGGTGCGTGGCTCATGTGCCTAGGGCCCTTAACCAAAATTTTACTTGGGACGGCCGCACCTACTACCTATAATGTGGGTACGTCCCTTCATGTAATTGACGGATTTAAATTCATGGCGAAAGACAATATTTATAATTGAAAATATATCCTATATATCTCATTAAAAAGGAATTGGAACATTCAAGGATTTGCTTTTCGGTTTGACAACCAAGCAATGGCACCGAAATCATCGCTCTCCACACAAGGCCTCCATTTAAATTTCTTAAAAAGCATTGAAGAGCTTCCAAAATAGCTAATACATCTACTTTATTAGAATTACAAACACCCACGTACTTAGAAAACATAAAAGGAACCCCACTCTTGCTATTACGAAGCACACATTCAATTCCTACTGCAGTTCTATCAATATTAAATTTCAAAGCTCCACGGGAGGACAAAAAAATGAATCTCCATGTCCACGCTCCATGCAAGCTTCTCAATTAAGAATAATATCATCACAATAAAAGTTAGAGAACTCATTCGTAATTAAAGCCCATTTCGTTATCCTCATGCTAATTGAATTAATCAAATTTATCATAAAATATATAAAGTCCAAGAAAATTCTATCATTCATTTTCTTCTAAATTAATCATAAAATAGCAAAAGACAACAACCTCCAAAGAAAAAGCCTAAAGCGTGCACACATAAAATGGCAAGAGGTCTGTCTCTCTCGAGGGGAGACTCAACATGAGGATGAATGCATGACTCATGCAAATGCAGCTATACCTACTCCCTAAAATACCATATCAAAGGGATAACATAGCATACTTGCTGACATGGCAGCATCACAGCCTTACAAAAATTCCAAAAAAAAAAAAAACATGAAAAATCTCTTTCTTCCAGAACCCTCCCTAAACCCTTCCCAGACCCCTCTATTTTAACGCTTTGTTCACAGCCATTTGCTTCATCTTCAATAGGAAAGGAGCATTCTAGGGTTAGGGTTTCAATTTTCTCTTCCCTCCAAAGCTTCTAGGGTTTGTTAGAGATGGCGCCGGTTCTGAGCAGAAGCTTAGAAACTGCTTCAATGGCATCTCTTCATTTCCCTTCTTCTTCTGTCTTTTCTTCTTCCTTTTCATTCTCAAAGACCAAATCACTGAGATTCAGAACTTCATTTCTTCCCCAAACCCCAAGCAATAGATTCTCTTCTGCTGTTTTGAGATGGGGAATTGAGAAGAGAGCGAATCGGACTGCAACTGTTCGGTGCGAGGCGGCCGTTGCGGAGAAAGAAGCACCGGAAACTCCTGGGGAGAAATTTGAGTACCAGGCGGAAGTGGGTTTTTCTTCTACTCTTTGTTTTCTTCTCCCTCTTTAGCTCTTATGGATAAAGTTTGGATCTTTGTGTTGGTTTCATTGTTTTTGTGCATTTAGTTTCTGTTCTTTTGGGATGAAGTTTGGATCGTCGTGGCTTTTCTTGAGCTGGTTTTCGTTAACTTTGATGCTTTGTTGGGTTCATGTTCCTATAGATGGGTTTCTTTGAGGTATTCTTTTCTTATTTTGAGTGAAGTTGAGATGCTTTAATCTTTCTATGGTTTTTCTTTCCTTTTTTTATGGAGTGGGTTTTATGGTGATTGCTTGTTTGGGTGACTTGATGATTTCGTATACGTTTTACAAAAGATGGGTTGCTTTCACTATTTGCATTTGCTGAATTCAGAAGCAACTCATCAAGCTAGTGTCTTTTTTTTCCTTTTGTTTGTTTGCAATCAGTTTAATCTGCATTCTTTTCCTTTCATTTCATGTTTGGCAAACACAGCTGAATCCTATCATCTACACTGTATGCCATCCCATGGTTCAACATATTTTGCAAATTTCTCACAATCCATGATAAATCAAGACATAAGATTTTGCCCCAGGCTGTTTTGACTTTCTAGAGATAATGAACTGTTTGGATCGTGCAAATGGAGCCCACATGAATATAAAAAAAAATTCATTTTTTAGGTTTGGACTTTTTTTCTCAAATATGTCAAAATCTATGATGAATCTCCAGGTGAAGTTTAGCTCTTGTCCGTTTTGAGATGATGAATAGCTCGGATTATTATTTAGGGGCCCACAGGAATAAAAAAGCGAAAATGACTGCAAAAAATCCCTTTTTGCACCATGGTAGATGAATGGTCTGCACTTTTTTATCAATTTTCTCATCATCCTTCGTGAATCAAGTTGCCAGATTTTGAACCCTAGCTGTTTTTGGCCTTTTGATGAGGAGGAACGGTTGGGTTTGTGATGCGGGTGCCCACTTCTGGTCTGAACATTTTTGCAAATATCTCGAAACATATTCTGAATCACCAAATGATTGATATTTGACCCCTAGCCGTTTTTCGCATTTTGAAGATGATGAATGGTTCGGATCATGAGTTGTAAACCTCCTCTAAAGTCTGTAGCTCTACGTTTCCTTAATCGTGCGGATTTCTGTTTTCCAATGGGGGAGGGGTCCAACTGCTGAAATCAGCAAATTTGGGGATTTCAGACTTCTTTGGTGTCCCTTTTCCTTGATGAGGTCTGCATCAAATGTAGGTTTTCCTCGGAAAACCTCTAGGAATCCTCTCCGTGGATGGTTTCCAAATGTGCCTTGAGGAAATGTGGGAGAAGCATATAGAACATGGTTTTAACACTCAGCGGTAACTAAACCTATCACCTAATGTTTATGTTTAGTCCAGAACTTAAAATGTATTAACCTCATTCTTACTACCTTTACATATAAATTTTGCTACTCTATTTACATCTTAAGCACCCTAAAAGCAATTGAAGAAAATGCAGATTCCAAGCTTTTGTTTTCTGATTATTTTCAGTTTTTTTTTAGCAGAATAAGAGCCAAAACAAACAGATATATCATTGTAATACCAATATATATGCCAATATGTAAAGGTTTCAGCTTGGGTGGATAGTGTCTGGTATCCTTGAAATCATCATTCAAATATGTAAGGAATGAAAAAAAAAATTGTTAATTATTTTATAAGGTTCAATTAACCACTTTGAGGTTTAGCCTGTTGGCTGCAGATATATGGCAATTTGGAGTCGTTTAATTAGCCCCTTTGAGGTTTAGTGAAACATATTACCATACTTGTTTGGAAGCACCATTTTCACGTGTAAATGATAACGGTTTGGATTACATATGTAATACTTTCATATATCTCAAAACCTATGAAGATTTAAGATGGAAACTAAATGTTTCTGAGTTTAATGGGTCAATAAAAAATCTAAATTGTTTGGATTAAAAATTGGGGCCCACAAGAACAGCAAAATAGAGAAGGCAATTATGAATACCATGACCTCTCCCGTGTGGAACTTGTACCTGTGCCTTTTTGCGGAGGGCGGTATGAAACATTTTCATATGAAAATGTTCCAATTTTCACTACATTTTTACACCTCCATTTACGCATGGATGTGTAAATGGAGTGCAAACAAACATGTGTCTGCGTATAGGTGTAAACCATAGTTACCTAAATTCGCTCTAAAGGGTCACAAGCTTTGAATCAATTCGTTTGAATAACTCGCAGTTCAGATTCGGTGTGTTTGGCCACTGAAGGTTTTAGTGTTTGTTGCAGTTTGTAAGGTTCGGTTTTTCTTTCCACGAGCTCTTTTGTCTCCCTTCTATTGAGGAAGATAATGGAAATAAGAGTATTATATTCTCTTTTTCTCTCTCTTTCTTTAGTCAATTGGTATTAAATAATATAAGACAGAACTATTCTCTCTCTTCATTGAATAAGATAATAAAAATATAATATTTTTAACTTTTCTCCCTCTTTCTCTCTTTTAAGTCATATCACTACGGTGTGACGCCTGGGCATTCCCCGTTTGAGGTTTAATATCCATTGGACAATTTAGATAGAAGCAATAGTATATTTTTTTTCTTTTTTTCTTTTTTTTTTAAATGTTCCCCTCATCTAGAAATATTAAATATTCCTCTTTTTTTTTATTGAAAATGTTTTCTTCTTTGAGCTAAGATTTCTCTCTTTATAAGACCATGAATGGTAAGTCTTCAATGAGAAAGAAAAGTAGGAATTAAGAGGATCACCTATGGGCCCAGTCATTAATAGAATTAGTAGGGCTCATTTTGTAATCTATACCACTAATACCCCTTCAAATAACTCTAGGTAGATTTAACTTTATGGAAATTATACCCACGATCTAAATGTTCACATATATAAACAAAAGTTACAAAATAAAAAAAAATCAAATCATATGATCTATAATTGATGCATAATTTGATTGCAGTGAAATTCGGACCCATCTTTAATATAAGGGGGTGGGGCAGTGATTTTTAGTAGTTTGGATTTCAAATGTGAGTATGCTTATGAATTTTAAAGTGATAGATGGCCAATCTTGAAAGTATTTTGGGCTGTGCAAAATCTCACTTAACAACAGAGCAGAAATAACCAACGTAGCCCACTAGAAAATACTAATTCATTTTTAATTCAAAAAATGCCTACCCTAGTGGGGCCCACTGAATTCTTGACAACTAGGATAAGGACTAAGCCCCATACCATTATGATCAAATGATCATAACCATCAATGTAAGGCCCTCAAATTTAATTGCTTTGTATCGTGCAAATATATTGCTATATAATTCAACTGTAACAGTAGGATCATTGTTAAGTTAGGAATTGTACCAATAATGGGTATAGAAGTGCATAAGAGGACTAGATTGATCCTCAGCCGTCCACTCATAAAAGTCATCCATTATATAACAAATCTAAAAGGACTAATTAATGTATGATACACATAGTTATGTGTCTCTAATCAATCAGGCGGGTCATTCTGCAGTAATCAGTACAAATGACGTATTCGAATCAGTTCATCGAATTCATCGAACTCAAACTACAAATTGAGCGAACCAAACAACTAAAACCTACCCTAACAAAATTTTGAATTTGAATAGGCTTCAAATTGCAAACTGCGAACTTGAATTCAAACTGATAACTGTGAACCAGGTAGCTATGGTAAAAACAAACAGCATAGAAAATTTTGATGTTTTATGTTTGAAGAGGTTTTATGTGTTGGCTATAACATTTTCTTATCTTTTCTGGTCTTTTAGTTCGTATCTCTTTATGTAAATCTAGTTGCTACCCTTTTCTCTATTACCTTTATTCAAATCAACTGGGTTGTTTCTCATGCCTTCTGAATATTTCAGGTTAGCCGCCTATTGGATTTGATTGTTCACAGCCTTTACAGCCACAAGGAAGTATTTCTGCGGGAGCTTGTGAGGTTTGTATCATATAATACCTGTTCCTGGGATTTTGTCATTTGGATAGTAAATAATTTTCCTTCATAGTTGGCAGTTTCCATTTATTGCTTTTACTCAATGGAACCTCTGGCCCACCTGATTGTATTTGTAAATCTTGAAGTAAATGTTTAGATTTTTCTTAGCAGAGTCTTCATTGTCTGCAGTGTGTGTGCTTGAGTTGCAATGATTTGCTGGAACATTATATTTTGGGACGAAGCCAAATGATATCTGTTCTCAGTTCAATTATACCGTGTTATTCAGCAATTTTCTTCTTCCTATGACCTTAATGTGGAAATATGTTATTTGATAGAAGAAACAGAATATCACAGTTTTCCATTTGGCTAAAAGTTCGGCCGTTTTAACCTTTCACTAATAAAGATTTCATTCTGCGGTTTCCAAATTTGGGATTTAATTTATTTCTCTGTTTGTAATTCATGGCCTCTCTCTAAATCCAATTTGCACGGTTTATTTCCCATCAACGTGTTCAGTTCATGGCCAATCTGCTACAATTTTCATTCTGGAGATCACAATAAATTTATTAATAAAAGCTTTCTCACATGGTTGTTGATATTAACTTGTCATGACACAGGCAGATTTTCCATTTTATGAATTACTACTCATCGTGAATAGCTTTGATTTCACTTCTGTAGCAGAAGAGGCATTTTAGCAAATTCAGCATTATTTTGAATTGAATTTCAGTGTGTGCAAAAAGGTTTGGTTCAGCAAAGTCACCATTGATGGGTTGTTCTCTTTCATGATCCTGGGCAATTGGGTTCTGTTGGTTGAAATTGAATATTTATTATTGTATGCATCTCGGGCAATTTTCTTCTGTTGACTGGATCTTTTTGTGTTTTAAAAAAGTTCTTCTAGGCAAGATCACTCAAGAAATGTACTTATTCTTATATAATGGCTGTTTTGACTAGACTATGCCACTGTGTCTATTTTCCAGTAGATGTTGCACTGACAGCAACTTTTTGCTTTCAGTAATGCGAGTGATGCACTGGACAAGTTAAGATTCTTAAGTGTGACTGAACCTTCACTTCTTGGGGATGCTAGTGAATTGGAGATACGCATCAGGCCTGATCCAGACGAAGGGACCATCACCATAACGTATACTAAATTTATCTATATTTTAATTTTTTTTTCAAGACTTGTGATTTACAAACATTCCTTCCTTTGTATAGAGATACTGGTATTGGGATGACAAAAGAAGACCTTGTTGACTGCCTTGGAACCATTGCCCAGAGCGGAACCTCAAAATTCTTAAAGGCACTTAAGGTGATTTTCACAATTATGTTTATTTTTCCTCCACTTATGTGTGCAATTTTTATTTATTTTTTTTTTGGGGGGGGGGGGGGGGGGGGGGTGGGGTGTTTAATCATGTTATTTCATATACGTTTCTTAAAAATTATTTGATTCATATCATTTGATGTAGGAAAATAAGGATACTGGTGCAGACAATGGGTTGATCGGTCAGTTTGGTGTTGGATTCTACTCGGCTTTCCTTGTTGCGGAGAAGGTAGTCTGCCCTTGCTTTTATTTTATGGTGATATTGATCTTTATCTTTAGAATTTCTGGGCTCAGCTTTTTCTCTTCTGAGATGTTCGTCGTAGTTTCTAGTAACTGGGTGAAAGCCACACAAATGTGAAGCATCATTGTCTAGCACTAGGAAGAATGTTTGAGCTGATAGAAATTTTGACTAATTGTTGCATTTTGAGCTGTGTCTATATATGTAGTTATATAATATTTGTGTGGGTTCCAGGTGGTTGTATCTACTAAAAGCCCAAGGTCTGATAAGCAGTATGTTTGGGAAGCAGAAGCTGATAGCAGCTCCTATGTGATTAGGGAAGAGACTGATCCTGACAAACTGCTGCGCCGGGGGACACAAATTACTCTCTATTTACGGGTAAGATGATCTCAATTCCTTCCATTGGCAAATGTTTGTAACATTCATTAAAATGTTTGGATTATTTATTCTGCTCTTGCAGACAGACGATAAGTATGAATTTGCAGAGCCTGCAAGAATTCAAGGATTGGTTAAGAATTATTCTCAGTTTGTATCCTTCCCTATTTACACATGGCAGGAAAAATCAAGGACAGTTGAGGTGAGGATCTTTCATGGTTTTTCCTGTTTGCCAAATTACGTTCTGCAATGCTTGTAATCCTTCTCTAAGTCAATAAAGAGCATATGGTCCTCTCTTAACTTTTCTGTAAGTTGTCTTAAAAGAAACTTTCTGTCTCCTCTCTAACTTTTCTG
Organism: Litsea cubeba; assembly: GCA_012931725.1. Taxonomy (NCBI): domain Eukaryota; kingdom Viridiplantae; phylum Streptophyta; class Magnoliopsida; order Laurales; family Lauraceae; genus Litsea; species Litsea cubeba. Next base: position 60,978,270 of record CM022948.1, read on the forward strand.
TAAGTTGTCTTAAAAGAAACTTTCTGTAGTAAATCTACCTGGCATAAAATTAAGGTCTCTCTCTCTCTCTCTCTCTCTCTCTCTCTCTCCTCTCTCTCTCTCTCTCTCTCTCTCTCTCTCTCTCTCTCTCTCTCTCTCTCCCCAAAATATCATTGTTGCAAGTGTTACTGTTACTCTTTCTCAAAGCCTCATCCTATGACTCAGAAGTCCAATAACTTGTAATTTGCATACTATTGAATTCTTCTATTAATGGTTTTTATTTATTTATTCATGGACATAAATATAGGCTCAAATACAACCCAAGTACACGCATATAGGGTAATAACTTAAATTCTTCCATTGACACCTTTTTTTTAAGTCAGGATCAGGCTCTACTCGATTCCGAGTCGGGTTGAAATCTTCTCTTCCTCTTCATGGCAGATATTGAATTTGAATCCAAGGATGAATCCTGGGCCTCAAAGAAAAAGTATCTGGACATGGACAGACCACACCCTCAACAGTATCAGAAAGTGTATTGGCCAATTCAATAAATATATAAATTTTAAGACAAAAAAAAATCCTAAAGAAATCCAAATAGTCAAAATGGTAGAAAATGTTTGATTTTTATTTTATTTTATTTTGAATTATCTGGAGGACCATAGGTATATATTGGACCCTTAAATGTCATGTAGATCTGCTATGTATGACAACCTAACTTTATAGGACTGAGCTTTTGAATCTATCGAGGTTCGATTATATTATATACTCTATTGACTGACATTTATACAAATAAGTTCAAAGCTTGTAATTTATATGTTAATGGTCACATAGCTTGGATGGATAAAGCTTTTGGTTCTATAATATGAAGGTTGTGGGCTGTAGTCGCACCAAGACATATCCATTTTATTTACTCTCCTTATTAAAAGTGAAAGCCCATAAAAAAAGGAGGCAAAACTATGCTGCCTGAATTTATGTTGAAAATGAATTTACTTAAACTCTATTATATAATGAACTGAAATATAGTAGGATAAATTGAACATATAACAAGTATTTGTGCAGTATCTAAGCCAGTATTAGTATTGTACCTGACAATTGGAGTAAGTAAATAACAAGATAGCTAGCTGAAAACTAGACAGATCGCGTTATTAAAGGTCAAACTCGCATAGATTTGAGGAGTTCATATGCTATATTTAGGTCCAACAAGTTCTGTATCGGTAAATTATTGGTCACATCAGCCGATATGGGGCACTATAAACTTGTTGGCTGCTCATGGCGATAAATATATATTTTTGAACTTTCGATCTGCATGGTCTAAATCGAACCTCACTCCATTATATCCTAAGATGATAAAATTGTATGGAAAATATTTCATGGGAGTGACAGTATCACTGAAACTGGGCCTCAGCTGCATAATTTTTGTGGGAAATTAAAACTAATGCTTTCTGCCCTATCATAGTTTTATTATATAGGATCTCTAGCTTAATATCTGCATCTATATGTTGCTTTTTTCAAGCTTAATATCTGCATCTATATGTTGCTTTTTTCAATCAGTTACTAATATGAATTTTTGGATAGGTGGAAGAAGAAGAAGAACCACCAAAAGAGGGTGAAGAAGCAAAACCGGAGGTTATGAACCACATATTTCTGAATGTTTTGCTCTCTGTAATTACATAGCATCTGTAAACTGAAGTTTTATTCCTTGGTTGTGTAGGGTGCAAAGAAAAAGAAGACTGTGACCGAGAAATATTGGGACTGGGAATTAGCAAATGAAACAAAGCCTATTTGGGTATGTTTAAATTTCAAATCATTTCATGTTGACTATAAGAAGTAATGACCACCATTGCATATCAGTTGTCCCAAATTTACTTTCAGTGCACAATATACTTATTTCGCGGTAATGAGATTTTCTATTTATGATTTTGTTGGCCATTGATCTGTACCAAATTTCATGTACAGATGCGAAATCCCAAGGAAGTTGAGAAGGATGAATATCATGAATTTTATAAGAAGACATTCAATGAGTTCTTGGACCCTCTTGCAAGCACCCATTTCACTACAGAGGTATGTGTTGAAAGTGTCATTTCAAAACTACTTTACTCAACTTGAACTGAGTTGACTTTACTAGATTCCATTTCAACTTCATGTACAAATTTGACAATTTCCTTTGTATTTTCTACTTAGTTTTTATATATTATCCGTCTATTCTTAGAAAGAGGTTTTAGAAAGGAAGCAGTATTATTTTCTTATCAACTTGCATGATTCATGTCCTTGAGTGTCTTTAAAATATATTAAATTGCATCAAAATTTACCTTTTTCTCACAACATTTCATATTAATTTTTTTGTACCTATATTCAACTCCATGTACAAACTTGACAATTTCCTTTAATGTACATTTGTAAAATACATGATTTTGCCAACTTGGTTTTTATATATTCTCCGTCTATTCTTAGAAACAGGTTTTAGAAAGTAAACAGTATTTTTTTTTCTTATTAACTTGCATGATTCATGTCCTTGGAATGTCAATAAAATATATTAAATTGCATCAAAATTTACTTTTTTCTCACAACATTCCATATTAATTTTTTTGTACCTATATTTTTATTGATTTGATTTACTTTTTTTTGGTAAAATGTAAAGTTCCTTTACAAGAGTCAACTATTACTCATCATGTCTAAAATGTTGGGTAGACAATTGGACTCTCAAACTTTTAGTTGATATTACTTCTCCAATTGTTGGTGGTTGAAACGATCATTTTAAAGTAACTATGAAACAGTTATTTCTGGGTAATTATTAGTTTTAACTCGTTCTTAGCTTTAAACAGGGTGAGGTGGAATTCAGGAGTGTCCTCTACATACCTGGGATGGGACCTCTAAACAATGAGGATATTGTAAACCCCAAGTCAAAAAACATACGTTTGTATGTCAAGCGTGTGTTCATTTCAGATGATTTTGATGGTGAACTGGTAAGTTAAATGTCATTATTTCAGCATTGGTTATACTGCTTGTAGTTCGTAAGCTTTAAGAAAATCATCTCTGGTCACAGAGTAACTTGTCACTTGCATGGGGAAATGATGATTGCATCGTTTGTTTAGGTCCATGTGGTTTTACCGATTTAGTGTAATATTTGCAGTTTCCCCGGTACTTGAGCTTTGTGAAGGGTGTGGTGGACTCAAACGACCTTCCTCTTAATGTCTCCCGAGAAATCCTTCAAGAAAGTAGAATTGTAAGAACTTACCTTTATTCCGCATTTAGTACTTAAGTTAGTATTGCTTTAACCCAGAGGGGTGGCTCAGTTGGCCTAGGACCACAGTTTACTCCTGTAGGTTGAGGGTTCGAAACTGCGCTACCACACTGGGGCTACAGGGGATTTACCCGGCTCCCCCTGGGCCCGTAGGGATTAGTCCGGCCCAAAGGGCTGGGACGCCCTCCGTTATAAAAAAAAAAAAAAAGTTAGTATTGCTTGGCAATCAAAGGGACTTCCTACTTCATAATCAGCTTCTGTTTATTAATTTATACACTTGTCACTCATTTATATTCTTTTAATAATATTGATGAGGGTAAGGCATTGCTGATGATAATGACAGGTAAGAATTATGAGGAAGAGGCTTGTTAGAAAAACGTTTGATATGATTCAAGATATATCTGAGAGTGAAAACAAAGAGGTACGAATCACTCAAATTGTGTATTGTCAGTTATTTGTTTTAAGGCTGCAACTTGGTGGTACACCAAACTGCAAGCAATTTGAATATAGTGGCAGCATGGTTATCTCTTTTGTACATTTGGTTTTTTACACAGTGCAGGAATTGGAATTGCAGTAGGCAGGATATTATATTTCTGCCTAAATTCGCATTCCATTTCAACATCAGTGGTTGGCACTGATAATGACTTGGGACATGGAATAGGCAGATAAGAGTATCCCCTGTGGGTGGCTCTCAATTTCTCTAAATTTTGTAGTGGAACATCCAACAATCTATTCCTGCAGAATACAATTTAAGAACAGAAATCGAATATTGAATATGATTATTTTGCAGGATTACAAAAAATTATGGGAGAACTTTGGGAAGCTTATCAAGCTGGGTTGCATTGAAGATTCAGGGAATCATAAACGCATCACTCCTTTGTTGCGGTTCTACTCCTCCAAAAGCGATGAAGACCTGATAAGCTTAGATGATTATGTTGAGAACATGGATGAGAAACAGAAAGCTATTTATTACTTGGCGACTGACAGTGTGAAGAGTGCAAAAACCGCCCCATTCTTGGAGAAGCTGGTTCAAAAAGATATTGAGGTATGCATTTCATGTGGGTGTAAAGCTGGAACCTTTTTGTTGGATTGTAAGCTATACTTGTCTTATCTAACCCATTTTTCCATCATATAGGTTCTTTATCTGGTAGAACCCATTGATGAGGTTGCTATTCAGAACCTGCAAACGTACAAAGAAAAGAAATTTGTGGACATTAGCAAGGAAGATTTAGAGTTGGGTAAGTATGTTTTGCTTGTTAAGGGCAGGGTAACTTGTATAGTAGTGGGATGAGGCTATGCATGCCATGATGTTATTTTCTTAAAGCATTCTTCATTTAGGGCTCTCTCTACAAACTGTTTTAAAATTTCTATTACATAGATTCTTTTTAGATTCTTTTCTCAGTTTAAAAAATTGTTGTTCGGACAGGTGGATCTAACTCGTATTGTTTCTGGGTGTAATAATAACCATAATAATTATTTTTGTTATTGTTACTGCTACTACACTACTATTATTATTTTGATAATAATATTAGTTTATTACTGGTTGTTCCTTAATGGGAGACATTCGCAGCCATTCATGTAGTTTTTCTATTACTGCACCATTGGGCATTTGGCTGCATTTATTGCTGACCTGAAACTTTATATTATAGGTGATGAGGACGAGGTAAAAGAAAGAGAATTTAAGCAAGATTACAATCTTCTCTGTGACTGGCTAAAGCAACAACTTGGCGACAGGGTTGCCAAAGTGCAAGTGTCAAAGCGTCTAAGCTCATCACCCTGTGTGCTTGTTTCTGGCAAGTTTGGATGGTCTGCTAACATGGAAAGGTAATGCACGATTGTAAGGCATGTTTGGATATACCCATAAATGGTGGTTGCATTGGCATTGATTTCCACCAATTTATAAGTCATGGGTAGGAAACCAATTCAGGGGGTTCCTTTTTGGTGCAGTATCCTTCCTACTCTGCTGAAATGTTTTTTAAATCACCAAATGGGTCTGTCGTTTGTGTGAATAACAAATCATTCTAATAGATGCTCCCGTTGCTATCTGTGTGACCATATTTTCTACTGAAACCTGGTAAATTTTTGAAGGCTCATGAAAGCACAGGCACTTGGGGACACATCTAGTTTGGAGTTCATGAGAGGGCGGAGGATATTAGAGATTAACACAGATCATCCTATCATTAAAGACCTCCGTGTAAGTTGTCTCGTTTGATTGTGTGCTGATTTTATTGGTTGTTGTATTTGTATGCCTCTTCATATGCTTTGACATTGCTGTAAAATGATAAGCAAGCTCCTAACAAATACACGACATCCTATACTCAAGGAACATGATCATCCCATCATTAAATCATTAAAGACTTCCGTGTAAGTCGTCTTGTTTGATTGTATGCTGATTTTATTGGTTGTTGTATTTGTATTGCTCTTCATATGCTTTGGCATTGCTGTAAAATGCTTAGTGCAAGCTCTAAACGAATACACAGCATCCTATACTCAAGCAACATGATCTAACTGGGTCACTTCTGTGCTATTGTTGGTAGCCCAAGCTGCAAGTGGGTTGAGTATTCTGATAGAATATATGGATATGTGCTCTGCCATGCATTTGGGCAGCAAGAAATCACATATTGATATGAGTTGGAAGTTGAAAAACATTATGCTCTGCTAATATTAGATTTTACAATCACAAACACACCAGGATGGATAACCATCTATTCTGCCAAATTGTCAAATCATGTTTGGCCTGTGTTTGACAATGCAGACATGCTCAATCTTGATTTTGGCAGTAAGCTTCGCTGAAGAAAGCCAACTTTGTGGTATGAATACTATTATTTTATCTGGAGGAGTTATATGGATCAAGTGAGCATGCACATTGTCAGCATTCAAGTGTGTATGCATGCATATCACAAGTACATGCGTGCAGCCTCAATTTTTTGCCTCTGATGACTACAAAACTGAAATTCTTGAATGTGATGTTTGGGATAAACTTGATGTTCTTGGATATGACTGTTATTATCTACATGGTGATGATTGTGCTTTGTTTTATAGGCTGCATGCAAGAATGCTCCAGACAGCGCTGAAGCTAAAAGAGCAGTTGAACTTTTATATGATACAGCCTTGATCTCAAGTGGATTCACTGTGAGTCTTAGATCCTCCCCCTTATTTCTTCATACACATGAAACATCCCAAATGGTTTCCTGTCAAAAAAGAAAAAAAAAAAGCAAAGCAAAGCAAAGAAATGAAAAAAAAGGAGAGATCCCAAATGTTAAACATGCACATCTGACATGCTATCCCGGTGTACTTACTGTGTGCATCCCACTATAAATGCCATGGCACTTAGGTCCAGTCCAAAGTCATCCTCTTGGCCTGCTCATGCATGTTGAATTGGTACCATTTGCTGGTCTGTACTTCAGTTCTCCCAATGATGAAGTTAGCATGTTGTATTGGCTAGACCCCATACATTGATGGGTCTGCCTAAACATCCTTCTATGGTTGCACATGGGCAGGCTTGTTGAGGCCTTACTGTGGGCAGAGTTCTGGCATAGATGCATGGTAGTCATGTTTGATGCCCAGATATGGCATGGATAAGGCAGGGACATGCCATTGTAGGGACACAGATTAAGCTAAGTATTGGAGACAATTATATGTTCCCTATTTGAATTATCTGCATATCACCTGTAGTCACAAGCCTGACTGATAGTTGGGCTATGCTTGGGCCTGATGCCTGGGCCATGCTAATTCTTTTCTTTTTTTTCGACATGAATTTGGCAAGGACACGCAATGGACATGCTTGGGACATTGATTTTTCACATGAAAATGAACTAACTGGATACATTTTGCTTGCTTGAAGTTTCTGGGTATCATAGCTCCTATGTTACTTTGTCCACACCACCAAAACCTAAACCTAAACTGCTATTCACTCACCTCAGAACTCTTCTATCCACCGTTCTCCCACTTTAAAACTGAACTTCTGTATCACTGATGGCAGTGCTGGTGTCCAAGATATGATATTTTCTCCTTTTTTTCATAATTTTTTTTCTAGTGATTCACGATCTGTACTTTCCTCTCTTAACTGTTTTACTTTTTTGTTGATGTCAATGTTCCCTACCCATCCTTTCTTTCTGTTTTTTATTCCTTTACTTCACCATCTGGTGATCTGGACCATTGACCAGCTGGCCTTATTAATGGACCCTTATTTGAGCTTTCCCTCTAATAGTCTGCAGTATGGATTCGGTCATATGCCTCTGTACTCTGTAGGCTCATTTTGGGCTTTGATGTGGAATTGGGCACAGGTCTTACATATAGACATGTATTGCCTTACCTGTCATATCCATTCCTTTATAGAGATCATCATCCATGCATGGGGAATTACAAATTTCATGTCAGTTCCTTGTTTAGGTTTGTCTTGCAATCTTGTTTATGTCTGTTCATTTGTTTATTATCGCTTGCAAAAATGGTGCAGCCTGATAGCCCAGCTGAGTTGGGAGGCAAAATATATGAGATGATGGCAATTGCCTTAGGAGGACGATGGGGGAGATTGGATGAAGGAGAAGCTGATTCTGATTCAAAGTCTGAAGGCTCTTTTGAAGATTCGGAAGCCGAGGTGGTTGAACCATCAGAAGTGCAGGTGGAGAGCGAGGTGGTTGAACCATCTGAAGTGCGGACAGAGAGCGATCCTTGGAAGGATTGACTTCACACCTTTTGGAACCAATACAATACAAGAGAGGTTGTTAAAAAAAAAAAGAAAAAAAGAAAAAAGGAAAACTTTGGGATTTCTGGCATTGGTAATTGAAGGTGAAAAACCTGAGTTTTGATTGGTGCTAATAAACCCATATTTATTTGATTAATGAAAGGTGATTCATTACATGGTATGAGTTATGCTTACTAATTTTCTAATTCTTTCACAACTCGAGTTGGTGGGCATATAGTGGAATGGTTTCATGGATGTGGAACCACTGCATCTTTTGATTGTTAGCTGCCTAAAATGGTTCTTACCCAGAGTCATGCAGTAATGGCAATTAGACTGGGCATGGCTTCATTTATTAATTAGATTGGACCTGATGGGATCAGTTTGTCTGCTGAAACATCTTCAGTCAGGATCCTCATAGTGCTGGGCGGATTTCTTTCCCAAATTCTGGGCTTATAACTTTGGGAGGATCCAAATCTTAGTATGGATCCAAATCAGTTCCAAAGTTTTTTTTTTTTTTCTTTTAATCTTTTATCTTTTTTTTAATGTAGTTTTTATTTTTTGGCCAAAAGGCTTCTAGGCTAGGCTGGGTGGGAGATACAGAAAAAAAGCAAAAAATAATGTTCATAACAAAAGAGAAAACATCACCAACAAAAAAGAAAAACCAACTAGCACCAGCAAAAATCCACAAAAAAGAAAAAAGAAAAAAAACTTCCTCATGCTACAAAATCTTAAGACTAGATTGCCCGCAAATTGGCCACCTTGTTAAGTTATCTAGGAATGAAAACAACCTCATAACCACTCAAAATGATTTTCATAAACCAAAATATCAACACCTACTTCTTAATGTGGAGATGCCCGCTTCATTTGATAGCATTTAGTGCGAAGAGGAGAGTCCTCGTTTCGGCCTCTTTTAGAGAGGATTCCAGGTCATTTGGTAGCCATGCTCTCAACTCCCAATTCCAGAAAACCGAAATCTCAATATTATGGAAGTGCACCATGCTATTACCAATAGATAAGTCCCAAAATGGACTACCAAGGTGCCCTTTGGCACTCAACTCATTTCTCACTCTCCATCTTGCCCACCATAAAGAAAGAAACATGGGCATGAGATTCAGATCTTGGACAAAGAGTGATTATTTGATAGCAGATATTTCCTATGTTTGATACTCCATCCTAAAAAATCTATTCATTCTGACAACTCTCTGCTATCATCCAAAAAGAACTACCGACATGATGATTGATGAATAATGATATTGCTCATGCATGTTATATACTACTACCGACCACAGGGTTCCAACAAAAAGGTGGACCCCACTACCAATTCGACCCAATATAGCATATGTATAGTGCTGAGAATCCCATAAATCCTAATGTTCAATGGATTTGGTAAACCTTCTATGGTTGTTATTGCTATTTACATAATAGGCTTAACGAAGAAGGTCCAAAAAGGAGGAGAATATTGGAGACCTGTGTGGACGTTTCCATCTGTGGGTCCTTCATGGCTTACCTTTTCTTGAAAGAGCTTACATGGGTTGAAAACAGACCCAAGCCACCTTACTGGAAATGGGTTTGTTTGGATCTGGGTCCACTAATGCCCAGTTAATTTCAGGTCTAAAATAGAGTTTCTAAATAGAATTCTGCAACTACCCACTTGGAGGAAGGTCATCATAGTAGCTACTGCATTTTAGAAGTTCTATTTGCGTAAAAATGCGCTATACCAAGCTCAGTTGATGATTCTGATTGTTGCAAATCTCCACAAAATGAATCGACCAGTACAAGGACTTCATGAATCAAAGATTATTTTGTTAAATGTTTTTGACTCTCTTTGGGGGTACTCATCAAATTGCCATGGTCTACCAAAAAGTAGATGACAGGCATTCATGATGGACATCACATCACATTATATACAAAAACTGATTAAGCATCATTTATAAGTGGCCTCATAGCCATTTTGAGCCAATGATAGCTGGTATGGTTGTGCCATAATCTCCATTGACCGCAAAGTGATTAAACCACTCCATAAAAAAGAGGAAATTATCTTTTCTAGGGAAACCCTCCCTAGTCCCTAATATGGTTTCGGTCAAGAGTTGTGTAGCTTCGACTTCCATAGTTTTGAAGATTAAGTGGGGGAGTAGGACATTATTGAGTTACTTAATCAGTTCTATCTCTTCACATTTTCTAATTCTCTTTTTTTGGTACTCCGGCCGCCAAAGGGAGCTGAGACCTAAGAGAGAGCCTGTTTACACACGGGACAACAGCCCACTCAAGTGGGAAAAGAGCCCACAAAAATGAAAAGAGGTGGTGACTCAGAGTTCGAACCCTAGGCAGTCAGGTGAAAACTGCAGGTCCTTACCACTCGAGTAAGGAGCCGTTCTCACATTTTCTGATCCTTGTGATATGAAACTAGCCCGAATTTGCTCCCCTTGGAAGGTAGCTGGCAAACTTTTGGTAGTTCACCAACTGGGTTCCAAATTCTGATCCTTCATCAGCCTATATATATATATATATATATATAGGGGCCAGCTCTCCTAAGCTGAAGCTTAAGATAAGGTAAGCTGAAGTAAGCTCAATTACGTAGTGGGGCCCACTTAGGGACCCACATGGGGATTGGGGTGGGGGGGATTTCAAGGACTCCTTGGGATCCTCCTTCCTACAAAAAATCAGTTCCAATCGTGATTTCTATCATCTCCATCTGGACACCAAAAGTTTAATGGTCAACGGTCTATTCGGATTGGTACATAGTCGATCCAACAGTCTAGTAAATTTGGATTTGACCAAAAGTTGGTGAGCTTGTGCAATTTAAGGGGGTCGTGTGTTTAGTCCATTTGGATGGATCAAGGATGGACTCCAGAAGCGTTAGCTTACGGAATCATATCATAAGCTTAGGCTTAGGAGAGCCTATATATATATGTTCCCCACCCATTTGGGTTCAATTTACAGGCCTTAACAAATTTGTGGGAACAATTTACAGGCCTTAACAAATTTATCATATCCTACTTATAAAGTTCTTTATTTCATATAGTTCTTTTAATGTTTTTACTTCTCAACATAAAAAATGCTAGAAATGGATGAAAACAATGATAATCTCATTGATTCAAAAGTGATCTAAAAAAAAAAAAAATACGACACTCATATCCATATTAGTGTCCTATATTTTCAAAAGCGAGAAGTCATATCCTCGATCCCAGTATCAGTGTCCGTTTCTATACCCGCACCTAGGCATCATAGATTTCCTTTGATTTAGGCGCTCTGTAAAATCATCTGCATCTAGTTCTATATCACTTCAAGTGAATGGTTCTTTTGATTCATGGCATTCACATTTTTTACTGTCAATACTACAGTAGGACCGACTCTTCATCATCATCATCAACGCCTTGCTCCAACTATGTTGGGGTTGGCTATATGAATTCTGTTTATCAATTCCGATATATCCTCATATAAGTTGCACTTCTTCTGATATGGTGGGACCAACTCCTACTGTGGCAAAATTAGGGGATACCCCATACATTGGGAGGGCATTTATTTTGAGCGCTTGAATTCTCAGTAGGTGGGCCCCACTGCATAGTTCCACTCCTTCAACGTAGGATTTTCAGTTAAAGATATTTTTTCCAGAACCAAACAATTACCAAAACCATTATCCAGAGTTGCAGTTCTACATGCACATACCAAGTTGCTGAGCTTTGTAGCATCTTTCTATTAAATTTTCAGACCCACCTATCCTAAAAATTAGCCCATATCATGTAAGATGTTTTTGGGTTTATTGTTCAAGTGGATATTTTCTTCTTCTCCTTTTTTTTCCTTTTTTTTTTCAAGTTTTCACTATGTGGTGATATATGGATTCTTTTATTCCTATTTTTTTACGTTTATTTATGATTCATTTTGAACCTCTAATTGCATCCATCACCTCATTGAGTTCGCCAATTTCACTGTTTCAGGCATTCTAAATTTCTAGTAGTCTTCATAACAATCTATAAAAGATGTCTTTTCCTGGAGCCAAACACATACCCACCCTTAATCCGCGTGCTACCTGGATATAAACAAGCTGCTGTGGTTTGTAGTTTCTAGTGAATTTTAAGACTACCTATAGCACGCCTATCACCACAAATCAACCCATATCAAGAAATCTTTTTTTTTTTTTTAAATTTCTCTTACATTTTCAATTCCATTGAGGAAATAGAGAATACGTTCAAATCAAGCCTGCAACATTACAACAATCCTAGACAGAGAGAAATCTAACATACACTTCTGCAACTCAATCTGTATATCAATTGATTATGTTGTTGATTTTCTTTGCCTCTGTAACCACCAATGGGTGGATTCACCTGAGATGCCTCCATCCTCAGCTGCAAATGAGGATTAGTGAGCTTATGCATGGGGTGGGACCGAGCTCTTCTTGATGAGGGAATAGACATCACTGTATATTGCCACAACATTTGAGAACACAGCAAGGACAATCATGAAAATGGATAAAATCTTATCCCTCTTTGTTGCTATTTCATGTGTATCCCTGAAATGAAAGGAGAAAAAATTAAGGTATTTACAGGAATTCAGAGAGAAATAGACAAAATTGAAATAACAATCAAAGGGGCACAAGTGGATCATAAGTGACAAGATCTCTCTAGGGCACTCAAGATAAGTCTACGCCAGCACTCAAGATAAGTATATGCCAGAAGATGAAACAATTGGGAGGCCTAAACTGCACCCTATTTCAAAGCATCACAAGTGCATAACTCAATAGGGTACCCAGATTATTCAATATATGCCAAAAGTGGTAAATTTATTGTATCAATACTACACTGATACCTGATGCTGCTGCATGGATACTTGCAAGATTCAGCTTTAAGGGTAAACAACCATAACACAATAAGGTGTGATAATATTTTGTGAACTTTTAGCAATATCCACATGCACTTGAGGTATGAGGTAGAGCAAGGAAGAGCAGTCACAAATCAGTAACCATATCCTAGATATTGGAAAGGATGGAGTGTCTCCCCATTCCGTATCACAGTCATGACTGTATATCCATAATCATTTCTCGGCATCAAAGGTATCCCTTCACTTTCTAGGTTATATCTAATGGGCCACTGTCCGTAACTGTAGTCTATATGATGGTTAAAAATTCCTCTTTCCAGCAGTAAGGAAACGGAACTCTTGTGGCTATAAGGAGAATCTACTGAAGAAAAACCACCAAAGGACTCGGTAGTCAGTACTGATCAAGGGTGGTAGAAAGTAGTTTTCTTTTCTCTCAACGTCATGATAGTTGCTAACTTAGTTATAAAAAAAAAAAAAAACATGGTAAACAATGATAAAGAAAACCCACAAATAGACCTAGTATTTATATCATATGTCATGGAAAATAATGTGTTCATTACCAATCAGTGGTAGAGGTTAAACCGCATTTCTACAACTACAAGATTCCCACAATTTTTTTTCTGCAGTTTCAAAGATCTTAAATAATCAAATAATTCCTGTGATAAAATTGTACGATGTGAAGGCTTCTAACTGTGAACTTGGAGACCTCACCTGAGGGTGATGACTGCAGGAAAGATGAATCCAATGCAAACTGCAGCAGTAGCTCCGGTGAATTGGAAGGCATCCCAGATGCTGGGGATGAAATTTGCACCCAAGAAGACTATAGAAATGAGCCCTGCAGTGATAAATGCAAACCTACAGTTGTCCAAACCTAAAGGTTCTGCTGATGGGAAGAGAAGGCCATCCAAGTTGAACCGGAGCGGAAAGAAGATGATGGGGAAGACAAGCATCAGGTGGAAAGCATAGCTTACACGCACAATGTCATTAATCAATGAACTGTATGGGATACCCAGATTTGAATCGAAATTGGCAAGCACATCGTGAAGGGTCGAATCACCAAAGAGGAGGTAACCAAAAAAGCTCGTAGTTATGTACACAGTTGAGCAGAATGCAAGTGAAGTTCTCACAACAGATTTTATCTGGAAGGACTCTCCAAGCTCATTGTCTATTGTGTGAACTGCAAAATCACAATGAGCAGCAAAGAAGTACTCAGAAAAGGCAAATCTTTTGATAAGTTTCCCATAACTACCTAACAGCAATCCAAACTGTAAATTCTGATGAGGCCCATGTCCAATGCTGATTGCAGACTTTCCAAGATTTTCAGGTTGGAAGATCTGTCTCCTTTGTGTTGGAAATCAACCAGAGCAGGCTGGCTGAAGCTTTTTCAAGGCCAGGCCATTCAGTTATTGTGCCAAATATTTTTAGGCATAAATCAGCCCATAGGCTGGAGTCCTTCTTGCATGCAGCCCTTTCAGAAGTATGTCCTGCCTGCATGCAGCTGACGGGAATCATAGCCATCAGAGAAGACCAAAAGGCCATCCATTTAAAGGGGTCAACATCAGCTGAAGAGATCAAAGGAATGAGATATATTGGGCCTGTGGAGAGGCGCCAAAGAACCACGCCATTTCCACTATATTTTAAACAAGCCAGCCCCATCCCGAGAGAGACAAACTTAAAACAAGATGAGTTTGCTATACTTAATGTTTCAAGGATGAGTTTTTGGGGCAAATGCTAGTGTGTGATAATAGTTGATTCAGGACTTTTTTTTTTCATATTGTTTATTGATCCTCCAAGCTGTTCAATATCATAATGGGCATTTAGCACATTGTACTTCTTTTTAATGAGGTTCAACAAACAAAAAGGGTGAGCCCTGCCAAAAAAATTCACACAGACAATCATTTCCCAACTGTTTTAAGCACCAACGAAACAATGGCTAGGACCTTGCAACCCTGAAGACCTTGGGACCTCACCGATGAATATGGGCTTATCAGATTAAAATTGCGGGTAGTTAAGAAATGAAAGTTCATCAATAGCCCGTAAAATAGGTCATCACCTAGACATGGGCCCCACCCGTGCGCGCACATGGGTTAGGATCGTGCATGTATGCGCAGGGGTGTGTGTGTGTTGTGTGAGTGTGTTTTGTGTTACAGTAATGGCTTTTAAGCTTGCACACCATTGTAATGGCAAATATACGTTGTGACAAGAATAGGGACCACCGTGAAGAGTTTCCAGAAGGATGTCAGATCAGTAACATTAGGAATCCATCTGGGAATTTCTATGCTTCCATTAATCAATTTAATAATTGCTATCCCAGCAGTGATAACAACAAACACCACCGCTAGTGTAACTGATAAGGCAGATGTGTATCTCAATGAATCTGCAAGAGGAAAATGGCAAGTAAATTCTCTGCATCAGTAATGAAACAACAAAGACTAGATAAAAATAAAAAGTTCAATATTTTCAACCCAAGATAGAGAAGTCAAGAAAATTAGATTTTTGTATACAATTACAATGCAATGATCATTCATGGCCTGTTTATTTAATCAGAATTGAATTCCTAGGAATTCCAAGCAATGCCTTCCTTCCAAAAGGACTAAATTTAAGGAGTAAAGTTGAACACCCACAAAGGGCCATCAAAGAGTCACCCTTTGGTAGGAGATGATTCTCTAGCCACAACCCTAGTAACTCAAATCCTAGGACAGTGAAAGTCCAATCTAAATCTCTATCTTATATCCTTCACACATCCCATTATTAATACCCCCTTGGACCCTACTTAACTACGAATTCCTAAAGACTCAATATAAAGTAGGCAAATGGGCCCTCACTTGTAAGTATGAAAATTGAAATCCTAAAAAGAAGAAGTGTCAAGGTTGAACTCAAATGAGAGTATGAGATGGTCTAAAACGTAAGAACATATGATGAATGACAAACATGTTTCAAGTTTCAAACAAAAAATGATCTTTCATGTGACAACTTGGATCATTTTCTTTATTTTTGGAGTTTCAAATAATAAAAAAATTATTCAGCAATCATAACCAAATCCTGTCTTCCAATGAGAGAGAAACATATAGCTTTACCAAGTAGAATTCCACGAAACTTGTGGAGAAGAGATTGAACCAGCTTTGTCAAAACATTGATCTTCTTTTAAGCCAACTTGGCAAAGTACAACCAGGAAGGAAAAAATGACAACTAGTGGTTTTTCATTCGTGTTATCACAAATTACACTCTTGGCAGTTTCTCATGTTGGGAAATCTTACAACATATTCAAAATCTTGGACTTTTTCATGCAATATAATAGTCAAATGACTCAAATCTGGTATGAAATAACTAAAACAAGAAAACAAAAGGTTAAACATATTGTTCAAAATATAAAATTTATAAAGATAAAGATCTGATGGAAATACAATGAGCTTTTTACGTTTGAAGATATTATGGATAGATTGCTATAATATAAACGCTTAACTCATTCAACAATTTCCATGTTAAAATATCTTGATATTTTAAAAGTGTACTGTTCTCTGGTAAGAGGTTGTATGGAGACTTTTTAACATCATAGAACCTATGAGCAAAGTGATAAGAACTAGCCAGACACTGATTTACTACTGGACATAACATTAGAAAACACTTACCTACGCGCTTGATGCATGCCAATGGCACAAATACAAAAAGGGTTGTGATGAGCAGAACAAAAGCACGCCCATTCCACCAGTGTGCTCCAAACCAACCTTCCAAGATCCCAGAGTGATGAACTCCATTTGAGGATGTTCCAGATAGCACATCACCTAACCATACCGGAGATGAGTCCCATTAGATTTTCTAAAGTTTCATAGCATGACTTTGTTCTGGTATAGTAAATGACAGAACTGAGCAATTCAATGGAAAGTAGACCATAATTCATCCATTAAAATCTCAAACAAGTCAGCCAGGATTAAGGCTATATACAAGTTGGACTAAGAATGCATACATTATTCAATTCAGTACCTTGGGTTTCAGTGCACAACCCACAGCTTATGAATGTTTCAGGTCTTGGTAATTGAATTGTGACATGACTTCAGAAGTACTATACAAGCATATTATCTTAATAACTACTGCTGTCTGATGCTACTACTATAGCTATAGTATTTTGATCCATACCTCCAAATGAAATCTAAGCCCAAATCTGTAGAATTGTGGGAAATCCAATAGCATGTAGCTTGTTCTCACTATTAAAGAGGGGCTGATGTGTAAGAGTCTAAGAGTCTGTGATGAGATGAAGAAGACAATAATGGCAAGAAACTCAATGATCTGGGATCATCGATTGTTGTGTATTAATAATGAATAGAATCCTTAGTCAAGGACTAATTACAATAATCAAGGCACTAGTTACGGTGAAAGAATTGAAAGAAATAATCTCCTAATCAATCAAGAGAGAAATCAGCTTAACATGAATTTGACTAAATCCTACGTGAGTTGGGCTATAATGGGCCTCTGATAGGCTGGGCCTAGGGCCTGATAGCATGAGCCTTAGTTATCTTCGACACTCCCCCTCAAATTGATGTGGTAAGTTAGAAAACATCAATTTGGTGAGATCATGATGACGTGGTTTGGGAAGAGCTTTTGTGAAGATATCCGCCAACTGGTTAAGAGTAAAGACATGAGGCAAAGTTATCTTTTTAGTAACAATATGCTGACGGATGAAGTGGCAATCAATCTCAATATGCTTCGTTCTTTCATGAAAGACTGGATTGTTTGCAATTCGGGTAGCACTTGTGTTGTCCCCATGAAGAGGTGTAGATTTACCAACAGAGACTCCGAATTCACAGAGAAGACAGCGGAGCCAGATGATTTCAGCACTCGCGGATGACATGGCCCGATATTCTGCCTCAGCAGAAGATTTCGAAACGGTGGTTTGCTTCTTGCACTTCCATGAAATTAATGATTCCCCAAGAAACATACACCAACTAGTGGTAGATCGCCGAGAATCCGGGCAACCAGCCCAGTCAGCATCCGCATAAGCGGATAAGTGTAGAGAAGCGCCTGAAGAGTAGAAGAGACCATGGTTAAGAGTGCCTTTGACATAGCGGAGTATGCGCAAGGCAGCAGCAATGTGTGGTTTATGAGGATTGCTCACAAACTGACTAACCGTATGAACAGCATGAGAAATATCCGGCCGAGTCATAGTTAAGTAGAGCAAACTACCAACTATCCGCCAAAAAACAGAGGGATCATCCAGGGGCTGTCCATCATCCTTACTGATCTTGCTGTTCAACTCCATAGGTGTATCAAAAGTGTGAGCATCATCAAGTCGTGCCGAAGTGATCAAATCTGTAGCATATTTCCGCTGATGAACTCGAATGCCAGATTTTTTACGCAAGAACTCCAACCCCAGAAAGTAGGTGAGAGGACCAAGATCCTTCATTTTGAAGTGACGAGTGAGATGATGTTTGAGATCCATAATGCTGTCACTATCGTTGCCACTGATAATCATATCATCAACATATACTAAAAGAAAGGTGTAGCCCTTCAATGTCCATCGGAGAAATAGAGAGCTATCCGAATGACTCTGACGAAAACCAGCTTCAAGAATAGCAGTCCGGAATTTATCGAACCAAGCCCTGGGAGCCTGCTTAAGTCCATACAAAGATTTCCGTAGCTTACAAACATGCCTAGGAGGACAGACATATCCTGGAGGAGGCTTTAAGTAAACAGTCTCCTGCAAATCCCTATGAAGAAATGCATTTTTGACATCCATTTTGTCAAATGGGTTAGTGCTAAATGGGTCACAGGCCATGACAAATAAGTCCCAAACTTGTGGGACAAATCATCTCACGTGTACAGATATGTATATTTATATTTTTGCCTTATTAGGAGATTATAATTAGATTATAATGGCTGTAATCTAGTTGATTGCTACAATCACTGTATCTTGTATAGCAACTATAGTTCTATATAAAGGATCATCGTGACCCTCAAAGGGAGATCGGATTCACAATCATTTCTGTGTCTTCTTCCCTCTCTTGTTTTGACATGGTATCAGAGCAGAGGTTCTGAGTGTTTCTTCTCCATCTTCCAAACATTGGAAGTTGTCAATAGTCTCTGAGAGACTCTCTGAATATTTTCTCTTCATCTTCCAAGCATTGGAAGTCGCCAGATCAACCTGTGATCTCACGTGGCCCACCCCAGATCACTCTCATCACATCAGGATATCACAGTCCTTTTGATCGTCTGAATATTCTAGACTTTCTGGTGAGATTTCAATATCTTTTTGGCATCAGAACAGATCACGGATTTGTTTCGCAGGATTCTTCCACAAGCTGATCGTTGCTGGCATATGTGGCCCACCACTGATCATCACCAACCTCATCAACAGATCCTAGCATCTTGGTCGACCATTTATGCTCTTTGTTTTGGCAATTTTTTCAGATTTTTTCATCCATCAGAGTAGGTGAGGAATTCTGCTGCTCACCCATCTTCATCCTCAGATCTGTATACAGATCACTTGGTGGGCCCCACGTGCATAACCATACACTGACGACAGGGTCGTCTGGGCTGTTTTTTTCACCTTATATGTGCACTGTTCATTCTCTGTCTTCTGGGAACAGTTCTGGCCACTTGATCTGATTGGTGATCTGATCCATCATATTATTTGTGATCTGATTTGCATGTGATCTGATCCATCCATCATTAATTGCTGTCTACTACAACATCTGATTTGCATGTGATCTGATCCATCATACTTTTTGTGATCTGCTCAATCATACTATTCTTCTTTGACATTATCTTCCAAAATTGGAAGTCCTATCACATCTGGTTAGCATTCCTAATCAATTTGATTTAAGAACAGTGAGATTGTTTTTGCACAGTTTGATAGATCTACTGTTTTACTGAAATGGAAAAGCATGAAATTAAATTGATCCAATTTAATGGAAAGAATTATACTTTCTGGTCGTATCAATTTCAAGTCTATCTTGAAGGAAAGGAAATGTGGGGACTTGTTTCCGGATGGGATCCACGGCCTAAGGAAGATGAGAAAAAAAACTCTCTTGGAATACTAAGGATGCCAAGATTAAAACCTGGATTCTTGGTTCAGTTGAACCACAATATATCCTGAACCTCAAGCCTTACAAGACCTCCAAGGAGATGTGGGATTATCTGAAACAAGTGTATCATCAAGGGAATTCTGCCCGTCAATATCAACTTGAACTGGAGATTGCTCAGTATTCCCAAGGCACCTCTTCTATCCAGGACTATTATACGGGTTTTCTCAATTTATGGGCAGAATATGATGAAATAAAATACTTCAATGTATCTGAGGCAGCTCTTTCTGAGATTCAAAAATTACAGGCAACTTCTCATAGAGATCAGTTCCTCATGAAATTGAGATCTGAATATGAGATCATTCGTTCCAATCTGATGAGCAGGGTTCCATCTCCATCCCTGAACGAGTGTCTTAATGAACTCTTGCGAGAGGAACAAAGTCAGCTCACTCAGCATGTTCTGAAGCAACAGTCCTCCGGAAACTCTCCTGATGTCGCATATGCTGCCACTACCAGTTACACTCCTGGTGTCTCTCACGGTCCGGGAGGGATCTTTCATCATACGAATGCTGCTGCTAAAAGGCAAACTCCTGCAAGAGATCTCAGCAAAATCCAATGCTTTGGCTGTAAGAGTTATGGACACTATGCCTCACAGTGTAAGACCAAGTTTTGTAATTATTGTAAATCCAATGGTCATGTTATCAATGAATGCAAACGGCGGCCATAAAATCGCACTCAACGAGCATATCATGTCAACACTGCTGATGCTACTACTTCCAGTGATAGTCCTTCCACACCAGTCATGCCTTCGCCACCTCATGCCTCCTCTACTGCTCCTCAGATCACCCCTGAGCTTATTCAACAAATGATCATCAATGCCTTTTCTGCACTTGGCATTTCAGGTAACCAACATTCCTCTTCTTCCATATGGTTTATTGATTCTGGAGCTTCCAATCACATGACCTCCTCCACCACTCATCTCTCTAACCTGCAACCATACAAAGGGAATTTGCAAGTCCATACTGCTGATGGTCAAAAGCTTCCTATTACAGCTACTGGTGATATCATTCATTCTTTACCTCTCACAAAAGTCTTTTTATCTCCTCATCTTACTACAAACCTTCTGTCTGTTGGACAACTGATTGATGATAATTGTAATGTTTCCTTTTCTCGCTCTGGTTGTGTTGTGCAGGATCAGGTGTCGGGGACGGTGATCGCGAAGGGGCCTAAGTGTGGACGCATGTTTCCTCTTGTGATGCCTTCCTTTCAGAATAAACAAATCTCTGCTTTTTCTTGTTTTTCTCCTCAAGATATTTGGAGGCTCTGGCACAATAGATTAGGCCATCCTCATTCAAAATTGTTATCTTTAATGTTGAACACTGGTAGTATTAATGAAAATAAAACATCTTTTAGTCACATTTCTGATGAGTGTTCTGTTTGCAAACTTGGAAAAAGCAAAGTTCTTCCATTTTCTTCCAACTCTACTATGGCTTCAAATTGCTTTGACATTATTCATAGTGATGTCTGGGGGATTACACCTGTAATTTCTCATGCACATTTCAAATATTTTGTCACATTTATTGATGATCATAGTAGATTCACATGGGTTTATTTCTTACACTCTAAATCTGAAGTCTTTGATATTTTCCAAAAGTTTATGGCATATGTTGAAAATCAGTTTTCTACTCGCATTAAAGTTCTCCGATCTGATTCCGGAGGGGAATATATGTCCCATCAGTTTCAAACTTATTTGCAAAAACACGGGATTTTATCACAGCGATCGTGCCCTTACACTCCTCAACAGAACGGAGTTGCAGAACGCAAAAACAGACATCTCCTCGATATTGTTCGTTCTCTTCTCTTAGAATCATCAGTTCCCGCAAGATTTTGGCCCGAAGCGTTAGCCACTGTGGTTCACTTAATCAATCGCTTACCATCCTACCGCCTCACCAATCAAACACCATACTTTCGTCTTTTTCGTAAAGATCCTTCTTATGCCCACCTGCGCATTTTTGGATGTGTGTGTTTTGTTCATCTTCCTCCGACTGAACGTACCAAATTAACTGCTCAGTCCGCCCAATGTGCATTCCTTGGCTACGCATCTCACCAAAAGGGGTATATCTGCTATGATCCTGTGGTCAACCGTCTTCGCATATCTCGAAATGTCACATTTTTCGAAAATCAACGTTTTTTTTCTAACCATTCATCGGCTTTACCGTCATTTTCTCATCTACCAGATTTTTCTGACCCAATCTCTTCTCCACTCATTGTCTATGAACGGCGTCGTTATAAGGAGGTTCCACTACTGCCTCCCTCTCCGGATCCCTCACCAGCACCTGATCTTGTCCCTGATTCATCACATGATGCTTCATCTCCACTTCAACTTCGACGTTCTACCCGTATCTCTAAGCCTCCAGAAAAATATGGGTTCACTCACACATCCTTGCTTGCTACCCTCTCCTCCATTGCAATTCCTACCTCTTATTTACAGGCGGTAAAGCATGACTGTTGGCAAAAGGCTATGCGCGAAGAATTAGCGGCACTGCAGGAAAATCATACCTGGGATATTGTTCCATGTCCCTCATTTGTAAAACCTATCGGCTGTAAATGAGTTTTCTCAGTCAAACTTAAGGCTGATGGCTCGTTGGATCGTTATAAAGCACGGTTAGTCGCACTGGGCAACCGACAGGAATATGGCATCGATTATGAAGAAACATTTGCTCCAGTTGCAAAAATTACTACAATCCGTACTGTACTTGCCATTGCTGCTTCTCACTCCTGGCCTCTTTACCAATTTGATGTCAAGAATGCCTTCCTTCATGGTGATCTCAAGGAAGAAGTATATATGCGCCTTCCCCAAGGAATTACGGGTGACTCGGCAGGAGACTGTGCGCGCTTACGACGCTCTCTTTATGGTCTTAAGCAAGCTCCGCGTGCTTGGTTTGAAAAATTTAGGGATGCTCTCCTTCATCTACAGTTCACTCAAAGTGCCTCTGATCCTTCGATGTTTCTTCATCGCTCATCAAATGGGATTACTGTCCTCTTGGTATACGTAGATGATATTATCATATTTGGGACAGATTCTGGCATGATCACCCATCTACAAGCATCCTTACATGAATCTTTTCATATGAAAGATTTAGGGCCACTCACATATTTCTTAGGCCTTGAGGTTCATCAGTCAAAGAAAGGTCTCATCCTTGATCAACACAAATATGCTATGGATCTCATTGAGATGGCTGGTCTTAAACACTCAACTCCTGTAGATACACCTGTTGAGGCAAATCTTCAGCTTGCACACGATACGGTGATCTTCTTCCTGATGCCACAATGTATCGTCGTTTAGTCGGCAGCTTGATCTACTTGACTATCACTCGGCCCGATATCTCCTATGCTGTGAATCTGGTTAGTCAGTTCATGACACAACCACGTCATCTCCACCTCGTTGCTGTTCGGCGCATTCTTCGATATGTTCTTCATACACCATCTCGTGGTCTTTTCTTTCCTGTGGGCAATTCCACTTCTCTCATTGCTTACTCAGATTCTGACAGGGCTGGTTGCCCTGATAGTCGACGGTCTACCACGGGTTGGTGCATGTTCCTAGGGGACTCGTTCATCTCCTGAAAATGTAAGAAACAAGATAAAGTCTCCAAATCATCCACAGAAGCAGAATATCGTGCTATGTCGGCTGCCACCTCTGAAATTGTCTGGCTTCGGGGTCTCCTTACTGAGCTTAGATTTCAACAATCTGGCCCTACACCTCTCTATGCCGACAATACCAGTGCCATACGGATTACTGAAAATCCTGTCTTTCATGAACGTACAAAGCATATTGAAGTGGCTTGTCATTACATACGTGATGAATTTGTGCGTGAAGCAATTACTCTCCCCCATGTTCCTACCGGACTTCAAATTGCAGATATATTTACCAAGGGACTTCCTCGGCCACGACACCAATTCTTAGTTGGCAAATTGATGCTCGTGGATTCACCGGCATCAATTTGAGGGGGGGGGGGTGTCAAATGGGTTAGTGCTAAATGGGTCACAGGCCATGACAAATAAGGCCCAAACTTGTGGGACAAATCATCTCACGTGTACAGATATGTATATTCTATTTTTGCCTTATTAGGAGATTATAATTAGATTATAATGGCTGTAATCTAGTTGATTGCTACAATCACTGTATCTTGTATAGCAACTATAGTTCTATATAAAGGATCATCGTGACCCTCAAAGGGAGATCGGATTCACAATCATTTCTGTGTCTTCTTCCCTCTCTTGTTTTGACACATTTGCCACAGAGGCCAGTTGCGGGCTGCAGCAATACAGAGGAGAGTACGAACGGTGGTCATTTTAGCTACTGGTGCAAATGTCTCCTCATAGTCGATCCCATACTCCTGTTTATATCCCTACGCAACCAATCAGGCTTTGTAGCAATCAAGACTTCCATCGGAGGGAATTTTTATGGAGTAGATCCATTTACTGCCAATCACAAAGGCTCCTTCAGGAGCCGGTACCAAGTCCCATGTCTGATTAGCTTCGAGAGCAAGCAATTCCTCATTCATAGCATCTTGCCAGTAATCAATCTTCGAGGCCTGTGAAAATGAGGTAGTTATAGGAGCACTATCCAAAGATGAAAACAGAGCAGGAAAGCCATAGCAGTTAGGGCCAATGGAAAGACGATTAGATCGTCGCAGAGGGATAATATTAGCAGAAGAAGCATGGTTACCTGTAAGAGCAGTAGGCTGCACTGGGAGATGATCAGAAGAGGGAGGTACCATAGGTGGAACCTTGGTACGCCGAACATAGACCTTGAGAGTGGGGGATGGAGAGGCAGAGTCCGGGAATTGTGGTAAATAGGACACAACAAGAGGATGATGATCTAAACGTAATGAGAAGAAAGGAATTTGTTCCATGAAGATCACATTCCGAGAGATTCGCATGCGTTTTTCAAACCGGTCATAACACAAGAACCGTTTGTGTTCAGAACTATAGCCAAGAAAGATGCATTTTGCAGCCTGTGGAGATAGCTTAGTTCGTTCAATAGGTGGAAGATGAACAAAACACAAGCAACCAAACACACATAAGTGGGAGTATGAAGGAGGATGGTCAAAGAGAACTCCGTAGGAAGTAGTCTTGCCTAGAACAGCACTAGGAAGACGACTGATCAGATATACTGCAGTCTGAGCAGCATCACACCAAAATTCTGGAGGAACTAAGGATGAAAGTAAAAGGGTGCGAACGGTTTCAAGAATATGTTTGTTCTTTCTTTCCGCAATTCCATTCTGCTGAGGAGTGTGCGGACAAGATTTTTGATGAAGAATGCCTTTGTCAGAAAGGAAAGCAGAGAATTCATGTGACATATATTCTCCACCGGAATCTGATCTAAGGATTTTGATATCTTTCTTAAATTGGGTGTGGACCATGTTATAGAATGTTTGAAAAATAGAAAACACCTCAGATTTGAAACGCATGAAATAAATCCAAGTATATCGGGAATGATCATCAATAAATGTCACATAGTACTTGAAGCCTACCCGACTCAAGGTAGGAGCAATACCCAAAACATCAGTGTGAAGGATGTCAAAGGATGATAAAGCACGAGAATTATGAATAGAAAATGGCAGAATATGACTTTTACTTAAACAACAAGCTTCACATTTTGATTGAGATAAAGAAGACATCATTTTATTATCAACCGTAGAGTCCAAATAACCAAGTTTAAATAAAGAAAGTAAATAGGCATTGTTCACATGACCAAGACGTTTATGCCAAACCGTCCACAAGTTTTTGAAATTATTAGACGAAGTAGCAAAAAAAAAGAATGATGTCCAATGTCCAGCAAAAACAGGCGCCCATGTTTACTCCCCGTCGCGATCACCTTCCCAGTTTGCCGCCCCTGTATGACACAACCAGAGGAAGGAAAATGAACAAGATAGCCCTCATCAATAAGTTGTCCTATAGAAAGTAAATTTGCTGATGATTTTGGAACAAAGTAGACATTGGAAAGGGTAATAGACTGTCCAGTGACACTAGATAAAGTAATGGTACCAACTCCAGAAATGAGTAGTTGATCACCATTAGCAGTGGTAATTTTTTCTTTTCCAAGGTAAGGGTGGGAATTTAAAAAGATATGTTCTACAGATGTCATGTGATTTGAGGCCCCTGAATCTAAATACCAAGTGGAAGAGGTGAGAGAAGAAGAAAGAGATGCAGAAGAATGATAGGCAGGAGATGCTAAATGAGAATGAGGGTGATACCGACCACCATTAAGACCCATGGAAGCATAGGCGGAGGTCACCGTGCTCTGAATCAGTTCTTGAATCTGTGCTGGAGTCATGGATACAGTCCCGGAAGAGGTGCTTCCCGTGTCAGGAAGAGGTGCTTGAACTTGGAATGCAGCAGGATTATTTTGTCTGGGCATGGTGGAAGGATTTTGCTTCTGCTAAAGTTCATTCTTCCTCTGTAGGCTGCGACAGTCATCAATAAGATGACCAGAGCGTTTGCAATATTGGCAGACCAATTTCTTTTGACAGTTCTTGGCCATATGACCAAAGCCTTTGCACTCATAGCATTGAATAAGCCTTTGATTGGGAGCTGCCAGAAGAGCAGACTCAGTCTGAAGAGAGGCTAGGGAGGCCTGTGGTTCTTCAAGAATGGTACGCTGAGAGGTGAGGCGAAGTTCTTCTCGAAGGACTTCTTGAAAGCAAGTATCCAGATTTGCGGTGACTTCTCTATTCATGAGAGCTGACCGAACAGATTCGAAGTCAGGTCTGAGATTCATTAGGAACTGGCTGATGTGGGTTTCCTCTTATAATTTAAGAGCCTCGGACAGAAACCCAGCAGACACTGACTGAATGATCATAGCCATCCCTTTCAGTCCATAAGGTGAGAAAACCATTGTAGTACTCTTGCACAGATTTATCACCCTGACTGAATTTTGCAATTTCACTATCAAGTTGAAATTTGCGAGCTTTATTGGTTTGATGATAAATATTCTTGAGATGTCTCCACATATCAGATGCAGTAGTATATGCTTGAAGAGCAATAGCAAGAGAAGGGTTAATGGAATTAAGAATCCAAGTGATGACCTTAGCATTTTATTTAGACCAGGTGGCGAAATATTTTGTGTCAGTAGTTGTAGTAGGTTTAGGTACTGAACCATCAAGATAACCAAACAACCCTTGGCCTTCTACAAAATTCTTCAGATGAAACGACCATGCCATATAATTATTCCCATTGAATTTAACAGGAATAATATCATACTTCTCTATATTAAATAGCAACAGGCAAACAACCAAAGATGCACACAATCAGCAATAATAGTAGTGAGAATGAAATACCAGCCAAGCAGCAGATGAGATGAGGAATCTGATGAGCAAACCAGCAGCAGACAGCACAAACAGGGCTAATAATGCACCCAGACGTCCTTGAAAGTGAAGGCAGGATCTGTGCGTGGGCCCCACAGTGCTGGCTAATCACAGATCAGATTTGATCGCAGTGAAGTGGATCAAAATGTTTTCCTTCAGGCCAAATCTGATGAGATTTGGAAAAGAATCCACAATTCTGGACGGTGGTGATGAAATCCTTATAAGAAAAACCGTCAGGTGAAGGAGAGGTTGATAGTACCTTAAAGGTGATGATGATTAAAATCCAGAAAAATCACCATAATTCCCAGAAATGCTAGTCGACCAAGTTGGGAAAGACTGTTGTTGATTTTGTGATCATCACAGGTGGGCCATAGTGACTACAGAGAAGAACAGCGGCAAAAAGACGTCAACACGTCAATGTCGACAGTGTTCGACAGTGTGACGATCTCCTTGTGGGGTCTGAATAGTTGATTGTGGCCCGATCAGGGGTATGGAATGGAAGGACAAGTTATTTTCGCAACTCCAGGCCAAAGTTTCACTCAAATCGGATCAAAATCCATAAATTTGGACGGCCTTGATGAAATCAGAGGCAAGAAAAAGAAGAATCACAAATGTTTCTGGAAAAATCACCTCTGATGGGAGAAAAAATCCAGAAAAATGTTCATAAGTACCAGCATTGCTGGTCGACCAAGATGGAGGTGATCTTGAGAGATGTTGAAGCCGATCTGAAGTGGGCCACGTCTTGATCAGGGATGATCAGACACTATCAGGGATGATCAGACACTCCAAGAAGAAGATCCAAGTAAGGGAGAATGACTGAATCAATGAGAGAAGGTAACTATGGCTCTGATACCATGTAAGAGTCTGTGATGAGATGAAGAAGACAATAATGGCAAGAAACTCAATGATCTGGGATCATCGATTGTTGTGTATTAATAATGAATAGAATCCTTAGTCAAGGACTAATTACAATAATCAAGGCACTAGTTACGGTGAAAGAATTGAAAGAAATAATCTCCTAATCAATCAAGAGAGAAATCAGCTTAACATGGATTTGACTAAATCCTACGTGAGTTGGGCTATAATGGGCCTCTGATAGGCTGGGCCTAGGGCCTGATAGCATGGGCCTTAGTTATCTTCGACATGATGATCTCCAGAGCCTATTTCTATGGTGAACGGTGATTTAAAAAAAGCATGGACTAGTAGGTAGGTGATAGAAGCATCGGACATATTTTAGTACATTCTAAGTGTTTGGGGAATTGGCTAACAATTGTTAAGTGTCATTTCCATCATGTGAGACAGATGCAAACATGGACCTGGATGGGTTAGCACAATTGGAAATTCATGGACAGGAACCATGCATTGCTAATTCTCTTCCTTTTCATGGTTTGTTGTCTTTTCTGTTGCATTGCATGACATTCTTCATTCATAATTTTTTATAGAAAATTTATCGCAGATTTACTATACTTTGATTTTGAATAAATAATTTTGATCATTATCTAAAAAAAGTTTATTTTGACCCATTGGGTCTTGAGCCAAGCTCTCAGAAGCAACCAAATTGACATTCGGCTCCTAAAAATCAGAGCAAGGACCTACTCATCAGGCCCGGAACTGGACTCAACCCTACAGTTTTCAGTTCAGGTCTTGGGTTAGACCCAACACATTGTGTCCCTAATCAGAACCTAAATTCAGATATGAGAGAGAACAAATAGTCAGGTGATAAATTACTGTTGATATTAAATTCTAGGCTAGCCTACTGTTTGCCACATGATGAAAATTGCACAAGGGGCACCAAAATATATGTCAGGGCTGGTGGAACACTAAAACCAACAAGGTAACTGATACAACTTTCAATTGACAAGATAAAAGAATATTCCTCAACTGGTATCAACTCCTTTTGGTCTTTGGAAAACCATATTTCTCCAGAAGAAAGGAGAACAGGCTCAGATACCCAATATTAAGGGCTTTTTTTTTCTTCATGTAATTGAATCCATAGGAATTTTAAGAATTTTATTTCTAAAAATGGTTAAAAATCAAAATTGAAGAACATATGTGAATATGTGAATTTAAAAAAATGGACGTCAAATTATCTTCCCTCTAATGGAAAATGAATCAAGCGGAGGTGGGAAATGAATACCCAACAACCACCCTAGTAATTCAAATCCTAGAAAAGTGAGGGTTGCATCTACGTCCCTACTGTGTATCCTTCACACCTCACCTCTTTAATAATTATTCGATGGAGCTCATTTGACCATGAATTATTTAGTATTCAACTCCTTTGTACTCTACACAAATAAACAAGCCCAAAGGGGTTGCATATTGTAGAGTGATAGCAGTTTTGTGTTGGTCTACAAGAGCTATTTTAACCAGTCTATCTTTCATAATTTAGTCACCTTCTTCAATTGTTGATTCAAGACATCAATCATCCTTCTTCATGGTTAGAAAAGTTTCACATGATCAATAAGAGAAAAATGAAATAGATTTTGAATCAAGAACTTAAGAAAGCACCAAAATTCTCAAAAGTAAACAAGAAGGATAATGGCAGAGGGTCAGAACTTATACCAATGATAATCATGTACACTATCAGCACACCAATGTTGTTGACAACAATACATATCTGCAGCACTATCCTTCCAGTTCTTCCAAAGGCATTGCCCATAACTCCTCCGTAAGTAACCGATTTCCCAGCTTTGCTGAACCTGAGCAGCAGCTCAATTGAAGCCTCTGCGAGGAATGCAACGAAGATGATCATAGCAATCCCAACACCGAGCCCTAAGACCTTCATTGTCGCAGGCAGAGCCATGATTCCTGCTCCAACAATGTTTGTTGACAAATTAAACACTGCCCCAGCAAAGGAAGCTCCATTAAACCCATCAACATGTTCCACTTCCTCTTCATTTCTAGGCAACAGAGGAGAATTTTCATCCAAGACATTTTCGAATTTTTGCGGCTTCTTCTCCTTTACAGGTGCTGGGCTTCCATTCCCCATCCTCGTACTATCCAAATCTTTTCAGGATACTGAAATTTACAGATTATCGAAACCACTTGCAGAATTCTAAGCTTTTAATTTTTGCCTGCAAACTTTAAATTTAGGAAAGTCAGGATCAGAAGTTAAATGATCTGTCAACAAAAAATACAGGTGGATACAGCAGCTGAGGATAATGATCTGGACTTGATATATGATGTGCGCGAAAAAAAGTTACGAAAATTTAATTAATTGGTTCAAGATTTGAAAAACAAAAAACCAGAGACATAAAAGCATTAACCAGCAGTGAAGAATTTTGAATGAAGGTCATGCTTCTATAGAATTTAACCAAAACTGGATTCAAAGTTAGATTTTGAATGCTCAAGAGTTGAGTTATTTAGAAGAGAAAGACCAAGACTCTCAAGAAATTTCAACAATACAATTCAAAACAAATTTAAACAGTAGAAAATTGTCAACACACAGACAAAGGTAAAATTCTATCAGAGAATCAAAATCCCAAAAACACCCAATAACCTTACACAAAATCTGCAAAATTTGTCTATAACCTGACTCCTACAATGTCCCAAAGTGGATAATAAGTAACCCCAAACCAAACCAAACCTCAAAAAAATCACCCAAAATTTTAGAAACCTGCTCTCAATCCAGCTATTAGACTTGTAAAATCGAAGAGTTTAGAAACAGAAGCTCCTTAACAGCAATACTCATGAATCAGCTAAAAACACAAGTCAAAACCGATCTCTAGCCAACCATAATCAAACAATTTACAAACAAACAAAGTCTTCATCTCACAGAAACAAATCAAAATCAGCTCAAAACCCAATTCCTCAACCGTTCGAGAATCGAACAACTTTGAAACCAAGCTCGAATTCAACTCTCTCGAGTTAGAAAAAAAAAAAAAAAAACCAGAGAGAGAAGAACTTTTTAACAGAACACCTTCTTCTAGACTCATCAAATCTTTCCCAATCTCGTCAAAGAAAGAAGATACAACAAAAACGCAAAAGCGAACTATTTCCGAACCAAAAACCGAAAAGAGGAAGGGTCGGATTCTCGATCCTTACAGGCCCTGTTAAAATGAAGGGTCAAATCAAACCCAAGTTTTCACGATTCGAACTGTAACCATCGATTTTAGGATCAGACGCGGAAAAACGAGTGCCAGGAGGATTTTTATTCGTGATTTGTTTCGATTGTGATTGCAACCACCAAACGGACCCCCACTGTATTTTCATAGTTCCAAAATCCGTCTTTATCAACTCAACTTGTGTTCGTTTTGTCGAAGTTAACCGGGTGTACTCTAAAATTGTAGTCCGCAGGACTTTGCCGTCTCCTGCCATGGGGCCCACTTTTCTCATCAGAAGACAACAGACTTCCAAGGGAAATCTTTCATCTGTGAATGTGAAGCAGCTAAAATAAGAACTGAACAGCAGCCAAAAGCATGCTTTTGAGGATAATATCTTGTGTGGAGCTCTTGGAGAATTTCAAATGTTGTTTCTAAAAATGTAATTTTAAATTTCTTATGATGACATTTTTTTTTTTATTGAGGAGGGTGTTAGGCTTCTTTTGAGAATAGGTGAAGTCCTTACTCTCCCCAAATACTAAGTAAGTTTGGCTCAAAGAGAGAGCGCGAGTTTAAAACCGCAACATGAAGTTCTGACTTATAATGACATTTAAGAATGAGGAGTACAATTTACATAGCAAACTTAACTAATTCTCACCTTCCAAAGTAAATCAAACAGTCCATAATGCTAATCAGCTGGGCAACCTCTAACCAGTTTGCAATTGTACAGTTCACATATAATATACCTCCAGATAATTGGACCAGAAGAGAAGTGTAGGCTAGATTCCCTTGTCAATGTTTTTTTCTTTCTTTTTTTTTTTAACAAGTGTGGGGGCCATGCTTGTGGAATGACCATTCTTTTTTATATAGCATATCACAGGAAGTGGGGCCATGATAATGATAATGGGATGACATTCTGTTTTTATAATCTATGACAGGACAAGGCTATGGCATCTACCTTGCTGTTCTTGTCCCTTTCTCTTCAATTGTGAAATTTATTATTAGATTGGAGTATGGGAAATTCTATATGCACCCCTTAATATGCTTTAAGGGGTGCATATAGAATTTCCCTTGGAGTATATCTCATGAAACCCATGTTCATTATCTGGTTGGTCATCCCTAGTAAAAAGGTCAGAGATTTTCTTACAACTCTTAGGGGCCCACCTGCACTCGATTTTAATCAGTGTAGGCTCCCATGAACTGGCACTAGGCCCAACTTCATGCTCATCTGACCTCACCTCCCCCCACTGTTGAGTTGAATCTAAAAAAAAGTGTGTACAGTTAATAGACATGTTATGGTTGTTAAATAAAAGAAACTTAAGATATTGTGATGGGGTTGAAATTCTCATTGTTTCAATCTTCACTCTTGTTATGATGAGACCTTACCATCCCCTACCCCAACAGGTAAGAAGGTATATAAGTGGGCTCCACGATCTAAACCCATATGAAATCTAATGGCTAGGATAATTTGGTCAAACCAACTACAGATTCGATCTTGTTGTGGAGTTCACATGAGTCATTGCTTTATAGATATTGCTGTTGGACGTGCTAAGACGCTACAGTAATGGGATATTTTCTCCTACACCAGGACTGCATGCTGTTTATGGGCAGTGGCTGTGGGGTCCCATCTGGATATTCCTATTCAGTGGTAAAAGAGAGATGGAAAGATTTTGTCAATAGTAAGGATATGCAGGGGAAAAGGGAAAAAATTAAAACCACCTCCATCAGATTATCCTATTCCTATTTCTGGATTTAGTAGCCTCAAATTTTAATGGAAAATTTTCTCTCATGCACGTACTCCTCTACGAGTGCGCATATGGACCATCACCGAAGGTGAGACCCCCTCAAAATGGATGACAAACTATATTGTGTACGGGAGAAAATCGTCTAATTTTAAAATTCTTTTGAATAGCTTTTTACTTGTTTCCATTTTGCTTTCCTTATGAGTTTAATTCATTGGAGGATAAACTTTAGATGAGTATCAAATTGAGCTAGGAAGCCAATTCACAATTTGTATATATGAAAGAGACTGATTTTAATTGAGAAATCAGCCTCAATTGCTCAATTGATTTTGACATTTACAATTGATTATGACCGTTCAATTCCTTTAATACTGCATCAATTGCTCCTTAACCAACCATTCTTCTCTTACCCATCTCTTCAAAAAAGAGGGAGAGATCTCCATGATGCCACGTCATTATGGTCCATTGCATTTATGAATTAAATTATGAGTTTCTCCTTCTAAAAATATCATTATTCATGTTAAAAATTGTAATGTCTCTTTAATATTATAAATGCCACTAAATTATCAATCTCTCCTCGATATCAAAAAAATATATATCAATCTCTCCTTATTAAAAAAAATAATGTCTCTCACATTACCCATGAATCTCTACACTTTATCTTCTATCTCAATTTTCTAACACTTTTCACACATTTCCATTCCACAAATATTCCTTTTACTCTTCTTTTACCTCCACCTCTTGTCCTGCCTATTTTATCCACTCCCTTTTACCTTAGATGTACGGGTTGACCCGTGGCGGGTTAGGGATTTGATTAAAAACTGAGAGGTGATGGATACTATAGGGTAAAAGAGAGTACCTTCCACCTGTTTTTTCACCCGTACATATTTAGCGATATTATTTATAGTTAGGGAGCTTGCATGGGGGTGTGGCTCTTTTAAAGAGAGGAGAATACTTCCTTGGTTACCTCCTCCTTTAGGGGTTTTTAAGTTTAATGTGGATGGTGCTTCGAGGGGTAAGCCAGGTCCGGCTGGGATTGGAGGGGTGCTTCGCAATTGTAAGGGGGAGGTGTTAATGATGTTTTCCAAGTAAGTGGGTGTGTGCGATTCCAACGAAGCGGAGGTGCTAGCCATTCTTGAAGGTCTTCGTTTGTTTTCTAGTAGATATGACGGTACTCTTATTATGGAAAGTGATTCCTCTAATGCTGATCGCATGGGTGTCTAAGCGGAGGACTAATCCTTGAAAGTTTCATTTCCACTTGAATGAAATTAGAGAGTTATCTATTGGAATCAATGTTTCCTTTCGTCATGAGGTTAGATCGGCTAACTCCATGGCAGATGTATTAGCCAAGCAAGGGGTTGATAGGTTGCTTCCTTAGGTGGGTGTGATTATGTAAGTGGTTGATATGTTGTTTCTTTGGGTGGATGTGGTTTTGTTAGTAGGGTTGGAGGTGGTGCATTTCTCCTGCACATCCCCTTCCTTTTCTTTTTTTTTGCTTTTTTGTACTTTGTTCCTTCTGTTCTTTAAATGAAATCTTTCGTTACCGTTCAAAAAAAAAAAAAAAATGATGATCCAAACCATTGGAACTCTTCAAAAGCCTCAAACACCACAACATGAGATTTGAGCCATTGATCTTTCTCAAATCAAAAGGAGGAATACCATATATTTGCATTTTTAAATTTCTATTGGTCCCAAAATCACGATCCAAAACTGTTGATTATTTTTGGAACTTAGAAAAGGACAAATCAACCCATAACTCATTGTAGATCTTGAGAAATTAGTGAAAACCCAATAATCGTCAAATTCTTAAGAATGAACCAATTTTGTCTTACCAAATGGTATAGTTGTAAAACAACTATTTCAAAAAAATTTCTTTTAAAACAAATATGCGCGAATAGGTCCAAAAGGATGTCCAAATGCTTTAGATATAGATATTCATTCCTGTTTGAGAAAGTTAATATTGTATTTTAAAAAGGCAAAGGGTCTTGATTCAATCTGACATTCACTGCATCACGACTGGTGATCTGATCATTTTCTATTCAATTGTCCGATTTATGGCTACCAATTGGATCAATGAGATATTTAGGCTATCATAATCCATGCAAAAATGAGGCTATACATTTGAACCAGTCAAAGATTTATTACATACATGGCTCCATGGAGTAAGCCACAAAGTTATAATTTGTGAGATAATAATAAGTGTCTAAATTCATTTCAGGTTTTAGCTTTCCCTTCCCAACTCAATAAAATCTTCATTGAATAGTGGGTTTTTTTTTTTTAATAAATGGTATTGAATAGTAGAACTATTGTTACAACAAAATGTGATTACTTTACATGTCATTTCCTTTGTGTGGCATTAAATTATCTAGTACAACAAAATGTTACTACTTTACATGTCATTTTCCTTTTTATGACATGAAATTACTTTACATTTTGGTACAGGGAAGACTGAAACCAGTACATGGTCGTACCTAGTTTAGATCCTGTTCTTGTGGGGAGGTGTGCGCTACTCATGCTGTGAGGTGGGGAATATACATTTGCTATTCCATCAGATAGTTTGTGACTTCAGCTGGCAAGCTCACTTATAGGTGCACGGTCCATTACACTGGATGCAATTGTTGCATTTTTCTGCAGCAATGGGTCTATATCAGGCAATTTCGGTATCTGCAACCAACCACCACATGCCAATGTTCTCATATTAGGATAAAATCAAGAGAAAGAAGAATAGGGATGTTAAAGTTCGCAGTATAAAGAGCACATAAATGATGATTTTGCCAAGAAACAAACAACATCAAACACATAGGTGATGGATTAATTGCATTCAATGTTGAGCAAAACCTTTTTCCTTCATTTTCCCGGTAGTGATGCCCAACAATACAGTTCTTGTACACACGTCTATAGAGGATTTTCACCTACGAGCATAACCCAGATGTGCTTATATGCAGTCCAGCTCATGGGCCCCACTTGGATGCTTTCCTATCATTGTGGGGTAGGATGGATGGAAAGGTTTCTTTACCGATAAGGGTCATACAAAAAATCAGCCCCATCAGATTATCCTAGCCCTTTATTTAATAGCCTTAAAGTTCAATGGGTTTTTAAACCATACATTTTTTTGAGATTTAATCCAGCATTGAGTAAAGGTTTCATGAGCATAAAGCTGGGCATGGTGCTAGATTATGGCGGGATACAAGAGTGAAAAAGAATTGCACTAATCAAAGGTGGGCCCAAGGGGCCCCACAGAGCTCGTAGGAGAAAATTCTTCATGCATACATATCATCAGTCATCCACCAAGCCTTGTCCTAACTCCATAGAGAAATGTTTAGATGAGATCCTTCTCTCTTGATACTGAAAGCGCATACCTGAGCCAATAAATCAATTGTTCGCCGTAATAGGCGAGATAAATCCCCCTCATCCATTGCACAGTCCATCATAAGTTCTCGCCAAGTTAAGCCAGAGGCCCAAGCTTCAACCATGCCAGGAAACTGGCCATCTAGTTCACAGGGTATCTATGCAACAAAATAATGTTTTTACAACAGCTTTAGGGGTCTTAAAATGCAATATAAAGAGGCAAAGTTCAGTTGCTGTACTCACATTTACATGATGTTTATCTTGAAGTCGCAAAAATGAGCTCCTTTGGCCATCCAAAAACTTGATGACGGTAGTTACTTTAGCAGAAGATTCATATATATAACTGCATCCATCAAAATTATATATCAGGCTGAAATTCCTTCGTTCAAAGATGAGCTTTTAGTTGGATTGCATCTTTACATAAATCTAATTTGCCAATTCTACAGTATTTTGCTATCTTCTAATTTAAACTTTTAGAATCTAGCTAGGGATTAATATAAAAAATGAAGGTAAATACTAAATACCACCATACACACTCAATTATAATTAACACCAGTAATAAATTCACCAGTTTAAGATTCTGTGAGACAAATTTAACCCATTTCAACCTAGAAGATGTCTTTGAGTCAACCCCAACTTCCATGGGTAAAATCGAGTTTCACAATTTTGCCATGCTTTCATTCAAGATGACCAATCAAAGTTTGTCCAGAAAATAAAAGGCCCAGATTACCAAGACAAAAAAAAAAAGGTAAGAAGAAAATATATAAAAAAAGACTATAATAAAAGTTTGGAACCTATTCTTGGATCAGGGAGAAAATTTTGGATCCTAGTATGTTCTGACCCGGGGATCGTGATACATGATTATTACATTCACATACAAAATATTATACGTTTTTAGGGCCTACATAGCTTTAGTTATTTTCATACTTGAGGATCTACTTAACCTTGATCACATATCATTTATTAGTCCTACTTGTATGCCTAAATTTTTTAAAGCGCTTTTATCCAACTATAATAACACATACATCTTACTGCAGATCCAGACTTCTGGATCCCCCTCTTCTTTAAAGTTGCATGGTTCTACCCCAGATCTGGCCCGTTGGCTTCCACTGGTAGCCTTTTTTTTTTCTAAATAGGCCCAATCTTTATAATCATTTCCATAAAAAAAACCTGGAGTAGTCCTAGTGCTATGGTTAACCACATTAAGCAATTGCTGAGGAGGATTCAAGAGGCTCAAAAACTCCCCCAAATTTGGACTCCATCACAAAATTCTAAACACAAGTCTCCATGTTGTGGAAAACAATCCCCAAACACTTTAACCAACACTTTTAGGTATGATTTACATGAACATTTACTCTCAAATCAAAATTGACAAACCAGGATGTCTGACACATCCGAATGGAACACTAGATGAAACACTAGAATGAAACAAGGATTATTTTCCACACAACTACATGCTAATCACTGTTTATTGATCATAAATCACTCAATTTAATGCATAACTCAGGCCCTTACATCAACCTTTATAGCCGGTGGCCTTTATGAGTGCTGCCATCAGCCTAGATTGCTGACGACAGACCTTAACTAGGGAAATCAACACCAAAGACTCACACCTTTGCAAGAAACCCTCCTCAAGCCCTTTACAACTCTAATCCAAAGATATAATGATCAAAACTTTCAGGAAAACTCACAAAACTAACTGGTCAAACAGTAATAGGAATGTCGCCTTCTCTACTATGTTTGGCCAGGGCTTGGGCCCCTCTTTCTTTGATCAAATCACAGATGTGCTCTGTTGAAACTCTTCGTACGCAGGTTTTGACTGAACTCCACCAAACTGAGTTCAACCAAACGGGGTGTGTGTGTGTGTCCGAACACGGAAAAAAATCATTGGCTTATCAAATTATCTATCAAGCCGTGAAAAAGATTCAACAAAAGACACAAATCCACTATCTGTTTTACGTCAAGCAATACGTGGAGTAACTCCCGATATAGCAGTCAAAGCAAGACGTGTAGGTGGATCGTTCCCTGTTGAAATAGAATCTACACAAGGAAAATCACTTGCCATTCATTAGTTATTAGGGGCATCCCGAAAACGTCCGGGTCGAAATATGGCTTGAGAGAGAGAGAGAGAGAGAGAGAGAGAGAGAGAGGAGAGAGAGAGAGAGAGAGAGAGAGAGAGAGAGAGAGAGAGAGAGAGAGAGAGAGAGAGAGCATTCAGACCTTGAACTTCAGAGAAAGTACTTCGTTACAACAAAGGGAGACAATTAAATATGCATGAGCCACAACATATCAACAGAACTGACTCGATTCCACATGTAATCCTCAGTTTCTTTATCCTAGAGAAAAAGGAAAAGAAATATACAACAGAAACATAAAAATATTGTGAATTCAATTTAAAGATAATACCTATTGTTTTTCCAAGGACGAATTTTAATTCCCTCAGAAACTAAACTTCCACAAATGGCGGCAAGTTCAGCTGGCTTGAGATCAATTAAAATTTTATTCCGTAGCACCATTGCAAGCCAAAGTTCATTTTCTCCTCGGATAGCTGCTGCAGTTTCTCCAAGAGGAAATATCACATGTGTATTGATATCCAAAGCTCTGGCTTCATGAATAACATTGTTGATCTGGCATGCACGTGAGACAGCTAAAATGTAAGATGTCTAAATTCCAAGTAAAAAACACACTAATACATGCTTATTATCCATGGTTCAAAATCGCCGTATCGGTCGCAATCGCAACCGACCCCAAAAACTGATATGGTCGCAGTATCAGTCACGCTGTGGTTGTCACGGCGTGACTTTTTTTACCCCAAAAAATATGAAAAAATATCCAAAAAATCTAAAAATATTGGAAAATGCTAGAAAACAAATTTTTTTTCCCAATAGTACACACTATAAACCAAAATATTGGCCCCCCAAAGTCATAACCCACTATATCATTGTTTAACCTGTAACTGTTTAATATCAAGTTTTGACGTTTATCTGTGTCCATCCTTATAACTTGCAAATTCATTAATTCGCCCCTTTTTTTTATTACTAGACCATATCTAAAATCCAAACCATTCAATTTAACTATCAGTATCACCTCTTATTAGCTTTGTGAAAAAATTTTGGTCGCAGTATCAGTCGCGTTGTTGCGGTTGTCGCGGCGTGACTTTTTTTACCCCAAAAAAATATGAAAAAATATCCAAAAAATCTAAAAATATTGAAAGATGCTAGAAAACAATGTTTTTTTTTTTATTTTTTCCAATAGTAGACACTATAAACCAAAATATTGGCCCCCTAAAGTCATAACCCTCTATATCGTTGTTTATCTGTAACTGTTTAATATCAAGTTTTGACGTTTAATCTTTGTGTCCATCCTTATAACTTATAAATTCATTAATGTAGCCCTTTTCTTTTTCTTTTTATTGCTAGACCATATCTAAAATCGAAACTATTCAATTTAACTATCACCATCTTATATTAGCTTTGTGAAAAAACCTCACTCCAATAGGAGTTAAAAATTTAGATTTTAGAGAGGGCATTTGTTTTAGTCTAGTTTAGGTTTTTCTTAAATGGGCTTGTTAGTGAGGTGCAATTGAAAAGGTGGGGGTATTTTAAAAGTTTTGTAGGCTGCATAGTGGAGCTCACCTATAAAAAAATTATTAACAACTCAAAATTACTACCCTCCTCTTGTATGGATTTTGGCCAAACTCTATTCGAATTAGAGATGTGGTACTATCAAATTGGTTGATGTTTCAAAATTGATCAACCGATCAATCTAACAGTGGGCTATTCTCCTATTAGAGTGAAAGTTGTCCAAGGCCCACATTAAAGAACAATTATTTTAAGTGGTTTTGATTTTCTGTAGGTAGGGGCCATTGTAGAGCCCACAGATTGGCAAGGTTTTTTAGATATACACATCATCATCATCAAAGCCTTGTCCCAACTATGTTAGGGGTCGGCTACACGAATTTTGTTTCTTCATTCCAATCTATCTTAAGCCAAATCCTCAGATAAGTTACATTTCTTCATATCTATTTTTACTACCTCAATCCACGTCCTCTTTGGCCTACCCCTTCCCCTTAGTGGGCCATCAACCTTCATAGCCAAACTTTCCCTTACCAGTGCCGTTGCCGGCCTATGTTAGGTTTTTAGATATACACATGACTAATAGAAAAAGAAAAGAGGACCCTAAAAGGGCTTTTGCCCTTTTTAGTTCATTCAATGCACAACAGAAGGGGAGAAAAGAATTTAAAAAAGGAAGAAAAAGGAGAGGGAAATGAAAACTGAAGAAAGGGGTTGCAGGGGTCGCGACATCAAGACTTGATTTGGCAATGCACATTGAAGTATTTCGAGGCTAGTTCAACCGCTTTCTCGCGACATCGAGACTGATTTTCCGACATCGAGACTTTATTTGGCCGAGCATATTGAAGTATTTCGAGGCTAGTTCAACCCCTTTCTCGCGACATCGAGACTGATTTGGCGCGAGAAAGGGGTTGCAGAGGCAATTTGGTCCAAAAAAATCAGAGTATGCTTTATAAGATGCTTTTGGGCATTACATGTATTTAAGGATGCTTTTGGTAAAAACCCCACAGTTTAATGTTTGAAGGTTTATTACTTCATCGTATAAAATAAAATTTTTTGGTATAGATGGTCTCTAAATATTTATTTGTTTCCCAAGAGATACCATAAAGAGATTATTTTCGTTACCTTGGCTCGATAATTAGTAAGGATAGGGGAATTGATGAAGATGTCGAACATAGGATAAAAGTGAGATGGTTGAAGTGGAGACTTGCTTCTAGAGTGCTTTATGATCGATAATTGCCAACAAGATTGAAGGAAAAATTTTACTGGACAATGACTAGACCAGCTATGACCTATGGAGCTTAACGTTGGCCGATCACTAAGCAACATGTGCACAAAATGGACGTAGTAAAGATGAGAATGTTGAGGTGGATGTGTGGTGAAACTAGAAAGTATAAAATTAGAAATGAGCGCTTTTGAGAGCATTTAGGGCTAACATCTCCTATAAAATTAGAGAAACCCGTTTTGGATGGTTTGGGCATGTCCAACAGCACTAGGAATGAAAAGTTTGGATATGCAAGTTGATGGCCCACAAAGGGGAAGGGATAGGTCAAAGAGGACGTGAATGGAGGCAGTAAAAATAGATCTTAAGAAGTGCAACTTATCTAAGGATTTAGTTCAGGATAGATTGGAATGGAGAAACAAAATTCATGTAGCCAACCCCAACATAGTTGGGACAAGGCTTTGATGATGATGATGCTGTTCTTTATGGAATATGAATCAAGTGAATAAAAAAAAAAGATTAAGTAAATCTACCCTGTTGAATTTTCAAATTTGAGTAAATGTTGGATTGTGAACTACAAACTCGATTTCGAATCGGTCGAATTGCGAATCAGGTAACTATGCTCTTAACATCTATTAAGCATAAAGAAAACTAAGTGTGGATTACCTGCAGGAAGTCCTTCCACCCAGATGGTTCGATTTGTTTTATTCGATTAATTAAACGATCTGATCTTGCTTTCAAGCGTTTAATCTTTTCCTTTGTAAAATTAGTCGCATCTATTATCTTCTTGAATTCTTTAAAGCCAGTGGTACCCGTGACCTTTTTCTTCAATTGGGAAACCTTTCTTCTTTGTTCCTTGTGCTGCTGGACAGCATTTTGGTATCCTTTTGACATTGGTAGCACCTAAAGAAAAGTTGAACAGAAGTGAGTAAACGATTTTTCTAACTTGTCAAAGACTCAAATTGCATTTAGATTGTTAGAAGAAACAATTTATTAGATACAGGTGAAGATTCTTAAGAAAAATATGCAAAATCTTAAAATGCAAATATCTACCTCATCATCTTCTGAAAGACTACTGAAGACTGGTACGTTTAAACTCCAAGACCAAGTCTCTAGAGATCCTTCCATGTTCCACAGAGCCCCAAATTCAGAATCAGCGATCCTACTCCACTGCAACTCCTCCTTTGCAAGAAGGTCCTTCATGATGTCCCGAGGCAAAGCATCACCTTGAACTAAAGGTACATTGGGAAAGCCGGTCTTGTATATTGACTTAATCCACTTCTCTGTAAACAAATACCAACAATTATTTGAACCAAGAGCCACATAGTAAGCTAGTTTGGAATCAAGTTCTCCACAATCCAACATAGCTCCCAAGGTATCCAATGATAAAGAATGATCCACACTGACCTGTCACCAATAAGATCCACCGTAAAATGACAGAAGCAACTCTTATGTATGAAAAGAACAGAAAAATCTTAAACTACAATCTTAAGAATATCAAAAGCAGTATCATCAATCAAATTAATCATGGATGAAAATCAAAGTGAGTAATCGACAATAATGGACTTACAAAGTAAATTGATGAAACTGGTAAGAACTATAGAAGGATCACAACAGTGGAATAACAAGGCAATTCAATGTCATTTGTGAGAACAATAG
Organism: Litsea cubeba; assembly: GCA_012931725.1. NCBI lineage: Eukaryota > Viridiplantae > Streptophyta > Magnoliopsida > Laurales > Lauraceae > Litsea > Litsea cubeba. The sequence goes on from CM022948.1 coordinate 61,020,955, forward strand.
AAGGATAATAAACTACAGCCAGAGGCATGTAAAAGTGGCATCGTTTCTTTAACAAATAACAAATATAATGTTATAAAAGGATAGCAAAAGGAATAAAAGAATAGGATTCAATGATGACGACAACGATAATATTGATAGAAGAAGATAAAAAGTGATAATGGTTGGGGGAGATGCTCCTATGAGAGATATCTCGCACCTTATATGAGCGATAGGGGTGGGGACCATCACATTTAAGTTGTTGGCATTGGATATGGATGTGAGGGCCCCCACCCAATCTCTCATTTAAGGTGAGAGATATCTCTCATAGGAGCATCTCCCAATGGTTGGCAGCTTAAGAAATACCTGACAATATAGAATCTAATCTCGATAATATTTGTACATGTAAGGATACAAATTAACAATCTCAAGCTCAGACAAGACTCGTAGAGATTTCCGAACTTTTGAGCATGCGCTCAATGAGTGAATATGTTGCAAAACTTGTCGTAACCATACACATGCAACCATTACTCAACCTCCACCTACAAAAAAAACACAGAATACAAAGCGAACCTAACATCCTCTTAAATCATGAGAAGAATTGGTCAAACATCATTTACACAAACCTTCTTTCCAAAGTCGTGTTCCCACTCTAGAATCTGTTAATAGGACATATATGCAATTCTGGAAAACTATGGACTGTTGTAAATATAGGAAAAGTGAGGGTTTTGTTGTAATTCTCATAAATACAGTAAAGTATAAATAGGTGTGATCGCCCAACCCTAGGCACCACAACAGTATAAGAGATTTCTCTCAATTCAGCCTCCATCTCTTTGTTTTTTTTTTTTTTTTATCTTTCATCTGTTAGGGTTTTCCCAAAACTTTAGGGCACGTTTGGTAAAAAAGAGCGGAATCCTCTACTTAGAGGATTCATTTGTTCTCCTGGATCCAATGCATCCTCAAAGAGAAATTGTGAAGTGGGAAAGATAGCGGATTCCTACCATCCATGGAATATGTGATCCAACGGTTAATGGTTTTTTGCAATTTTCTCAAAATCCATGAACAATAAAGGGCCAAGGTTTCACCCTATAGCCGTCCTTGGATTTCTAGAGAATTTGAACGGTTTGGGTCTTGTAAATGGGGGCCACAGGAATAAAAAATTAATATTTTAGGGTCTAAACTTATTCATAAATATCTCAAAATCCGTGAAGGATCAACGGCTGAAATTTGATTTAGTAGCCGTTTTTTACCTTCTAATCAAGATTACAGGTTCAGATCTTGATTGTGGGACCCAAGGATAAAAATAGCGGTTGTGGTGGGTGTAGCGGTCAGTGGCTAAAACGCTACATAGCAGGTGATACATATCGGTTGCGACGATACGTAGCAGCATAGCGGTGTGGATTTTTTAAGTGTTAATTTTTTTTTTTAATCTAGTGTGGCAACCAATCTTATGTTTTTTCTAGTGATTTGGAACCATATAAGGGTAGCAACAACCATAGGAAAGTCTAGGAAAAACAATGTTATAAATTAAAAGTGCTTGGCTCTATTAGGTTTTAGACTACAGTGCCGCTATTTTCAAAATAGCGTAGCAGCCTCAACCTCTACGGCCGATATACGTAGCAGCCGCTATTTTGAACCGTGGTGGGACCTAAAAAGTAGGGTTCCAAAGAGAAAACTGGTGACCTGTGTGTTACCAAGTCTGTGTTACCGGTTCTGTGACTGCAACACTTCTTTGCTTTGTTATTTGAAAATATGTTCAACGGCTAATCTGATTTTGCTATTTTTCTCATGATCCATGATGAATCATGCTTCCAAATTTGATCAAGTAGGCATTTTAAGCCTTCTAAAGAGATCTAATGGTTTGGATTTTGATTTTTGAAAAAGGGGCCCACAGAAGTGGAGAAATTAAGATTCAATGGGCTGGAGTATTTTACAAATATCTTAAAATATAGGAAGGATTGACGGCTGATATTTGATCATATAGAGGTTTTGGGCCTTTTAAACATGATTAACGGTTTGGATCTTAATTATGGGACCTAAAAAAATTAGGTTTCCAAACATAAAAACGGCACCCTATACATTCACACCATTGTTACTATTCATCTGCACATTGTCACTGTTCGTCCGCAATTCCACCAACACACAGATCTTCCAAATCAAACGGGGGTTGGTCTGACGTTGAAAATATTCAAAAACGAAGAAGCAGGGACTACTCGCTGGCATTTTCCACGCGTAACCAAACGTGGATTTTCCATGGGAAAGCAGAAAAGTGTGAGGAATCCCCTCTACGGACAGTTGCCAAACGTGCCCTTAGGGAGAGGGTTGAAAAACCCTAGGAATCATTATCTCAGAAGTTTTAACGTGGTATCATAGCCTCTCAATCTCTACATAAGTTTGAGAAGATAGAGGTGCTATTGTAGTAGCAAGCACTAAAGCAGCAACACTGTAGCGGTGGTACTGTAACAGAGGCACCGCAGCATGGGCACTGTAGTGATATTGTAGCATGAAAGAGGGTTCATCAGGGTGGATTGGAGAAAAGAATGAAGATGGTCTACCCTTGTCCCAAGTATCTTCGTCCACTGTAATATTTGAGACAGACCTAGTTCTTTTTCTGCTTCTTGTTCTTCTTCGGGTATGGATTCTCTTCATTTGAGATATTATAATTTTAGGAAAAGGCTGGAAAGTCTGGATCACATGTAAGTTAGTACATGTGGACTTGTTTCATTAGTTTTTCAAGCAGTTTTATTTAAGTTATGGCTGTAAGTTTTCCTACATGTACCCAGATCCAGATGAATTTAACATGGATCCATTGTCGAAGACTCGAGGCTGTAAACAGGTTGAATCATGTACCCAGACCCAGATGGATTCAACATGGATAAATTGTCCAAGACTCAAGAGAATCTAAATGTGTTGAATAATATACCCAGATTCAGAGCCATATTATACATCACTACACCTCAATTCTGTACTAAATCAATTTCAAGAAATATACCCAGATTCAGAGCATATTATGTCCCAATTCTGTCCTGGATCAACTTCAAAGTTCTTCAAATTATACATCATAGGTGCAAGGGGCTTGGATGGATAGGAAGGTCTAGAATAGATTCTAGGCGGTCAAACTCATTATAATCAGATCAAGAAAGCAAGCATTGGTGCAGTCCATGATGAGTGTAACTCCAAATCAGAATCGAAGTTGGGTGCATGACAACACACAAGGTCCCAAAACAAGGTATCATAAACTATGGCAAGATAAAAAGGGTTAAGCAGTTTTACCTTTCAACTTTCAAGAGTAATAGAAGTACTGTTATTCAATGCTAACAACAAAATTATACAAACAATATTTACTTGTAAAGCTCACCACATCCTTGACTTCTGAACCATCCGATGAGTTGACCACTCCCAAATAAACAGCTGGGATAAACTGTTGAACAGCTTCATCATCTTTATACTGCAAACAAATAAAGGGTAACTGTCCATTTTCCAACTCTTTCAGTAGAGGTTTTAGAGAAGTTATTCTTTCCAACTCCATCCTCTTTTTCAGTTCAGATCGTAAACGCTTTGCCACCTAGTAAACATAAATAAAACCAGATGTCTGTAGAAATTTCAAATATTTATCATGTACAGAAGAAACAATTAAGTTGACAAGAAATCAACACAATGAACCTTTTATTACCATGATCATTAGGTACTCTAATTCAGTGGCATAACCATAATAAGCAAAGCCATGTAAATGTGAAAAGAAAATTATGGACAGCAAATGACTAAGATGGTATTTCAATGATCAGACAGTTTTGCACAAATGATGTGTAAAAACCACTAAAAAAGGCCCATTTAAAACAATAGTATTGACCATATAGGTCCTATAATGTAAAACACCCCCGATTAATACAATCATATTACACCCCATTTCTAAGAAATCACTTCAAAACATTTGAGACCAGTTGGTGGAAAGAGAAGAACAAAGTTCAGAAAGGCATTGAAGACAAAAGAAGTGTTAAAAACACATTATTACTTACATTTTTTACAATATTTCTTTATAGACTTGAGACAAGTTGATGCAGTTCTAAAAAAAAAAAAAACATGGAAACTTGGAAGTTGCTAGAGGGAAAGCACACTTCAGGGTATGCATACATTGAAATATTAGCCCAGTAGAGAAATAGAATGACATAACGCAAGGTTAGTAGCAAACAGTACTGTCGTGGCATATGGAGAGGATAATCAGGAAAGACTTGGGCAAGAAAATAGATGGAGGACAAGTTTTTAAGAATTCGACAAGAAAATAGATGATGGATGGGACAGCTACCCGTAACTCTTCCTGCAGGTCAAAAATCTCCCTATATGCCATTTCAGATAACTGCTCCCGGCACTTCCTATCAATAGCAGCTTCATCAACCTCTGATACCAGAAATTCAATTTCATGTTCTATCTTAGTAATCTCTTCTTTGGCGGCAAGCATAACATTGCTTCCAACATAGTTTCCAAAGCTTTGCTCAACTAGCTTTCGAGCTTCTTCCAACGTTCGTCCTGCTTGAAAAGTTTTGATGTCATTTGTTTCCTTTGATCCGCGAGTAACTTTGGCACCCTGTACAATTTTGATTACTAGAATCATTTAAAACTGCATCAAGAATTAGTTCCAGTAGACTAATGATACATAAAGGTACATACTGCAAGGAGATTCAACACCATTCCATATGAAGCAGTAAACTGTGACACCAGAGGTTCAAGACCAGCAAAGAGAATCTTGCAGCATTCTTCAGCTCCTTCATAGGGAGTCTGAACAAGAACTGCATGGCCCCGTTCATCAATTCCTCTACGTCCAGCTCGCCCAGCCATTTGGAGAAGATCATTTGAGCTCAGAAGGAGACGCCCAGTTTCATTTCTTCTACTAAGAGATGCAATCACAGCTGTCCTGGCAGGCATATTAATTCCTGCTGCAAGTGTTTCTGTAGCAAAGATGACCTTAACTAATCCTCGCTGAAATAGCTCTTCTATAAATGACTTCCATAGTGGTAAGCAACCGGCATGATGTGCTGCCACCCCTTGCAGAAGGCCTTTTACAGCAGCTTCCCGGACTGCATCAGGATACTGAATACGGAACCTCTTCAAGGCAAGTGCAACTTCATCAGTTTCGCACTCATCAAGAAGATTGCAATCTTCAAGATACTGAACAGCGGCATCACATCCCTTCCTGCTGAAAATAAACCAAATGGCAGGCAACATGTCCCTTGCCCTCAGCTGCCACAAAGTATCCCTAATCTGAGGAACCTGAAAACCAACAAATTGTGGGATTCATTCCTTTTGGTGCTGGGTTGGGCTAAGTCTTCTGTAGAAAAGCTACACTCTTTGGGAAACATGACCATTAATAAATTCAATATATCAAATATGCAAACAGAAGTTGTGTAATATCAGACAATAACTCCAGAAAAGCACCTATCAACCTAAAAATAGTTAAAAAGCAAGAAGCGTAATAATACCTGTGAGCGTCGTATTGCATTTATGTCATTTTTTGATAACTGTGACAGTCTGGAGATACTAGAAAGAGTGGTCTGGTCACTTCCATCTTTTCGAGGACGATTCTTTCTTGACCCATCTTCCTTCTGTCCTTTCACTCTTGAACTAGAAAATTGTGCATGATCAAGTGACAGCTTCCTGTTTAAATGCAGCAAATAAATCTCAGATATTATTGTCTTTTTTTTTTCTTTTTTTCTTTTTGAATTGTAACTTCATTAAATCCAGAAAAAGAAATCAGTACAAAAAGAAGGGTAAGCAGAAAATAGTATTGTCTTCTATGTGTGTCCAGCACAAAAAGAAGGGTAAGCAGAAAATAGTATGATTAAAGCAGAACCAACTAATATACATGTGTCAACACTCAATTATATCTCATCACGATCATCAAAGCATTACCCAACTAAAGCTTTAAACATTACCAACACAAGTCTCAACGCTCAACTATACCAAAAAAGGCCCTAGAAATATTCTCGATACAGAAAAATGTCCACAAAAACAAGTGCAAATAGGCAACTAAATGTCACCATGCACTCATGATTTCGACACTACGACACATTATATGTGAAATATAACAATGGTTTAGGAGCTTTTCATTCATTAATAGTTAGGGCAAAATTAAGACTCAAGAAATTACCAATAAAAGATATGTCAAGTTAAGCAAATTCACCCTACAGATCCTAGGGAAACCACCTGTTCACACTTTGACTCCAGACTTCATACCGTACTCAAGGGTCGCTAGTCACTACAAATGGGTATATATTGGATACAAATTCACTTACAGAATTCTGACCCGACTTGGGCTATGTTTCATCTCTTTATAAGGGTTGTGGAAAAAAAACCAGAAAAGAGAATTATTCCTCTGCCTCCTTCAACTTTCCCACTCGTTTTCATCCCCCATTTGCTACACACCATAGTAAAAAAGAGTCTAAAAGGTTCGAGCCACTCCACTGCTCAAGTGCATATTTGGTGAAGCATCAATCCAAGAAAGAAAGTCGTCGTGTCCTGAGGCAGACGTCCAGAATGCGTTGCATCCATGTGGAGGGTGTATTCTGCCTAAAGAAACCATATTGGACGTTTCAGCTCACATAATCCGGGTTTAATCTTTCTTTTTTTTTAAATGATGACGATGTATTGAAATGCTCAAGAAACTGTACAGTATAAGGGAAATATACTGACTCAAACAAAAAAAAAAAAGGGGGAAAGAGCAAACAAACCAGAAGAGAAAGACAAGGGGTACCCCAAAAAGGCGGACACAACCCCAAGGGGTACCCCAAAAAAGGGGGCACAACCCCACACCAAAAACCGGGCACACCCTCAAAGAGCTAAAAAGCAAGCATTACATAGAAATGGTCAATGCAGTTTTAAGTACTCCCTCTTTGGTGAGTTTATCCGCTTCATGGTTAGCCGATCTTTTAATGTCCGTGAAAGGATGGATACATTTAGCTCCCGTGAGAGCTGGATCGCCTCTTCAATGATATCTGCAAGGTTCCAAGAAGGATTAGAAGATTGCTTTGCCCACTGAATTACATAGTATGAGTCTCCTTCAATAAGTAGCCGTTGAGGGCTGAGTTTGATGCTTCACGGATACCAGTTCTAAGGGCCAATAATTCAGCTTTGTTGTTGGAGCAAAAACCAGCTGAGCCTGAATAAGAGAGAAGAATGGTCCCTTCCGTATCTCGAATGACTCCCCCTAGACCAGCAGAGCCAGGATTTCCACAAGCACTACCATCAAAATTTAGCTTGAGAGCACCTGTAGGGGGAGGGCACCATCTGGGGAGAACTCTATTTTGGATAGGGTGAGAGAAAGCCACTTCCTTCCAATTATGAATAATGGAATTGATGGTTATGCCTTTGAAAGGAGGAGTAAAGGAAACCCATGTAGCCACTAGAAGTTTAACTCTCTCCGCTAGGATACTCGTAAATGAAGACCTACCTTCAAAGCACCTCAAGTTCCCTTCTTTCCAAATGACTGCCAAGAAAGAAGCATTCCACATTGTCCTCCCCCTTTTGAACCCCACACCTAACCTCCAAAACTCAAATAAGGAGGAGAGAGAGTTGGGATGGGAGTGGAGACGTGAAACCATCCAAGAGTCAACCTCCATAGGTATTGAGCTAGTGGAAAATTTAACAGCAAGTGATCGATAGACTCCTCAGCCTCCAAGCACATAGGGCAAGCCTTAACAATGATAAGTCCCCGACGTCTAAGATTGTCCATAGTTAGGATCCGCCCAAGCAACGCTGTCCACCCAAACGCCACCGCCCTTAGGGGGGCTTTGATACGCCAAAGGCTTGCCCAATTAATATGTGAGCCACCTCCCCTCTGGTTATAATGCAAAAAAGGATGCAACCGAGAAAGTGCCATTTGTCATAGGCATCCAAATTCTTCTATCTCCGCCATCATTAGGGATGACAATTTCTCCAATCATATTCAACAAAATATGGAACAGAGACTCCTCCACCTCATTTAGGTTCCTTCTGAAGACAAGCCCCCAGACAACGCAATCTCCCCTCTTCTCCATATAGTCAGTCACTTTGGCTCCTTGATTGCTAGCACAATTGAACAATTCTGGAAAGGTTGATACCAAAGGTCGATCCCCCGCCCACAGATCCGTCCAAAAGAATATTTTATCCCCTTTACCCACTTTGAATCTCCCTTGCCTTAGAAAGCCCTCCTTAGCAGTCAAGATCGTAACTCTATTCAAGTTCCTTTTTACTTGTCTATTTTCAGAGTCTACATTGTGCCATGCAGGTTTTCCAACAGTAACAATCACTATAATGACATAGAAATAAACTATTGTTTCTTATATAGAATATATCCAATATTTGAAGATTATAAGCAAGCCCATGGGAATGAATTAAAATCAACCATAAATAACCAATTGGTCTCACTAAAATGTTATCATACTAAAGGAAGTTGCTAAAATAAATTTACTTTTTTCATTCATCACCATCATCAAATATTTGTCCAAACTATTAGAGCCATGCAAGTCAGGACCCCACAAATTCTCATGATCTGTCTAAGATTTTTTTTTTTTTTTTTTTGACTGGTAACATTAAACTTCATTAAAGAAAGAAAGGAGTCCAACTCAATTTAAAAGGGACAAAAATGCCAACCATAGTGGAACTGTTACAAGAGGAATGAACCAGCCACACACTACATAATAAAGGCACTTAAATTACAAGATCTCTCTACCCCTTAGCAAAACAATCTGTCATCCCATTTGCAGATCTACTAATGTATTGAAACGTAACCTGTAAGTAAGAAATTAGATGACTAATTTCATTGAAGAGAAATTGCATTTTCCATGGTCCCCTCAATGATTTCACCCAAGAAATAGCGTTAGCCGAATCACTCTCCACAACAAGATAATGATGAAATAAGGTATGAAAAATAAAATACGAAGAGCTTCCAAGATTGTCAAAACTTTCGCTTCATTGGAATCTTTGATTCCCACATGTTTAGGGAACATAAACAAAACTTGCCCCTTATGATTTCCTAGAACACATCCAATGCTGGCCAAACCCGGTTTTCCTCTTGCCACTCCATCAATGTTGAATTTTAAGATTCCACATGGTGGAGAACACTAAGATACTATCATTTTCTTCTTTAAAGCACCTGTCTTCAAACAAGCTCCCCAATTTTGCATAATGTTATCTATCTTAATTTATGAAATTTCTTTTGTAGCACAAGCCCATTTAGCAATCCTCAATTGCACAGCTAAAGTTAGATCCTCCCAAGATGATTCTTTCCTGTTAAAGATTCTATCATTCCTCTCTTTCCAGATTAACCAAAGAATGGAGGGAATAATCCTCCATAAGATCATACAACTTCCAACCATCGGGGCCCTCCTCCAACCTTCAAACACCATTGGTAATGAACTTGGAAAACACCAACTCACTTCACATTGTTTGAGGAAAAACCCCCAAATAGATAAAGCAACACAACAATGAATGAAAAAGTGATTTATTGACTCCATATCCCTCCCACAAAGGCAACACATAACAGAAATAGTATTATTCACCAGCCCCCTTCTCAGAACATTTGTTGTCGAGCTTCTGCCCGACACTACCAACTAGCAAAAAGCCTCCATTCTAGGTGGAACAAGCCCCGTCCACACTGCTGCACAAGGAGACGATACTACACTAAAAGGATCAATCTCCTTATAGAATGGCCTTAAGGAGAACAAACCCTTTGGGCCTGTTTGGATGTGTGGTGAATTGAAGTATGGTGAGGTGAAGCATCAAATCAAGAGAGAATAAAATATAAGGTGTTATAATGGTGTTTTATTTTTAGTTGTTTGGTATGAAATCTTTTTGACTTTTTGTATAGAAAAGTAGAGTTTATTTGTCTTTTAGTTGAGAAAGGATGTTGCTTTTTTGACTTTTTTGAAAAATTGGGAGGGAATATTGAAATTGTGTACTTTTGATGTGACTCCTTGTCATTTTTTGTCTAGATTCACTTTACTTCACTTTAACTAGTTAAGTGCTATACACGCCCTTAGAAAGAGGCTTCCAAATTCGAAAGTTGGTTGCATCCCAGCAAAAGAAAACGTTAGAAAGAAGATTGGACAAAGACTCACTAACCTCCACCTTCGACTAACGAAGGGCCCTCCTAAAACTAATATTCCAAGACACCACATTTCCATCCCAAAAAAAAATACTCTTTAATTGAAGCCTCTTTTTTGGACACAACCCTAAACACTCTAGGGAACATAAGTCATAAAGGACCAACACCCAACATCACACCAAAAACGGCCACGTTCCCCCTCCCCCACACAAAAACCTGAACCTTTAACAAAGACCTCCCTCCTAACATTTGACTAGTCCTCAGATATCAACCTAGCACTCTCAATGTTATAAAAAGAGAGGTGCCCCAAAGGTAACAACACTCGCACAAATTCCAAAAATCTATTTCTCATTGCTCTCTTCATTCTGTCAACCTTTTTTTCTTTTTTGTCTCCAACTATATTAGGGCTGATTAAATGAATTATGTTTTTCCATTCCAGTCTAGCCTGGGTCAAATCTTCAGATGGGTTGCACTTCTTCAAATCTATCCTCACTATTTCCATTCATGTCCTCTCCAGCCTACCCCTTTTCCTTTTGGGGTATCATAGAAAATCTTTTCCTCATAGGAGCCATTGTTGGTTTACGTTGGACATGTCCAAAGCAACTCAAATGAGTCTCTCTTAATTTATCACCTTTTGATGCTACCCCTAAATACTCCCAAATGCACTCATTTCTTATTCTATTTTTCCTACTTTAACCACACATCCAATTCAATATTCTCGTCTTTGCTGCACACTTTATCATTACCAAAATAAAATGATCAATGAATAAGAAAGAAATAGAAACACTTATACATTTTGTTAAATACAAAAATCAAATTAAAAAATATTTAATGGATAAAATGTTAGAAATTTACCTATTCATACTTTTCCCTTTCCCATCAAGAAGTGGTAATAAAGATCTTTTTGTAGAGAAGTGCCACGTCAATGGAACTGGTCGTTTTGTTGATGTGACTAACTCTGTTGTACCATGAATCTGGATCATTGAAGAGATAAATATGAGATCTTCATTCTTCTAAAAAGAGAAGCCTTTATACGTAAACTTATTGGCAAAATATCATAGAGGTTGCTTGTGATTTTAAATAAGCAATGAACTAAGAAGTATAGGCAATTGTTACTTGAAATTTAATGCTCGCACTCTCTAATACAAACAAGGAGAGTTGTTTACTTCATTCATTAAAATAACTTCACATAACCACCAAGTTTCTGCAAAATAAAGGACTATAGCTCTATTAACAAGTAAGATGTCAATTAGGCGTGATGCTATATGGAGTTGAACGTAGGGCAAAAAAAAAAAAAACAAGAAGATGCAGAGATGTGCATGAAAAGAGGGATGTGTGTAGTTACAAGAAAGGATAGAATAAAAAATGAGTAGATGAGAGGAAACTTAACAGTAGCTCCAATAAAGAGAAAATTTAAAGAATGTCATTTGAAATGGTATGGGCACATAGAATCAGTAGCTCCAATAAAAGAGAGAGCTAAGGGATGTCATTTGAAATGGTATGGGCATGTAGAAAACTGACCAGGAACAGCTCTCTTAAGTCTTAAGACATAATAAAGGGTTACGACCTACGAGCTGAAGGAGTTAGGAAAAGGGAGAGATGAGCAACGACCTCAAAAGAGTGAAAGACGAGACAAATTGGGGTTTTAATGAAGAAATGCAGAAAATAGGGTTGACTGGAATAGTACAGATGGATTAAGGCTTACATGATGATGATGACAACGAAAGGAAAAGAGCCATTTAATTTCTTTCCTTTTTTATTATTTGTTTGTCTAGTAGACTAAGGGATTTACAGAAGTAAATACCAAAGAATCATCCGAGTAACAGATCCAAAAAAAAAGAACTATTCGGTTTTACTGTCATGTGCAGATGACCATTCATTGTAAAGTATCAAATTGATTATGCTGGCAAGAGTCATTTGGTGCCTAGTGATAGACATATGGTCTCTATTATCAAGAAACATTCAATCCAGTTTCTAAGCTCGGTACTGTCAACATTTTTCTTCTTTTTTTTTTTTGTTGCTGCAAATTGGTTCCAACTCCTTCACTAAGTAGATGTTGAAAATGCCTTCATGGGGATTATGAAGAAGAATACACGGTTCCGCCTTCTACATAATCTTTCAGAAATCACATGAAAAAGATTTATAAACTAAAGGCAATTAATGTTCTGAAATAGTCTCCACATACTTATTTTGAGAGGTTTAGGGAAGCACTTTTATGTCATGACTATAAGTTAAGTAGTGGTGGACTGTAATCATAACTTATTTGGAAAGCACAATGTTATTACTGTATTGAGAGACCAATTAATAGATGGAGCAGAAAATGAATGAACTGGTCTTTATCCTTAAATGGATTGCACAGGTTTATACAATATCTCCTTCGTATACACGAGAGAAATGATATCTCCCTCCTATGAAACCTATACAACAGAGAAGGAAATGAAAAATATTATGCGTATGGTAGTCCTAGTCTCCTAGAGACAATGCATTAATATAGACCTAAATGCAACACAACACTCCATAGGAGTTTAATATGCCCTATTCTTTTGTGATACTGCACTTCTAGTTTCTGGTGACGCTATGGAAAATTTAACTAAAACTAAGACCTGAAAGTTATCCACCTATAAGGGCCTGTTTAGATGTGTGGTGAATTGAAGTATGGTGAGGTGATGCATCAAATCAAGAAAGAATAAAATATAAGGTGTTATGATGTTGTTTTGTTTTTAGTTGTTTGGTATGGAATCTTTTTTACTATTTGTATAGAAAAGTGGAGTTTTTTTGTCTTTTAGTGGAGAAAGGAGGTTGCTTTTTTTACTTTTTTTTGAAAAATTGGGAGGGATTATTGAAATTGTGTACTTTTGATGTGACCCCTTGTCATTTTGTCTAGATTCACTTCACTTCACTTTAACTAGTTAAGTGCCAAACACGCCCAAGGGGTTTGATATCAAATATTTAACATTTCAAAAAAAGTATTTAGGACTGCTAAAATACTTTCTATGAATTGAGGTTGCTCAATCACAAAGAAACTAGAAAATCGAGTGGCACACCAAAAGTGGGGCAAGGCTTCTTTGATTTTGGAGATAACACAATACTATCGTCAAAATCAAGATGACGACGACGACGAAGATGGCATCCAACCCGCAAGGCATTCTACATGGTATTAGAAAGAATGAGCTAAGGTATGGTTGTTATATGCTAATTGAAACTTGATAGTTGATAATTGATATGGAATGGAATTTGGAATATGGATTTGTCTTTTAAATTTTAATTGCAATTGAATGGTTTGTCTCATAATGTTAAGGTGTGCCATATATAATAGTAAGTTACTATTTACTAGTATGCAGTAACAATAGCAATAACATACTTTAGAATGGTAGAATTGTCATTAAAAACACCTTAGTAATAGGGAAGATAAATGATTCTACTCTCTATATTATCTTTACTCTATAATTTCACCAAAATCTATCGTTAACATAAAAGAATAAAAAGATTCAAAATATCTACATGGATGGAGGGACTCCTAGGCCATCCCATTTCATTTTACCTATTTTTTTCTTATTTTTACATATTTTTTCTCTTTTTTTTTTTCATATACTTGGGACTCGACCTGACTTGACCAAGTCGGCCGAGTCCGGGTCTTGAAACCATGGCCCTAATACCAAATCCAATGTAAGCAAGACTGAGCTCTAACACCAAATCTTTTGATTCTTATCTATAACTAATGAACAGATTTGAGATCAAAACTCGCTTGATCTATTTAGTGACTGGAAAACCAAGTTGCAATCTTCAAAACAATCGCCCATTATATGCAATGTCAAGCATTAAATGAAGATCACACAGAAAAGGTGAAAAGGCCTTAACCTTGCATGATAGGAGTCAATGGAAATGGAACTCCAAAGATACCACAGCGATTTCCATGGAAAAAAGAAAAAGAAAAATTGTATTCCGGTCTCCTCTTTCTAATAGTCTTTACATCCCTTTTTATAATTAATTAGTCTAAACTCTAAACCAATAAAATGAGGATGCTCAATTCTCACTAATAATAAAAAAAATGACAAAAATGTCCTTAATTTGTAATTCTTCTATACCCTACTAGAAAATTGGCCATGACTTTCTTACTACTAGTCAAAATCATACAAACTTGGGCTTGATGGAAAGCCAATTAAATGAGCTATCAATAGATCCATTGTTGGTCATTTTGACATCATTTGACACATTTAATCTAGCCATCATTAAAAGAACAAAAATAAAGTCACAATTTGCCCACCCATGGACCATGGCCTCAAGCCACTTCATCGAGACATGGGCTCAAGCAAGTCCAATATATAAGGACTACATCATTCCCTCCCAGTTGGAGGAACTCGCCTTCGAGTTTGCAAGTAGCACTTATCATTCATTAAGCAGAGAAATGAAGAAAGTAGTTTTTTGTGGAAAAACTAAATGCCTGATGGTCCATCCTTCCTCCTATTTATATTCACTAAATGCCTTAATCAAGGCTGTGATGAAGATAATTACAATCTGTACAGTTGAAATATCTATCCAAAAGGGTAAAGAAAATATTCTTACAACACATCCTATTTGACTAAATAAACCCCATGTGGGTACTTATGGTATTATGGGTCAAGACCCATTTAAATACAATTGGGCATGGGCCTAATACAGGGGCTTGTGTTAATAGCACTAATGTCCTAGATCATACACTAGATCCACCATGGCAATGAACATCAATTGTCCTCCTCTTGGATCATCCCCTCTGCACATAGGTGGTGGTAGAATCTTTCCATCTTTGACCCAATGAAGTTGTGCTCATTTCTCACCATTGAGTTATGAGATATTGTTGCAAGTGCCATTGTTTCACCAAATTTGAAATAAGTATCCATTGACATATTGAATAGAATAAATAATGCTCCAAGGATCTGGCTCAGGATATTTTGGAATGGAAAACAGAATTCATGTAGCCGACCCCATCATGATGATGATGAATGCTTTGAGTGTTTGTGTACCATTATAGTGCTGATCCCAAATGCCTATTATAAAATCAATTGTTTCTGCATCTTCTAAAATTTTTGGCTGCAAACCGAAACTCTAATCTAGTGGTTGTAACTTGTTACGGTAGATCTGCATTAGCTGCCTTAGATCCATCTTCTAAATGCTCTGCTTCAGTAGGATCTATGGTAAAATTATCTTCCTGAAGATCCTCTATTTTGAGATTTACACATCTTCCTCTGGATCTTTGACTAACATTTCATCTCAAGATCGATGGTTATGTTTACGTCTGGAAGATCTTTCAAGAATCTCAAGATCGATGGTTGTGTTTGCATCTGGTAGATTTCTCAAGATCAATGGTTCTATCTTCATCTAAAAGATCCTCCATATCCAGATCTACAGTCAGATCTTCACCCAGTAAATCTTTCGCCATACCTTCATCTTCAAACTGTTCTGCTTTGGATTTAGAATGTCTTTCTACAGATTCTATAGTCATCTTTGTCTAATTTACATTCATGAATGAACAATCAAAAGAAAATGAAAAAAAAATGCATTCATATATGTGGCTCTAGTCTCAAAATATATTTTGTTCTATCTAATCTTCCTATGATGCATTCTCATGACTCGAACAAATTTGAATGCTTGATCTCACGTGAGAAATTTGTAAGACTGTATCAAACAATTGGTAGGCGAGATCAAAACTTGCTCAACCAAATCTTCTGTAGGGAAGACTAAGCTCTAACACCAAATCTCTCAATAGTCTTATCTATTTAATTAACAAATTTGAAATCAAAACTCACCTATATGCTTGTTACTTGACAAACCAGTTTGTAACCTTCAAACCAGTAGCCCAAAATGTGCAAGGTTGAAGCATGATCGCACAAAGAAAAGGTACAAAGGCAACTTGCACAATGTGAGTCAACACGACTCCAAAATTGCTGTAGCAAAATCTCCATGGAAAAAAAAATCCAATCTTCCTTTTCTAATAGTCTATACATCTCTTTTTATGAATAAACGTTGAAAACTTAATCAATCTAAAACCATAAAAAGAAAAAGCTCCATCCTAGTGATGCATATAGACCTCAGGCCACAAGTGTAGGGCCCAAGTAGATTTAGGATTTTTCTTCACTAATTATGTCATTAGTTTCTAATTTTATTTAAAGAATCGTAAGTAGGACAGGATTCTAGTTTGCTTAGTTTTCTAGTTTAATTAGGTTTCTTAGGGCCTAAGTTTTCTTTTTCCTATTTATATGGCATTGTAGATATTGATTTTCAGAGTTGATTGATTGAATTGGGTATTCCCATTAAGGTGCATCCTAGTTATCGTCTCTGCGGAGACTTGTTGAAGTGTCTACGGACATGTGCTTCGGCACTCCACGCAAGCCCTAACCATAGGGCCTGCATCACCTAGCCATCTAACCATAATAAAATTAAAAATGAAAAAAATATCCACTAGCTCATAGCTCTCCAACACCCCTTACTATTTGGCCATAAATCTCTCAATATGAGTAAGAATCTAACAACTTGGGCTTGATGGAAAGCTAATTGAATAAGATATCCAACGAATCTAATTTAAAGTCATTCTAACATTATTCGACACATGAAATCTGGCCATCATTGAAAGGCAAAAATAAAGTCACAGCTCACCCAAGCATATAGCCCACAGCTTTGGGTTGCCTAATTGAGACATGGGCTCAAGTAGGTCCCACATATATGAGCTGCATCAAAAGTGGTGTTCAAAAGTCACCTTGACAAAGATTGACTCAACAAGTCAGTAGCTCAATTCAACTCAAAGAGACGGTGATTCACTAGGGCAGGACTTAGTTTACAATATTCATTAAAATGAATATAGATGACCTGATTATGGGAACTTTATAAATATCCACCTGTGCCATTTGGAAATTGCAAATAACCACCTGCCTTTTTCATTATTAAAAATAACTGCATCTATTGGTTTGAAATTCTTAGTCAGCACCTACTTGACTGGCAATCAGAGACTAGTTCTGAAACGGTAGACAAAACTCGGGGTATTTTGTTGTAGAAGGATGAAATTCAAACTCAGGGTATTTTGTCGTAGAAGGATGAAATTCCCATAATCGGAACTGTTGGGAAAATCCCACATCCGGCCAATTAATTGGTTTGACAAGGCTTCATATACATGTTTAGGCCTTCCACCTATCAGCTTAAACTTTTGGGTTGGTACATGGTATCAAAGCGGGTTCCTGTCATTCTTGTGTAGCCCACGTGGCAGACCCGTCCATGAAATCTGTTTGGCCTGCACGTGACGGGGAGTGTTAGGAAAGTCCCACATCCCACATCGCCCAATTAATGGGTTTAACAGGGCTTCATATACCTGTTTTGGCCTTCCACCTATCAGCTTAAGCTTTAGGTTGGTACATGGTATCTTACACTAACTAGATTTAGATTAAACCCATAGGCCTTGTTTGGTATCTCTACTCTTATTCCAACGGAGCCATCCAAAATAGAGCCATAAAAAAGGCTAAAATCAGAAAACGTGTTTCAACTTAATAAAAAAAAAAACAAACAAAACAAAAACTTCCGCCTCTACTTTTTTGAGACCCCACGGATCTTATTTTCAGAAGCCCATAATTGGGGCTTCTCATTGTAAGAGGATTTGCCTCTACTTCTCTAAAGCGGGTAGAGGGTAGAATCGTGTGCCAAAAACTCTTATTTTCCAAACCACCACCCGCTTTAGACATATAGACAAGTAGAGGTTGGAAATAGAGATGCCAAAAATGTAGTGTCAGCACAAAATGACCATTCAAGCCAAGTAAATATAAGCAGGGTTTAAGCCCTAGGTTTAAACAGTTCTTAGGTTAGATATCTTCCATCACTTAATTCTCACTCCCTGGTTGCGGCACCCATGATATTCACTCGAGTTGAATTGTTGTCAGACTTCATTGATTAACATTGACAAGGAGCAACAATAATACAAACATCCTCAAAGTGATAAAAAATAATCAAATCCAATCCCTAAATATTATGACTGAATCAAGACCAGTTAGATCATGTTGGGACTAATAATCCTATATGCAAATCAAATTTTTAGAAGGGTTGGTTTATATTTCCATCTTTTAAAAACAAAACTAACAAATAGTGAAGTACCCAAAATTTCGTTATAATCCAAATAAAGTGTATTTTCAACTTTCTGACTGTTTCTTGTTTAGTTCACTTCATAATCACTTGATCTTAGTCCCATTATATCACCGATTTGCAGCCCTCAAACAACATCTAGCACCTACTAGTACAAAGAAACAGTATGGGTCTTAATAGTAAATTTTCAAGTAATTCCAGGTGAAATGTAATTATAAGAATAAGTTTCTTATATTAGAATTAGATTAAATTTGTGTTATTAGGATGTGATTGGGAATTCCTATTATGATGTAGTTAGGTTCCCTAGTTTTTTTTTTTTTTTTTTAAATGGTAAATTTTAGTACTCCAAAAGAAAGGAACAAAAAACAAAGCCGAAGCAGCTTTACAAACATGAAACAAAAAAAAAAAACCAAAAATAAAACACCTACTTAAATACTAAAGAAATAAACTTCAAGGGAAATAGAAGGTCGAATAACTCCCTCCTTTGCTAGCTCATCCGCCATTATATGTGCCTCTCTTAAAACATGACGAAAAGTAGCCCCTAACTGGCTGGAAATATCCTGAACCTCCTCCACCCAATCCGCCAATCTCCAAGGATAAGAAATCTTCCCAGAGCCCCACCGAATAGCTGAAAAAGAATCACCTTCAATAATTGATTTACATCCTCCCAAGCTTCGTAACCAGGGTTCAAAATAACAGCCGTTGCCGTGACGATATTTTGCCCATAATGCTAATGTTAGCGTCATGGGCAAAATAATTTCAAACTATCAACGGACAAATTCCTTTTTTTAAAAGCTGCGTTTTCACTCCTTTTTCATTCCTTTCTTCTTCAAACCAAGCCTAAGCCTTCCTCTCACTGAGTGTGACCTCTCCAAATTCCAAAACTCAAGACTTTCTTAAGATTTTGGTGGATTTCTCCGCGGGAAAGAACAAGTAAGTCAAGAGATATAATTTGGTGAGATTTTCGTACGATTCTTTTGAATTTTTTCCAAGATTGGACCTCAAAATAGGTTAGAAATGCTTGAGGCTTGTTAGATCTAGAGTTTTGGAGCACCATAATCTAGATTTTAGCCGTTTGATTTTTTTTTATTTTTTTATTTAAATCCGATTTTTTTTGTTTGTTTGAAAGTTCGTATAAAATACATCTATCTAAGCCTTTTATTGAGTTAAATACTTTTATTTGATGTTGCTCACTTGGCTTTTCTTAGATCTAGTTTTTTAGTGTAGATCTTGGTTTTTTATATTTTTAAAATTTGGGGCTTTTCTTGAAATCATTTGGACTCATCAAATTAGTTTGTCAAATGTGTTAGATTTTCTTTTGGGTTCTATATTTTTCATAGATCTAATGGCATTTAGTGTAGATCTAGTTTTTTCTATTTTCAAAATTTGGGTTTTTTTTAATATTTAAATTTTTGTTCAATTTCTTTGTTAGTGCATGACAATGATGTGCAATCTTAGTAGATCTATTTGAAATTTGTGTAGATCTAAAAGATTTATATCTAAAATCTATTTCTTTAAAATTTATTTTTGGATTTTTTAATAAATTAATATTTTTGTATGATATGTTGAAAAGTTATTTGTATATTGTTTGAGGTTAATAATGTATAACTCACAATCACGTACTAAGTTAATTATGTTTCCATCATTCTTCCAAAATCTTTTTTTTTTAATATTTATTTTCGAATTTTTAAATAAATTAATATTAAATTAATATTTTTTATGATATGTTGAAAAATTATTTGTATATTGTTTTAGGTTAATAATGTATGACTCACATACTATGTTTCCATTGTTGTATACTTGTATCATAATTCCTACGTCATAAAGTGTGTTTTTAATGTTATAAGTTATAACTTCAATGTTAATTGTTAAATGTGTGAGTTTTTTTTTTTTTTGGTTTCGTTTTGCTTTATTATGTATTACTGATTATGTTATGTGTTTACTGTTATTCTTTTGTAGAAAACTGAAAATAATGGTACGCGAAGTTGATCCGGCTTGGCAAATGGTGTTGATGTGGATGGAAAAAAGAAAAAAATTAAATGCAATTATTGTGGTAAGGTGGTAACCGGTGGAATCACAAGATTGAAGGAACACTTGGAAGTTGTTCCAAGGTATCCCCAGAGTTAAAGAAGGAAATGCAAGCATTGTTGAATGCGGGGAAGCAAAAAAAAGTAGTAACTTAGAAAAGGAGAGAGGTAGAGTATGAAGCATGTAGAGAGGAGGTGTTTGGGCCTAGGGAGGTGCTTGACTCAGAAGATGATGATGTGGACTCGGATGTAGAGAGCAAGGAGAGCGAGCATGAGATCATATAATGAGGAAGAAGAGAGAAGAAAGATGTATGAGTCTACTTCTAAAGGGGCCAATATGAGGAGGGGGGTGGCTCAGGTAGCGGTAAAGGTGCTGGTGGTATGTTGCGTCGGATGTTTAGTCAAAAACAAACTCGCATACGACAACCAGATTTTTTGGAGTATGATCATGAACCTCCCAGACAACAACTCGTAGACCAAAGGTAGTGGGTCCAACTGACCCTACTACATATAGGTCTCCATCTGCAAAACAATCTTCTATAGCCCAAGCCTTGAGCGGGAAGATGGGTTATGCAAGAAATAGGTTGGTTAGGGCAATCGGGAATTCTTCTTCGATGGAGCCATTGCACCAAATAAGGCAACTTCACCCTATTTGAAGACCATGTTGGACGCTGCTACAGAACATGGTCCGGGTATAAAGCCACCCACAACGTATGAGATTGGCCACTATTGTGTTTAGGAGGAATATAAAGAGGATTTGGAGAGACAGAGGGGTTGCACACTCGTGTGATGGGTGGACTACCATCATTAGACGATCCCTATTTAACTTTTTAGTATCCTCAACTTTGGGGACTGTTTTTATTAGATTGGTTGACGCAACAGAGTACATCAAAGATGCAACGTACTTGAATAAGCTTAACAGATGAAATACGTGTAGGTCTGAAAAATGTGATTATAAAACTTGCAACAAATGAGGATGATGCAAGTCAGGCTATTAACCAAGTGTAATGCGTACATTTTTTTTTTTTTTTTTGAAAGACCAATAGAGCATAAAGAGGCAGTTCATCCTTATTTTATTTATGGTATATCTCATATTGATATATACAATGAAGCCTTTGGTAGTTTTGGGACACCGACCGCCAGACGAGCTATCATGAAGTCATTTCCAAGTAAAGATCATGGTAATTTCATTCATTCTACGTAAGTTTAAAAGTTGAATCATTTATGATTTAATTAATAAATATACTTCCATTTTATTTTCAGCTAACTGGTGGATAAACTACGGAGAAAGTGCTCCAATACTAAGGAAAATAGCAATGAAAGTCCTTAGTCAAACAACTACAACATCAAATTGTGAGAGGAATTGGAGCACCTTTTCATTCATTCACACTAAAGTGAGAAATCGGCAGACGATGCAAAAGCTGAATAAATTGGTGTATATACATTACAACATTAAGCTCCGCCATAAACAAAGAAGAAGGAGAGAGTTTGAGGACCAGACAAAGATTACTTCTGTCCAATCAATCTGGACTATATTTTTTCAGAGAATGATGATGTGTTGGCACAATGGATAGAGGAGGTAGAAGAGCCAATGCTAGATCATGATGAAGAGATTGGTAATCTGGTCTAGGATTTGACTGGGGAAAGGCCAGAGCTGATGAGAGCCGCCGAGCGCATATGCGAGATAAATCTTACACATCAACGAAGGCGTGGGATTGACCCTCGGGAGATGAGAGATGAGGTTGATGATGATGAGGACACAAGCCTCAGTAGTAGTAACTCATCTTCAGATGTGCCTCATGATTCTGATGGGGATGGCGGTGGTGATGGTGGCGGCTATGGTGAGGTACCACCCCACATGATGGAGACAGCAGATCATTTCTTCTGCTAGTATATAGACCTGAGCCGTGGGTACAAGAGAATTGTTCCACCAATTGAATCATCACATGCAGGTGCTAGTGGTAGCAGATATGGCGGGGGAGAGGGTACTAGTCGTGGTGATGTTGGCCACCAACAAGTCATGTATGGTGACTACTATTTATCACCTCCACATCATACCCTTCCCCACAAATTTTATCACGAGTACCAAGACTACCCTCAGTCATCTCAGTCTACTAATGACTCGACCTCACTTTATGAAGCAGTCTTCGTTGCTCAACCGCATCCACAGGCACAACAACCTTATGGGCACTATGGGAGTGTAGGCTATGTAGCACAACAATATGGTGCCTATTTCTACCCTTCAAGAAATAATGATGATGACCAAAGAAGCACGGACACGGGACACGGGACACGGGACACGGACACGGCATTTCTCAGAAAAGTAGGACACAGACACATTGGGGACACGTTAATATTTAATAATAATGATAATAATATATCTAATCATATACTAAAAGATAATATCATTTTAACTTTGTAATCAATTTATCAATCGAGTAAATAAAAATTCGAGTACCACTGTACTACTATACCAACTAACAAACATATCAAATTATCAAATAGCAATACAAAACTGAAATATAATTCATAATCATTAAACATGAAATATCCATAGTTCCATAAAATCCATACAAAGAAAAGGGAGGATCATCAATTTCCCCTCCATTCCTAAAATACAAAAACCAAAAAAGAAGTCAATTTCCTTATGAAGTTTACTCAATTGATGCAACTTCAATTGCCTCATCATCACCATCAACTTGATCATGATCAACATTATCGGTAAAGGCCACGGTCTCCAACTCTAGCTCATCAAGCGAGAGATTAGCAACCCAAAGCAACCCAAAATGCAAGAATGGCCTAGCCTCTGCCTTATCTTCCTTTTTTTTTCTTCCAGCTAAAAGAGATTTTTTTACAAACGGCCCCCTTCTCTTTTCTTTATTACAATTTTAATACTTTTCTCCAACTAAAACAGTCAACGTGTCCCCAACGTGTCGCGGTGTCGAGGAAATAAAATATAAAAAAAATAAGCATGACACAATTTTTGGCGTGTCCGACACGTGTCGGACACTGACACGCCGGCCCCGGAGAGGTGTCCATGCTTCCTAGATGATGATGACATCGAGCCAGGACACCGCTCGTTCTGGCATTAGGCTCAGGCCCTGCCTCTTGAGCATTCATGTCTCATCCTAAAAATCAAGCCAAGGTAAGTTACAATTGTTCAAACTCCATTGCTTTAAGTTAGCAAGTTAATTCATTTTGATGTGGTGAATGTTACTTTAAACTTGAAACTTGAAGGTGAGCACACCTTTATGACTGAGTTATTGAGTTGAGTACTACACATGCACTAACTCTAGTAGTATTATTGCTAGATTATAGACTTTAAATGTTTAACACTATTAGTTTGCCCAAAATTATGGTTGCGTTATGTAAAATTTATGATATTTCAGCTTTTTTAGCATATACAACGATACAGCCATGATACAAGATGTTAGAACTTGAGGGGAACGTTATTTGCTTTAAAGTGTGCACTAATGGAAAAAAAATTTTATTTTCTATCATTTTACAATATTCTAAATATTTTGGATTTTTTTTGGGTCAAATAAAAATTCACTCAACGATGACCGCGAACCGCGATTTTGAACCATGTTCGTAACTCATGACATCCTACTAGAAGAGCATAAACCTATGCTTCATTAGAATCTAAGCAATACACTACCCCTGAAAAACTCCTCACCACATTACCACTGCAATCCTTTATAACACCTCCAATGCCTAAGGAGCTCCATAGGAGGAGACAACCAAGTAGCTTGAAGCTTATTTTTAGCATGTCTTAAGATCTTCTAAGGGGACCCCCATCAAATTCCTTTCTCCTACTCACCCATTCCAAAACAAACCAAACAAGAGAATCTACCACTTCCTCCACAGATTTACGTTTATTTTTGAAGAGTCTATTATTCTTCTCCATCCACAATTTCCAAAGAGTTGCATAATAAAACAAATTTCAACAGAACTTTTCCGCGCACAAACTTGAACCACAAACACCATTGGCAAAAAAGATCACCAACAGATTGTGGCATGACCCATTGCACCTCAAACATATTAAGAAAGAATGCCCAAATTTTGTTAGCAAAAAACAATGAATCAACAAATGATTAACTGTTTCCTCATCTTTTAAACACAAAGGACACCC
Source organism: Litsea cubeba (assembly GCA_012931725.1). Lineage (NCBI taxonomy): Eukaryota > Viridiplantae > Streptophyta > Magnoliopsida > Laurales > Lauraceae > Litsea > Litsea cubeba. The sequence goes on from CM022948.1 coordinate 61,045,262, forward strand.
ATTAACTATAATGTGCTTCCTCCTCAGATTATCAATGGTGGGGATTTTATGCCACCGTGCTATCCAACAAAACACTCTTGGCAGAATAGTTAGGTTCCCTAGTTTAAGATTAATATCTTGTTTGTGCTCTATAAATAGCCATTGGCTATTCTAAATGAAATAACAAAGGAAGTTGTCCAGATGTAGTCCCTAAAGTGGCCTAGAAGTCAGATACAAAACTGACTACTATATATAGAAACATCAATTTGTATCCCTCGCAAAGAACTTGATAGGATTAGCTATTACCTTCCCAATCCAACCTGCTAGCTCATCAGGATTTGCAACTGTTGCAGAAAGACATATAAGTTGAACTTCCTTGGGACAATAAATGACCTGAAAATATTCACTCAATTAGACAAGTCCATACAGAGATTTTAATGTGAGAAAGTTCTGAATGGTAAACAAGATAAAAATAGTACATACAATCTCCTCCCAAACAGTGCCTCGTGATATGTCACTTAAATAGTGTACTTCATCTAAAACAATAACATCAACATGCAGCAGTCCACTCCCTGAGGAAACCATACCAACACTACACAAAAACTACTGGTAAGTAACCAATGCCCAACTTAATCCATGAGAAGCTAAACATGAAGATATTAAATTGTTAATTAGATAAACAGCCTTCCTACCAAACAAACATATTATATCGAAGAAAATGTGGTATAAGTTTTTTCCTGTAAAATTAAAGCATAGGATGTGGCTTCCAAACGCTATGTGTAAATGCACAATTATATCTACCAATCATGTCAGAGCATTATTATCTAGGATGCACTATTGTCCACTGTTGAGAAACTAAACATAAAGACTATTAAATTGTAAATTAGGAACTTAGTTGAGAAAAATTACCAATCATGATAAAGCATTACAACATAATAGATAGAAAAAGAAAAAAAGAATTTAAAGGACACATGCTTTTTAGTTTTGCTTTTAGAGATAAACAGTCCTACAACCAAACAATAATATTATATCCGAGAAAAGGTGGTATAAATTCTTTCCTGTAAAATAAAAGGATAGGATGTGTCATCCAAACCCCGTGTGTAAATGCACTATTAAATCTATCAATCATGTTAGAACAATGGCATCAACAATGCATGATTGTCCATTGTTGCCATCATCAATGCCTTTTGTAAGTGTATGAACATGTGAAAACAGAGTAAAATTTAATAAGATTTAGAACATAAATCTGCATTTTGTGTAACCCATGGAAAATTGAAATAATTAAATTGCAGTGAAGCCAAAAGAAGGAGCACTCAAGGCTAAGGTAAACAGTTTATAACTGTACCTCTGATATAACATATTGCGCAAAATCTCTGTAGTCATGATTAATATCTGGGCATCTTTGTTGACTGCAGCATCACCAGTAAGAAGGCCGACATTGCTATCACCAAATGTCCCACTAAAACATTTGAATACATCATAAATAATACAATGATATATCAGTTGAGGGAATACATTTTGGAGATGATGGAAATGTTATATCTACTAGATACTGAATTACGTTCAACCAATTACAGTTATTAGGAGATAACAAAGCAATAACCTAAAACACTACCATGTGAGCTGTGTGTGTGTGTTTTTTTCTTTGACTCCATCGGACTACTGGTGGAGGTGAGACTATACAACCTAGAGGCCCGGGGATCGATCTGTGGGCATTCCGGTGAAACCAAGGTGCCGACACCACTGAACTATCGGTGTTTCTGCATGTGAACTTGTTATTTCAGTTGAACAGTTGCACTTTGACTATGGTCGTCCACAACTCATGATAGTGCTCCTTCAAAGGTATGGTGGACTGTGGAAAGTCTATTCTCCACTACACAGAAAACATTAACTCCTCTACCGTAAAATATATATACACATCAGATCAAGCACAGTTGGCATAATATCTTATAAGATAACAAATTGTGTGGGATCAAAGTACTATACAAACACATAAAAATCTTTTTATAAAGGATAAGCATAGTACACACCAAAAGTCTCTATACTTTTGATTGGACAAAGCCTTCAAAGGAGTTGTGTAGAAGAGGCGCCTTCCCCTAGCTACTGTGGCTACTGCTGCAGCTTCAGCTATTAATGTCTTTCCACTACTAGTTGGTGCAGAAACTACCACTGAAGAACCTCTAAGGAATGCTAAGATAGCCAAGCGCTGCACAATTTAATTGGAACATAGAAAATGGCAGCAAAGCTTGAGAAAGTCCCAACGGGCAACATATTAATTTATGCAAGTGTTAATCATGAAAAACAGAACATCAACATAAAGGAGGTACCAACAGTAAGATGTCCAAAATCCGAACCGCGATGAAACATTAACACACTTGAACTTCAATAGATGAAAACATTTAAACTTCAACATATGTATGGTTCTTTCAGTTTTTCTCTTTGTTAATGGGAATTGTTCACCTTGTTCAGATATAACATATCATAAAAACAGACCACAAAGGCAACCTTTGACCAGTGGATACAGGGAACTCTCTCATGAATCAAATATCCATTCTTTCCAACACTGCCAAAGATCAGAGACAAGCTTAAACTTTTTGCTATCAGTTGACCACAAAATCACCTTTGTTCGTGCTGTTAAGAGTAATAGTGAGGATTTATTTGCAGTTATTGGGGTACTGTGGACTGTTTTGTAAATTTTACAAAAGTTGGAGGGTTTTGTAAATATTAAAAAATGATAAACTATAATATTGGAGGTATCACCCAACCCTAAGGCGTGTTTGGCACTTTACTATATTTTTTTCTCTCTTGATATGATGCTTCACCTCACTTCACTTCAATTCACCGTACATCCAAACACGCCCTAAGGGACAACCCAATATCATTCATTTCAATTAATTCCCTCCCTTTATTTTTCTTCTTTTTCCCTAACTAGGGTTTCTTGACTTTGTGGGTAAGGCCCTAGAGATTGTTGAATCTACATCAATAACATGGTATCGGAGCAAACATATGAGTAGAAGATTGCTTAATAAGGAATCTGAGTGAAGTGGATTCGTGTTTTGAGCAAGGAACAAGAGGTTTTTATATCAGCTGAACTCAAGGAGAGAAGTCGATTGGGTTGGCTTGGTTTAGATGATCTAGTTTTTTGTTGTTCTGAGAAATTCTAAGGATCCTTGCTGATTCTCAGTTAAAGATTGGCTGCTTGGCTTGATTAGTAGAGAAGAAGCAGTTTAAAAAAAAAAAAAAGGCAAGTTAGACACAGCAAGGAAGGGGAGAGTAATCGGTAATTACTCTCCAAGAGTAAGCTTAAGGAACCAACACCTTCGCTTGTCAAGGTCTCACACCAACAGACATTCATCGCCAAATAGAGAGAGAGAGAGAGAGAACAATATTTTCATTCAAAAATTGTGAGAACACTCACATGTATAGCTCTTTTTTTAGAATTAATCACATATATAGCATTGGAAGGATAAGATGGCTTAACCTTCTGCACCGTAAGTTTAGGTAACTAATACTGAGAATCTCCCCCTCCTTAAATCAAGCAACAACCTAATATCCTAGATAAGCTCTGTTTGCTTTCCGCCCTTGAATCCCCTTCTTCATGGTCAACTTTGTTGGAGCTTATTCATCAATGGTGGCTGATTGAACTTTAAAGATCAAAGGAGGGTTTAAGTTTAAGTTTTCTCATCCTATTCAGATACTACAACCTTTGGGTTTTTTTATTTTTTTAAACCTGGCTGTTTCTATTTTTATATGATGCCATTTGTTTTTTTATTACAAGGACTAGGAATCACAGACTATTAGCCTCTAAGGGTGATGCTTGATGTCCCTAATCAGTTGAGCTACAGCCTGGGATCTCTGTAGTGCTTTTTATGGCGGAATATTCCTACGAAATTTATACGCTGAAGTCGTTTCAATTTCTCTGGCCAATGCTCTGTGTTTTTGTGAAATTATATGGACCAGTTGACCTAAGTTACTTGACTTAGAGCTGATAGTTGCTGCTTTACACCATCATAGCTGTTGGACTAATATCAATTTTGTTGTTCAGCTTCGACTGCTCTCCCATTATTAGTTTGATATTAGTGTTCTAATTGCATCTCAACCAACACAATGAGTCTCAGTAAAATTGCATCTCAACCATCTCAATCAACTGATATATATATATATATATCAGTGAAGCCACCAATCTACATCCGCCAATAGATAAAGGTTTCTGCTTTCACCATACATTGCCCAAAACTGCCGAAACTGCTACGTAACGTAACGTCCCCACATCATAAATCGCACATTCTAACTCAATTGAAATGAGAATAATCGTGTGAACAAATGAAAGAACCAAAAAAAGAAATTTTACCTGAAATTTATCAATTGGGAAATCATAGATAGACGCGAGCTCCTCGACGTCGATGATTCCGTCGCCAAGTTCCTTGACCTGTGACTGGAGCCTCTCGACTCGCTTCCATTTAGGCTCTTCAGACCAGGTGGTGCCAACAGCTGGGGAGGCGGAGGATGAAGCGCTGCTAAGTCTAAATCCGTCGTCGTCGTCGTAGTCCTCCTCTTCGGAGACTCCCACCGCCTCATCGTACTCTTCTGCGACGAATTCGTCTTCTTCATTGTCGTCGTCTTCGTCTTCTTCGTCGTCGCGGTGGAGAATGGAAGGGAGTGGTGGGTGGGAGAGAGGAGTGAAGGTCGAGGTGGGAATGGGTTTTGGGGGTCGAAGAAACCCTAGTTTGGTTCGAGGAGATGTGATGGAAGGGAGAAGGAAGGGAGAGGGGTTTTTTAGGATTGAGGAGGAAGTGAGAGAGAAGAGAATGGTGTTCATGGTGGCAGAGGGGGGGAGAGTTCCCTCTATCCCCGTAGTTTGTACCAAGGAATTTGGATTAGAGAGAGCTGCTAATGCCACTTCCGTAGCTTCTCTAACCGCATCCCTTCTCTCTACAGACCCCTCAAATAAGTGAAAAAAAATTCTAAAATTTCTCTCTACACATCTCACTGGTACCAAAATACTGCTCTTCCTCCACCCTCTTTTTCTCAATTCACTCCCCCTTTTCCCCATAATCCGTTACCCTGCCCACCACCCTTTCTCCCTCTCCCTCTCCCTCTCCCTCCCTTTATATCCCTTTCTCTCCCTTTTTGACGTGTTGTCCATTGCCTTCTCTGCCTCTTTCCCTCTTCTTGCCAACCACGTACCCTCTCTCCATCTCCCTATCTCTCCCTCTCCTTGTCCCTCTGCCCCTTCGGCGGTGCTACCGAAGGGGATGGTGGTGGCTGGGTGGGTGAAAGTAGAAAAAAGTTGGGGAGGGAGAGATTTTTTATAGATGTCCTTTTAGGTAATTTTACACAAGAATATATCGGTCATAAAAACGGGATGTGCTTAAGAAAGCTTGGTTGTGGCTTCATAGCTCACTTTAAGGGAAATTTTCAAAAAAAAAATCTTTAGTTTTTTTATTTATTTCAAAATAAAAATATGAGAATCAAAACTTTTTCAACATTAAAATCAAGTTTTCTAAAGTTTTCGATTAGCGTGTTTGGATGAGCGGTGAATTGAATTGAGGTGAGGTGAAGCATCAAATCAATAGAGAATAAAATATAAGAGGGTTATGATAGTATTTTATTTTTATTGGCTTGACAAAGAATCTTTTTTACCTTTTGTGTAAAAAGAATATATTTTTTTGTCATTTAATTGAGAAATGATCTTGCTTTTTTATTTATTTTTATTTTTTAAAGAAAGAGTAAATTTTGAATTGTGTACTTTTGATATGACCCTTATATTTTCTTATTTGAATAATAGAGGCTTTACCTCACCTCAATGCAATTTCCACTCATCCAAACACGGACTTAAGGACAACCGACTAGAATTAGTGTTTTTTGGCCACTTTTGTTACATACTCATTTTGAAAGAGTGCTGCTACCTGCACACTGATTTTCGCTCAACACACACTGCAACTCTATACACAGTGATGGTTAGTGTAAAAGATTTTATTTTTTACTCTCTGCACTCTGCAATTTCCCTAAAATGCCCTTGACCTGGACTCATCTTATTTCTCCCTACACTCTGCATATCAAGTCTTTCTTCCCTCCCATTTTCCTCCCCTTTAACACAGGTGATTCACTATGTAGGTCTTCCGACAGCGAGTTTAGGAGGTGAGGTTAGGCTGATCTCGACGAGCTCCCCCATCGGAACGGTTTTGATCTGGACGAGGTCCCCAACATTTCTCCCCCATCTGAACTTTGCTCCCTTTGCTCTCTTCATCTTCAGTAGCATTCCATTCCAACTTCAACGATTTTTCTGAGTGATTTCCATCTGTTTGTATGTATAGAAATGCTTTTAGTTTTTGTTTAAATCCCATTACTTAGTTTCTTGGAATGGTTTTCCTTGCCTCCACTTATCTCTCTATCCCATTTCGAGTTTATTTTTTTTCATTTTCTCGTGATCGTTTGGTAATACCAGTCCGAAAATGAAGAAAATGTGCGGTGTCACTGTACTGTAAAAACTTTAATTGTTCGGTATCATAAATTCAAACAAAAATGATTTACACAGCACAATAGAATCGAACAGATATTACACTCATGGTTAGGTACTGCCGAACGAACAGTACCCACACGGTTACTCAGTGCCGAACAGGTTCACTGATTTTTTCCTGTACTAATTTTAGCTTGGTTTCCTTTTTTTTTCAAGATATGGATGTGCCCAGTACCTCCAGGGTTTGACCCACTGCATCGCACAGGAGACTGCGTTAAAGGTTAGTCGCTGAGGAAATAAGCGAAAGTCTGGAGGAATTGGACGCTCAATAAGTAGTTGAAGAACCTGTTCAAGCCCAAGAGCAACCAGAAGTCCATGGACAGGCAGAAATGGGTCAACGAACTTCAATTGTTGTCTTTTCTAGGACTGGAGAAATTCCTTGGGGACCTACTAGTTTGTCACTTCTACACAGTTTTCGGACACATATTGCTTTTAGTATTTGGCAGCAGTAAGTTGTGATTAATCTTGATTAACGTGTTGTAACTATTTATTACCTTCACTAATTTTTTTTATTACGTATTGCATGAGAGACCGCTACTTAAATGCCTAAGCCATGCACAAAAAATCAGTGAATGGGCATGAAATTTAGAAGGAAGGCAGAATATAGTGTTTCGTGGACTTATTGGCCGTTCAGGGTTGGCTCCACTGGTGGAGACATCCTATCTTCATCAACAAGAACATGGTGTCAGCCTTTGTGGAAAGATAGCAGCCTGAGACAAACACATTTCACATGACTTTCGGCGAAATGACGATCACCCTTGATGACGTAGGCACCATCCTGGGGATACTGGTGACAAGAAAATCTAGTAGAGCATGGTCTTGGAGTCACTACCATTTGAGTGAGCAAAGACACTTGTAGAGCATGGTCTTGGAGTCACATCCGAGCAGGCATACGAAGAGTTAGCAGCTGTGTGGGGGTCGTCAGTTAGATTGGAGTGGCTGAGGGACCCATATGGAGTCGTGACTGATGCGGAGCTAGAAGAGCACATTAGGCATGCCGCTAGAGCATACCTATTGCATATATTGGGTTATACACTCTTTACAGACAAGAGTGGCACTAGGGTCACGGTGATGTATCTAAGGTTACTAATGAACTTCGATGAGGCACGCACATATGCTTGGGGGGCTGCTGCTCATACGTATCTATACCGGTAGTTGGGGTTTGCTACCCGGACTGGTGTTAGGCAGATTGCGGGATATTTGACTCTTCTAGAGGTTTGGATTTACTAGCATTTCCCCAGGTGTAGGCCTAACTCCAACCGCACATACACAGAGAATCTACCGCGTGTGCATCGTTGGGTGCCACGAAGAGAGTTTGGGGACCAAATGTCCAACCTGCAGACATTACGAGAGGCACTTGACAATCTTGGTGCCCATGAGGTAAGGTCTTACAATTTATAGCATAAAAATTAAGTAAATTAGTGAAAAAATCATTTTGTTGTCTAATGCATTTTGTTTATTAATGTTGTAGGTAGTTTGGGACCCTTATCGAGAGCACAGGGTAGATCACCCCTTTCACGAGGTTGCTTATTACACTAGCTGTCTTAAATGCATGGAAATCGTCGAACCATATCATCCTAATCGGGTGTTGATGCAGTTTGGTAGGGTCCAGCGCATTCCCCCCCACTCCACTAGCTCCACAGCGCCACTAGGGTTGCCACCCAAAACAATATCGGATCGCATACCATTACTTGGACCAAATATGGGAGAGATGGCATAACCATTTGTTGTCTCCGATGGAGCGTTCTGTGCCTGTGGCGCATCCGTGGGATTGCGCACCCAATTATATGGAATGGTTCACACGAGTGTCGCACCCGATCATTTAGAACCCTGAACATCGTTGTCACGTCCACCAAACCCAATTAAAGAATAAACCGGATCCAGAGAGTGAAATTTAGGACTAATTAAAATTTGGGTAAATTAGCAAGAAGTCCCTGATTATTGGGCTATAAAGTCTCTAGGACAAAGCATTACTGTTTAATGCCTAGAGTCCCTTGCGCATGAGATTAATTCAGGTGGTGGTCCCTAAGCATGTGACATCAGATTTTTTTTATGACTCATTTTTCCTTCTAACCATTTAAATGGGTGTGTGGTCCCTAAGCATGCGACATCAGATTTTTTATGACTCATTTGCCCTTCTAACCATTTAAATGGGTGTCATGCAATTTAAATATGAAGTGACAATTCATAATAAATTTATTTAAATTCACTTCAAACACAAATAATTTCATATTAGATTCAAATAAATTTTTATCTAAGTCAGATAAATTCAAACTAAATCTAGTCAAACCAAACCAAATCTAGTTAGCTAATTTCATATCAAAGTGACATAACTTCTTTTCCAACTGGTTATGATTTCAAACACAGATAAATTCATATAAACTCATATAAACTCACGTCAAAGTCAGATAAGTTGACATCAAAGTTAGATAAATTCACAGCAAACACAGATAAATTCACTTAGTTCGTATCAAACTCAGATTAATTCAAAGCAAACACAAATAAATTCATATCAAACTTAGATCTATTCATACCAAACACATATAACATCATGCCAAAGTCAAATAACATTATGCCAAAGTCAGATAACACATACATCAAAGTTAGATAAATTCACAGGAAACTTAGATAAATTCACTTAATTCGTATCAAACTCAGATTAATTCAAAGGAAAAACAAATAAATTCATATCAAACTTAGATAAATTCATACCAAACACAGATAACATCATGTCAAAGCCAAATAACATTATGCCAAAGTCAGATAACAAAAAAAAATCAGATAACACATATATCAAGATTAGATAAATTCATACCAAACACATATAACATCATGCCAAAGTCAAATAACATTATGCCAAAGTCAGATAACACATACAAATCTTAGATAAATTCACAGCAAACTAAAAAAAAACTCATTTAAAACCAAATTGAATACATAATAAAGTCAAATAAAATCATATGAAATTCAGTTAATTTCATACCAAATTCATATTATTTCATAAGAAACTCAGATAAAATTGTTTCAAAGTCACATAAATTCATTTGAAACCTTATTTAATTGATAAAAAACATAGTTAAATTGAGATCAAACTCAGAAAAATCATGTAATATACAGATAAATTTATTAAAAGTCATGTTTAATTAATCACAGACTAATATAATTTCATATAAACCTTAGATAAATACATGTCAAAGTCAAATAATTTCATATCAAGCTCGGATAAATTCAAACCAAAACTTAGATAAACTTATTTCAAACTCAATTAAGTTCAAGTCATGATGATTCGGTTGCTCAGGTAAGATCGCCACGTGTATGGTAGAGAAAGTGGATGAACACAATTTGCATCAATTCAGGTGCTTAGATTTCGGAGTGTATGATGGAAGCGGTACGTGTTTGGTGATTATAGAGTATATAAAGAGAGGACATTTTTGTCCTTTTGACTCACTGAATGTTAAAAGGGGACCGCTGCCTCTATGAGAAAATGACCTGGACCACAGGCTATAAAACATCCTGTTGGGGGACCTATCGCCAAATGTCCCTTAAAATTTTTGTCCTTTGGGCCCACGGATCGTAAGTCCGCGGTGACGATATAATATTTCAAGCCTTATGTAGTACAATAATATAGAGTTCATACAACTCTAGGCATATGGAACATCAACAGTGAATAATTCTCATTAAATTTAAAGTTGAATAGAAAGAAATGAACAAAACTAAACAAGGAGTTAATTATTACATTGGCCAAAGCCATAAGCAGAACGAGGATCAAGCTGTATTCCAAGCACAGATGCTTGAGGTAGTACAGAAAGTGGGCCAACCACAAACTAAGGAGTATGATCTCAACGAGCTGGTTGAGAAGTTCAGGAAGAGGTTTCCACCAGAGTTCCATGGCATAGAGGACCCCGCCGTAGCGCATGAGTGGGTTGTCCAGATGGAGAAGATTTACGAAGTGTTTAAGTTCATAGGTGTTCAGCAGGTGCAGCTTGTAGCCCACATGTTCCGTGGGGTAGTAGAGAGATGGTGGAAGACCGTCAAGCACCCATATGAGGCCTTTTAATGGGTTGAGGCCCATCAAAAATAAAACTGTGAGGCCAGTGGGCCAAATCGGACAATATCATGCATGCGTGTAGGGTGAGGCGTTACAATCGCTCCACGTCTAATCCGTATGTTCAAGATTTGGTTGGCAGCTCTTCTATAGATCCCCGATCGGTATGATGCATATCGTGTTTTAGCTATTATATTATGTCTATTTAACTGAACGAACTGACTAAGTTGTGTATTATGTGATCAATGAACAGCGCATCGTGAACGCTCAAAGTATCATTCGGCCGATACTAAGGAGAGGGCATAGTCTGAGTGTTTGAGATCCCGACGTCTTGTACAGAGCCATAGAGGATGTCAACAGGCTGCTAGATGGAGCTGATCCGGAAGATCTTGTTCGAAGACCACCTCGCAGGGAGACACGTACTTATAGACGCAGAGGGAGACGTGGATCCTGAAATGTGGACTTATCATCTATCCTGTATTTTCTGATGTATAATTTAATGGATGTTTATGTAAACAGATATTTGATTTTTTGGAATTACTTTGACCTTTTTTTTCCTTGTACAAGACGATCAATTACTAATGGAAGGAAACTTTTTTGGATTTTGGGAACTTTATTGTCATTTTTGTAGTATCAAATCAAATTCTCAAATAGGGCTTGTACAAAATTGAACCACCAGTCTTAGGAACCAAAAAAAAAGGTGAAGATTTAATACATGTGCAGCATCTCAGGGCCGATAATGTTAGGTATGTTCGGCGTCTCATGATCGAAATTTGAAAATCTGTTTGGCGTTTCAGATCCGCAAATGTAATACTTATTCGGCGTCTCAGGATCATACAGAAGGGTGATGGTGATAGGAAAATTATGGAGATTCAAATAAAATCTTGGGCCATTCAACATTTAAATCAATGGAAGGTTCTTTTATAACAATACAAGTTAAAATTGTTACAACAAGTATCAAATTAAAATGTTACATCCGTCTACATCCGTATATAATGAAACAATCAATCCAACTCGATGGTTTCACTTATGGCAACTGACGGACTGATAATTTCTCTGAATTGTTGTATCCGCAATTGATAAACTGTATCCCAACCATTTGCAGAAGGGTGATGGTGACGCCGCCAATTAGTAGCAATGGGTGGAACTGGATGACCTTGTACAAGAAAAACCTACACAAGAAAATTAGTTCAAATGAGTCACATTACCATATCATGCAAAGTAAGATAGGTACATCTACGCATTGAGTAAATTATCACCTGAATGAAGTGGTTTTTATTGACAAAACTGATTGCGATCTCCCGCCTAGCAGCAGTAGGAATAGGCACAGATCGAAGAGGAAGAAAAGTCAGGCATTGTTCTACTGACATATGGTATAAGACAACGTTATAGTGTGATGAAATAAGATGTCACATATCCGGCATCGTCATCCATCGATCATAAGGAGGGCAGTCCCCTTGGTACGAAATGATATGGACTAGCTCATCAACCCTTTGGTGTGATCCATACAATTGTCTGTAATGTTCTGCATGAGTCACTAACTCTTTCAAGAGATCTTTTCGTACCTGTTCCCATGAATCATCACCAATTTCCATCAACCCTGCAATGGCTCTAAAGACACAGTTGTGCCATCAGCAGCTACATCTCTTACATGACTGATATAAGGCCTTAAACCATCTGGGAGACTGTTAATATAAGAAACTGGCCTACACGATAGAGTGCGAATGACCTTCTGCTTAGTCACAAACCTCTTCGCAGGAACCAATGAGTTTAAACTACTGACAATAGTATCTTCGAACTTCAAGGTAGGGGAGTGACTGTCCTGAGCAAATTCGACAAATTCAAAGGCAGAGGGCTCACGTTTAGTAGAATTATTTAATTTCTATTTTGGGTGCCCCGTAACTTTAGTTTTCACCTATGGCTCGTTCAATGAGGTGGTCTCAGGTTTTGTTAGCTCCCTCAGCTTATTCAAGATTTGTAACTTCTTATTCGCATCATAGCCTCTGAACTGCTCGACAATTAAATCTATCTCTGGCATGCAATCCAAAGGAAGGCTAGGATCATGGGCAGGCGCGGTAGATAATAAGTCAAGCTTGCGCCAATACGTATGAATGCAATCTAGAGGTATAAGGCGCCCAGCACTTATGTATTCCGCAATCTCATGTGCACATGGTAAACCATGTGTGTGTTGAATTACACACCCACACACATCTCGATCAATACCCGCCGACGATGAATGCTTTGTCTCGGCCAATATCTTCTCTAATGCACTTATAGAAATACTCCCATGAATTTCTTTGAATTCGGAAGGCTTGAAGTTATGTTGCACAACCGTCTTACTTTTTTCAAACGATGCCTTGATATTTGTAAGTTGCAACTGCAGTAGGTTGTGAATCTTCATCCAAGAATCTTCAAAAATCCCTTGGCTTGATCCAAGATGCCGCTTCAGCTGCGCATGTGAACTCTCCGCCCTGTTTGTTGTAGTGTTACCAAAATGCATTACCTTGTCCGTCAAGGCTACCACAAATCTTTCCTTCTACATGTATAACCAAGACGTGGTAACGTACTAAAGCGCCGTCAGGTAGGTGCTGAACTCCTTCAAAAATAAATTGAATTGCATATTGTAATGTTCCTCATTAGACGAGGAGACCAACATGTTCCAGCTCATGATAAACCGGTCCCACTTGTCCTTCGTCTCAAACAACTTCCTGCATTTAGCCAAAACATTTCTGTTTATATGCCATCTGCATAAAAGATGTTCGGCACTGGGAAAAACATTAGATATGGCATTCATTAAAGACAGCTCTCTGTCAATGACTGTAAGGTCTGTGGCCTTACTGGGTCAGTTGGGCCTAATAACCAGCCCGTTGACCTGTTTATTTTGTTATTATTTTATTTAGTTATATTTTAGATATTTAAGTCGGTTTAAATCATGAGCCAGCTTTTTTTAGCATTAAAGTAGTGTCTCAGAAGTTTCGTTTGATTCCGAGTTCGTTTAATCATAGCAAGGGGGTAGTTTGCAATTTAGGAAAAATTGAGTGTTTTTCCGAAATATTCCAAACGCCGTGATTTTTGGGTTCGTTGGAAAGGTCTCATCGTTCTGATGATTTTTGTCTCTTGACTCGTCGCGATCCGATAACCAGAAACCTTTCAAGTGGTCCATTCTTTCACCGGACCCACTTAAGCGGTAATTTGGTCTTTTTCTCGCAATCGTCTTCTTAATCGAAATTTGCCCTAATTTCATTTCGTTCTCTGCAACGAAAGTAACACAACAACCTTTTTCTTCTTCCTCTTCCTTTCTCAAGCCATAACTTTGCCCTAAAAGATCCTATTCGAAGATCCGATCCGCTAGATTTCTTCCTCTCGATCTCCTTGTTCTCCCGGTATCAATCTGGTAAGATTTTCAGTAACTTCATCTTTTTCAATCATCTTCCTTTTGGTTAGATTTAGGTTGGATCTTAATTCTTTTCCTTCTTATCTTCTTCTTGGCTTCCTAGATTTCGATTTATCGGGTTAGATCGTGAATCTTGCGGTAGATAAGCTTCTCCTCAAATTTCACCCAATTATTTCATCTTCTGACATTGAAGAAAGTAGATATGCATTTCATAATATATATGCCTGTATTGTTTGATTAATCTGTTTATGATTCTTGATAGATTTCCTGTTAATTCCAAGCATTTCTGATTATTTATTGAAATTATATGTTAGGTTAGGTTTTGGATAAATGATGATATTAGGTTGATTAGAGTTTACTTAATTTGATTAAATGAAATGGAATATGATGTTATGTGATTGATGGATTGAATGGGGAGCAAGGAGGCTCAATTTTTTACAGGTTAGCCATGGATTGGCCGGAGGAAAAAGAGAGTAGAAACTCATTCGCGGGCTACAGGTTCGTTGTCCGATCGATCGGTCGCACAGTGCGATCGATCGGACAGTGAACAGTCCCTAAATTAACTGTGAGCGATCACAGTCCGATCGATCGGCTACACAGTCCGATCGATCGGTCTATGAAAACTCTCAGCTAACTGGGAGGTGCCCAATGCCGATCAATCGGACTGTGCACTAACTGAGAGGTGTTCAGTGCCGATCGATCGCACCTTTGGTACGATCGATCGGAATGTGCATGGTCACTGAAATTTCAAAGGCTTGTAACTTTTAATCCGCCAGTTGGATTTTTATGAATAATATACCGTTGGAAAGCCCTCAAGACGGAGAATCCATTGGTTTTGGTTTCATTACGATCGGAGGTCAGAAAGTGATGTAATTACTTGAATTAAGAATTTGACTCTTGTAGTTTGAGAAAGAGACTGTTTAACTTAGGTATGGCCTTAGATGTTGGAAACCCTTAACTTATTCTCACTTGACCATTAATTTGGGATTAAAATCGAATCACGTGCTTGGTGTGAATTCGATGGGTTGTCTAGGTATTCGTGTATTACACGTAGTGTAACCGAATGTACATGTAGTTGAATTTAATGATGCTCAACATGATTGTACACTAAGGAATAATCCTAAAGGCATCATTGATCCAATTTCCACATGTACTTCGTTAGAATACGTAGAATACAAGGATGACACCACTTGCCTAGGATTGGATTTTAATTCTTCCTTAACTTGTGACTTGTATCCGTTGATAACATTCCTTGTACACTCTTGACATAAAACACGTAATCAATTATGAAACATAAATTCTTATAGAATTTAGGACTTAGACCTGACTTAGAGTGTACCTTAGGAAACCGTGTCTTGTTTTGATGAACATGACTGGCTAGTGATGAAAGGGATTATCACGTGTTGCTTGTCTCGTATTATCTTGAAAGATATAATCCCTATGATCTTGTCTTGTATATGAAACTAGCCAAACTTGCTTGTCTTGTTGTCCTTGTGTCAGAACCACTTTGTTGTTGTTTGCATATCATGGTCATCTGCAGTTTGGGGTTTAATGACGAACCTGTTACTCGATTGTCGGGGTGGGCAGTCGGCGTAGGACGGCGTCCATGGCGTTGAATTGCTGGGAGCGGGCTAGGACCGTGCTGCTATTCCCAGGACAGGGAGCTAGGATCCCACTGGAGCCGAACTTTGGTATCAGTAGTCCAAGGGGATTGTTACTGGTACCCTGGGAGGTGGGTTTGGACATCTTCGGAGTCTCCATCTTGTTCTTGTTTTGCATTTGCATGGATAGTGGTTTTTGTTAGGATTCCTTTTATTGTTCTTGTTGTTTATTAATCTCGCTTTATGCCTACTTTCGCTTGCCTTGTATTCAGATAATCATTTAGTTGTCATTATTCTACAATTGATGCATGTTATGTTTATTATGCCTTGCTTATCTATTGCTCAACATGTCATTGACTCTGTTCCTTAGTGTGCAGACACATCAGGTGAATACTACTTTGAGGAGCAGAGCGGTGAGGAGATCCCAAAGGATCTCCAACCAGCTGAGGAGGCACGGGAGTGGCGTGCCGATGACGTAGAGTAGCGTCATCTCTTCCGGCACGAGAGAGATATATGGGGATTCATTAGATTTATTCTTTTTATTCATTATTTCTCTCGTTGGACCTTTACACTATTGACTTTTGTTCTTTTGATTGGCCTTGTTTATTGGGGATGGTCAATGTAATAAATTAATTTAATTTTTAGTTCTTGTTTACTCTTTCTTGCAAACCTTAATTTAATGAGATTCATATTCATTGCTTGAGATTCCATATGTCTAGAGTTCTATGAACTCAATGTTATTGTACGAGGCTTGAAATATTTTATCCTCACCGCGGACTTACGATCCGTGGGCCCAAAGGACAAAATTTTTAATTAGTCATAAAATTCACTCTCCGGATCCGGTTATTTCTTTAATCGGGTTCGGGGGATGTGACAGTGACAATACACTAGGAAGAACACCCTCACCAATAACTTTGCGCAAAATACCCAATGCCCAGGTGTAACAGTCTTCGCGTTCATTCTGGAGATATACAATGCATACCGCAAAAGTCTTCTCTGTCGATGTCACCCCTACAATCTCCAATAAGGGCATTCGATACCGATTAGTCCTGTAAGTGCAGTCCATTATCAACACATGAGGAAATACACGCAGTAGGTCCAGACTGGTAGGGTGTGTGAAGAACAAGTCAGTGACAATATCTGTTTCAAGGCAATTCCTATGCCACTCAATGTACATATGCTCTGCCATTATTTTCAACAGTTGCTACAACTGACTCCGTCCAGCCCTCTCCGCAACTTTATGCCCATGATGTGCGTTATAAATGGTCTTCATTGTGCTTATATTTAACTCACTTTTATGTTTCAATGTGACCAAGATATCCTTTGGCCGAACCATATTCTTGGACATGTCCACAAGCAATGAAGTTTCCTCCTCTGTTAATCTCCTTGCAAATGAGTGCCCTTCTAGGAAGTCTTCAGCTGGATGATTATGCACACCACATACTATATGCAACACCCATTCCTCATTTGTGCCCACAACTTTGCCTTGTAACGTGAATGGGCAGCCATATTTCTTCGAACCAGTCATCTTCAATTTCTTCCTTACAGTCACATCTTTAGTTATCCTCGTGTCTCTATAAGACCCACTCCTCTCACACCCAAGGGTCAGCCTTGGTTTTTTATTTCTCCTGTTTGGCGCTGCTGATGTCTTAATCACAACAATGAAACCATTTCTCCTCCCAACATCACGAGCTCAATTAATTAGGGCTTCTCGGCTTGTGAATATCGGCACATAACCAAACAAAATTATATTGAACCAGGTCACTACATCAATTTAAAGATCGAATTGATTCATCTACATTTATTACCTCTTGAGCGATAAACTCATTACTATAGTCCACCACACATTCCGAGCCAACCTTGCTGCATTCAGTATGTGCATTCCACTGCTATTGAACCAATTTTGTTAGAGTATGTAAATGATACAACTGCACGGCTCTGTACATCCGTACAGAATTAACTTGTTCGGACATATAAAACCGCACATATTGATTATGTTCGGTTGAAAATGGCCGAAATTATTTCTTTTGTACGACATTATAGTGCCGTTCAATATTTATTTGTTCGGCACTATATCGCCACCCGAAACATAGTTGAACGGATATGTAGGGCCGAACGTCGAGAATAGAAAAAAAACACGAAGAATATCTTTACCTCGACACTGCTAGAATGATCCGAAACCATTGTCTGGTTGTCCTTTGGCTCGTCCATTGCTTAAGAATGCTAGTTAAGTGGATAACAAGTTTGAATGAAATCAAGATTAATGAGATGAAGCAGAATAGAGAATGAGGTGAAGTTTTAAACAGGGAGAGAAGATGAAATAGAGGAGATAGCAATGGGAGTGAGACCAAGAATGAAATGTAAGAGGGGAGTTAGCAATGGGAGTGATAATCCGTTTGAAGGAAAATGTATCATGGAGCACAAATGCTGCAAGTTGAAACCCTTCTTATTATCTGAAAACGTATATGGGAGGGAAAACGCAGTGTGTAGAGAGTGTCTGGGAGGGCTATTTTGGTAAGTTTACAAGTGGGCAATTTAGTCTCCATTTAGTGCAGAGTGTGTTGAGCGAAAATCAGTGTGTAGGTAGCAGCACTCATTTTGAAATGGTAAAACTCACCGTGCTGTAATGGTCATTTTCTATTCCATTTATAATGGGCTATTACATATTCAATTATCTTGTATAGCTATCCATATTCAATAAGATGGAAAATGTTGACTGTTTACAAGTTATGATTTAGATGATCGAGGGAATCATTATGATATGAGGTGATTAAGTAATTGCTGGATTTTTGTGAGGTGATTTAGGAATCTTTAACCTGGGTGGATTGGTTTCCATATGCCCCCTCAAGCTTATATGTCGATTTGTAACAGTTAGCTTGTCCCGAAGATGATGGAAATGAGAAGCACCGATTCCTTTAGTGAAAACATCATCAATTTGATCTTTACATGATATGAAACTAACATCCAATTGATGGCAATTTACTATTTTTCATACAAAATGATAGTCTATCTCAATGTGTTTTGTGTGAGAATGAAAAATAGGATTGGCAGTGGGTAGGGGTAGGGGTAGGGGGTGGGCTGACTGGGGAGGGAGGGAGGGAGGGAAAAAGAGGAAGAAAGAGAGAGGGAAAGGGAGAGGGAGAGGGAGAGGGAGAGAAATTGGAGGAGGAGGGAGGAAGAGAGAGGGGCTGCCACCCGTGCCTACCAGCTGGTCTCGCTCCCAGCCGGCGACTGGGAGTGGGGGGGAGGGGAGAGAGGGAGAGGGAGAGGGAGAGGGAGGAGGGTGGAGAGGGGAAGGCGGAAGGGCGAAGGGAGGAGGGTAGTTTTAGGTTTTTTCTTTTTTTAAAATGTGTGTGAAGATTTTTTTGGTGTGCCGGCATCCCAAAAACTAGCCGGAAAACCCTTAACTAAAAACTATTTGGAAAACTTTAACCATATTTTGAGTTTTTTTTTTTTTGGATTAAATATCTTTCTTTCCCTTTTGAAACTTTATGTGTAACTTGTAAGTACCTCAACTTGCTAATAACCGCAAAGAAGGGACTTTGACAAGTTGGGGTCCTATTATGACTATGGTGTTTTAATCTAGAGAAATCCTGTGTTAAAAGGTGTGGAACTCCACATTGGGCCTTATCTATTGAAATTCGAACCGTTTAAAATAAATGCCCTTTTAATAATGTGTTATCTTCAAATTTATGTCCATCTGAGTTCGCCATTGGATTAACCATTTGATGGAAAATATGACACGGAGATTGTGTTAATCAAGTTTATTTTTTATCTAACTGTTTATTTAATGGTGGGAAAAACTTAGATTGATTTAAAATTTGAAGATATCTCATTTTAGAGAGGGTTTTTTTATATTTTTTTAATGGTTTGGATTTTAATAAGTGGAGCCCAATGTGGAGTTCCACTTCTTTAACATAGGATTTCTCTAAGTCAAAGCCCCAGAGGATCTAGATTCAACTTTGACCTTTTAGGTATTATTAAACGGGCAATGTTCATATGCATCCTTCCCTCACCATATGGTGAGGGACGAACTCAATGGGGCCCAGCTAGGGCCCTATTGATCATAGGACTTGGGGGGGATGGAAAGAGCCATATGAGATGAAACTATATATCAAATTTGAGGTCAATCACAAGTCTCTAACCCCTTCATCCGTGACCCATAAATTTAATGACTTTATATTAAAGAAAAATTTTGACCATCAATCCAACGGTCCAATCCAATCTGATTAATAAAAACTCAACTGATCCATTGTAGTTTAGGGGGTTCCATGTGTGTGGATGATTTGGATGAATTATAAAGTGGCCTCACTATGTTGTCCCTCACCATAATGTGGTGAGGGATAGATGCACATGAATATTTCTCATTTCCCTTATTAAACATAGCTTTTGTTTGTAATTGTTGATACAATATCAATGATAACTAAAATTCTATTTCTATCCTATTTTGTGCGCTATCTTGCATCTTTATGATATCGCATACAATCACCATGTTAAACTTTTAGAAGCAATAAGTGTAATAAACATTGTGAGGGTGGAATAGGTTATCATTGCATAAGAAAGGAAGATGGTGAATTAAAAAAAAAAAAAACAGTGCATGTGGCACCTCTTAATTTTCAATTTTCACAATAGTTCGGTTTTTACACGCCCACACTTAAATGATCATTTTAAAGCCCTTAGATTCTAAAACTCTCCGCCAACTCTCAAGTTTCACATCTATTTCATTTTCCTAAAATTTTTCGCTGTCTCTTTAAGTTTCAGATTTATGTCATTTCTCAAATTCATCCACCAACACTCTCCTTTTGCTTATTGTGCCTAAAAAAATCGTGCTCAAGTAAGACCTAAACAGGGGTTAACTAGAGCGCAATTGGCTTATCCATAAACTAAATGGGTGAAGAATTCTCTGCCTAACCCACCAACCTAACCCAACAATTGGATTGAGCATTTATTTAAGTGCTTGATTATGTGTTGGTTGGCATTTCAACTCAATTAATAGAGAGTCTAGTTTAGGTCGAATATTGGCAATTTGGCATTTCAACTCAACCCAAACCCGTTGGGTGAAAACCTAATTGGGTGATTGTTCATTGACATAAGGTGTGGGTTTGCACCTCACACCTTGTGTTTGAGTCCCACTCCAAACTAACATGATGCATGAGTGTTGTGGGGTCATGTGTGTGCTCGGGGAAATAGTCCAATTTGATAAAATTACCGGAGTCCACATCATAAAAAAACTCAATTTAAATCAGATCTAACTAATTGGATGTCAGACTGCTAATCTGCTTTAGTGATTGAGATTTGAATCGACCCTCTTAAAAAAAAAAACAAACAAATTGTATTGGATTTTGCTTAGGTTGAAGTTAAGTGGGTTAAATTCAAGTTGGGTCCATACTTGCCGGACGACTTGCCAACTCGATCCATTTCCTCTCTTAAACAAGTTAGCATTGTTGTCAATTTCGTTTCGGTCGTCATTTCGGTCTAGCCTCTCCAAAATGGAATATTTCAAAATTTCGACAAAACTTTTCAGAGTAACTTATTGAAATAATTAAAATTAAAAAATATATATACACATGTAAAAAATAAAAAAATAAAAAAAAATATAAATTACGCATGTTTCTTGATATGGATATTGAGAAAAAAAAAACCCTAGTGGAAATTATATTACAAACCAAAATAAATCGAAATGGGCCAAAATAGACCGAAATCCAAACTTATTTTTGACCTTAATTCCGTATCAACCGAAGGATTGGAATGAAAAACTTCAGCCATTCCAGACGAAACTAAACGAAATTGAGTACTAATGCAAGATAGGCAACTGGTTCCCAGAAAATATTGATAAGCTCATAGCAGGGGAAAAAGAAAACCTCATCGATGATGTGCAGCATGATTGAGTACTGTTCCTTCATCTACAATCCACCAATCATCAGACTTAGACAAACACGATCACTGGCCAGTTTACAATCACCAACAAATGGTGGGACCCACGAGTTGAACTTTCTTATCATCTAGTCCTCCTTTTTAAAAAAAGCTGTTGCTAACCTACCCATGGGACCACTGTACACTTTGGCCCCTCACAAAAGCGTAGTTGCGAACGTGTTTATTCGCATTAGAATTCAAATCGTGTGCCCACTATGGCAGTTCAAACTTCAAACGCCCTTTCTATATCCTACTACATCCAACCTAGATCCATGGTGTAAAGTTGGATAGAAAAGTCCTCCCAATGTTGATTACTCATTCTCTAGTTTTCAATTAAAATTGCTAATTATAATTATTAGATTCCAGGGGCGGATCCAGGACTTCTAATCTGGGAGGGCTGCACTTAACTTACACTTAAAAAATAGCAACAATGTCTCACTAAAAACTATAAAAAATTCTTCTATTCATCATGTCCTCTTAAAGGAAACCCTTGTAGTGCAAGCATCCGAATACATTGAATAATATTTCAGAGAAACAACCGACTATTTACAATTGATTCTTTAGAAAATGTATTGAAAACACTATCTATATGTCGAGAATGATTCATTAGGTTTTTTAATTTGAAATAAAATTAAACTATTAAATAAATGCAAAAACATTTATGCTCATTTATAACTTGAAGACTGGGTCGGCAC
Organism: Litsea cubeba; assembly: GCA_012931725.1. Lineage (NCBI taxonomy): Eukaryota > Viridiplantae > Streptophyta > Magnoliopsida > Laurales > Lauraceae > Litsea > Litsea cubeba. The sequence continues at coordinate 61,067,409 of CM022948.1, forward strand.
TAGTCAATGGCCCAGGCACGGTTTTTTTCCATGCACCACAACCCGGCCAACCTATTTTTCTTTTTCTTTTTTATTTCCCTCAAAATTTGCCAAACAAATATTGGATTGAATGGAAAATATATGCCACTCTTCCCTTCCTTGGAAGCCGTCTGAATTCCATTTCTTGACAGCAATACTGCAATAGCCATCCCACTCCAGGCCTTGGTTGGTGCAAATGTCTTCTCATTAATCCAATCCATGAAAACCCTCCCAAAACCTACCTCGCCAAGAAGTCTATCGGGACTAAAGTTCCTGGTCGCCTTCTTCAACTCTGCAAAACTGAAAATCTTTAAAGTGGGAGTAATGAGAATGATCTGTTCATTTGGGGAAACCTCATCCAAACGGTTCAAAAATACAATCCCAGTTCCCGAATGCGTCCCTTCATTGTTGGTGTTCTGTGCAATCCCTGCAAATTTAAGATAAGAGAAGAGGAACAAATGATTTGAAGGAAATCCATTTGAGATTATGCAAACATGGAGAGATCTGTAAATCAAAAAGGGAGAAAAAAACAGAGCAGCACATGAAAAAACAGTCACAGAGAAAAGATTGTATTTGAAAGAAATCACATGTACGCAAAAGGCGAAAAAGGATTTTGATAAAAAGGATCCAAAAGAAGAAACAGAAACAAAAGATGAATTCTTTCCAGAACCAGGAGAAAGAGAGAGATAGAATACAATAGATATCTTGAATTGCTCAATCTATGAACTGAAAAGGCAAGAAAACAACCCATATGAAAAACTAATTTTTTTTTTTTTTGGGCTGAAACCTTAGGTGGGCTGCAGCCACCCCGCCCCCCTCGCCCCCCATCCGCCCATGGATCCAGATTAGGCAAAATGAAAGGCTGAACCAGTTTTTTTGGGGCTATTAGCGTTCGATGCCCCATGATGAGATGGATACGCTCACTTTGGGCCAAAACTCTTTTCCTCTAAACAAGCGGAGGTGAAAGGCTTAAGGTGTCTTATCCATAGCATTAAATAAATTGGTTAGTTTTATCATTTTGGACAATTGTTGTATGTGTCATTGTTTTTTCTTTTTCAAGTTTTTCTCTGTCCCTAAAACTCTCAATGAGGCTATTCACATTTTGGCCAAGTACTGTTTTAGACTAAGTAAGAATTTTTGTTGGGACGATTTTCTCCATTTCCTTCCTACTATTCGGGTTGTTTTTCTTTATTGTTTGGTTCTATTGTGTTACTTTTATGAATGAAGTTCTTACAAATGAAAAAAAAAAAAAAAAACGATGGATGTAATCTTGAGTGTTACACAATCGAATGTGTAGAGCACTTATTCTCCAACCATTCACCATTGGATATGAACGGTTGAATTGGTCCCCTCAGAGAAGGTTGGCCATTATTGTGGTCGACCCGATTGGACTTGAAATAATTATTTGGGTTGACCTAACATCTTTTGTCATCCAATTGGCTGCAATTGAATGTAGAAATTAAAGAAGTAAAACAGAAATGATCATGATTTCTTGCGTTTAACAGATAAGGTCCCACAGCTGCCTGGTTTTCAAATCTTCCTCAAATCACAAAGAAGCCCATGATTTCCACCGTTTAGATTGACACACAATAATACAATGTCTTCCGCAAAGTGGATAGCAATTGGCTGGCTCCACCACATCCGGTGAGTCATAGATTCTCAAAAGGAGCATGTTTGGTAACAGACGAGGAATTCATAGATTTGATGATTCTTCAATACCACTGAAACAAGGATTCCTCCCTGGAGATTTGTATAATTGATGATTTTACATTGATATTGGTGTACGTGTATCGATGCATATAGCTGAGAAAAATAGAGTTCAGTGTGCAAATTCACTTAAGTGAGGATTTTCAAATCTTATGAGAGGTGGTCGGATTTGAAAATCCTAACAAATGAAAATTTACGTTCATCCAAATCCTCAATAATTTACAATTGCAAAACATGTATTTACCACAAATTTAGGAAAATGAAAAATATTTTTCCTAAAAATTTGGTTGCCATACATGACCAAGGTCTCTATGGGAGAATCTCCCTAGTAGAACTTTAGAGTAGGGTACGCCTTGCTCAAAATAAATGCCTTTCTCTGCATAAATTTAACTTTACTAGAAGTTGATGACTTAGTTATAAGAATGATGAATTAATTAATAACTTATATGATTGTATTTATCATATTGTTAATCATATACTTTATCTTATAATGGAGACAATTTTTAAAACTTTTTTATGCAACTTATTTTGAGCAGTTAGCGGGCGTGGAGTTCCATTATTCCACTCACATGAGGATCCGACAATGTATTGAGCTACTCATTATCATACAATAATTTAACACCAAAGGATTTTAACCTTCCAAAGGTGTATGCTTTTTTTTTCTCCAAATGCCACCTTTTTTTAATCACTTGGGGTGATTTTTTTAATGAAAAAAGATTATTGTATGCATAAAAGAAGTTTCTCATTGAGATGGAAGAGTGAATTGGAACTTATTTCTCCTGGAGCCCCCACAAAAACAAATAATTACAAGTATTGACAGAGGGAGTGGAGGAAGAAAGGAAGCATCTTTTCCCTTTAAAAATTCACAAGTCCAAACCCCTTTCCCTTGTGAAAGTGAAAAACCTAAAAAACTTATTCTAATATTTCAGCACACAAAATTGAATCAACAAACATCCACAAAAATTGAAAGACCATAAATGCACAGGGCTGTTTTTGTAATTTGAGAAAAGCAACCGTAGACCCCCCTATATCTGAATTCTGAAAATTCTTCTATGCCTTCTTCAGTCTGCATTGTTTCTACCATCTTTGTGTGTCAAATTGTCAATGGCCGTTCTTTCCTCCCAGCTCTGACAAAGGAGGCATTCTTTCGAAAGTCGAAGGTATGGGACTTGAATCTCACCAAAATCCTCACTTCCTTTCATAACAATCTCCTGAAAATCTTCAACTTCTGGATTTATATTCTCTCCATTCTTCACTGCAGAACTTGCTCAGTTATTTCTGTGATCTCTCATTTCTCTATACTCTGACTGAAATTATGAGTCTTTGTTTAACAGCGGGTGGTTTCTGGAAATGGGTCACTAAAGATATTGAATTTTATAGAGTTTTACTTACTTTTTGGATGAGTTGATGTGTTCTCGGGCTTATGAATGTGAAATTCCTGTTTGGGTGTTTCTGTTTTAATCAAATTATTAAAGGAAGTTGGACAACTTTGCATCTTAAATTGACAGATTGACCGAATGTAATTCGCTTTTTGTTTTTTAATCTCGAATTTTTATATGGATTAGAGAAATGAGTTGCTTTTGCTTTGGAAGATTTCATGTACTGATGGAAACTGTATTGGGTTTTCCTCTAAAAGAAGCTACTAGCAAAAGCAAGGCACTGTAGAGTATCTTTACTTTTACCCCATCTCTTCTTCATGTGAGACAATTGTCCTTTTTTTTTTGCTTGAAAGACGATTGTCTTTGTAATGGTAGTTACTTTATAAGAGTCTTAAGGGCATGTTTGAATTTGGAGAAAACAGTAGGGGAAAACAAGTGGAGAAAAGTATTCACAGTAGTAACTTTGAAATGTGGACTGTTTTCTCAACGTTTTCACCTCATGTGGACAGACAAGTAAGTGTTTTCAATGTTGTCGGGCATGTTGCTTATACATTAAATAGGTTGGAATGGCACAGTCTTTGAATTGAGGTAGTAAACAGCTATACATTGAAAGATGCTGTTTGGATAAGTGCATCATAGAACTTCTGTAAAAATCAGTTAACTGTGTATGGTGATTGCTGGACTGCTAATCAGGTTGTGAACCATGTAGCATGACCTTTGATCCATAGCCACAATTTCTTAAGGCAACTCAGGGCATAGTTACCTAATTCGTTGATGTGAGTCTCGAACTGCAAACTGTTTCGAATTGAACGATTTGCAGTTCAATTGGTTCTTGCAGGTAACTCTGAAATTCACAGTTTGGTGGCAAAGATTAGAGGTATTGATGCAGTCCATGAGCCAAAATTACTTATTAAAGATGGCCTAAGCATAGTTACCTAATTTGTGACTTTAGGTTCGAATTGCGAATTGGTTTGATCGAACAATTTGCAAGTTCAATTTGTTAAATTCGGAGGCATAGAAATCTCCAGTTTGCTAAAGTTTGCAAGTTAAAATATGCATTTTGAAATAAAATGGAAAATAATTTTCCCTCTAGCAAGTAAAAGAAAAACTTTGCTTACTCACTAGAGCACAGACAGGCCCTTAGACTGTTATTAATTCTGGAACTTGTAACTTCATTTTCAGGTTTTCAGTGGAGAAATCAACCGGACCATGGCTATTGTTGATCCTGATGACTCTTCAATTACTCATGTTAAAGAGATTGATGCCACTGATCCACATATGGACTTACAATACTTCCCTAATGATGGGCCGAGGACACTTGGAAGCGCAGGAGAAGTCTTAACAAGGGTGGATCTTGATTTAGCATATTCTTCTGAGAAGTTATTAAACTTGAAAATACTTTTGATGCATGTGGCAGACAGAGCAGGCGACTGTGAATCTATGGTTACAGATGATGAATTTGTCCTTGGTGACTCTGCTGAGAAGGTATTGGAATTTGATATATTATCGGGAATCTTGTATTCAGAGGTAAAAGAACTGGATGACTTCATGACCTCTCTCCAAGAAGAAATAATGGATGCACGTGAAAAAATATCTTCATACGTACACTTGAAAGAGGCTTTTGTTGAAATAGAAGAAAAGTTGCTTGACTCTGAAGAATCTTTGAAGCAATTGCAAGAGCAGGTTGATGAGATGAGAATGCAGTCAGCTAAGTTCCAAAGCTTCTCTGTGTTTGGTGGATTGACATCTTGTAAGTTATGACATTTTTCTTCTTGTGTGCTACTAGTTAGTTAAAGTTATTTTTTGAACGTTGAAAGCTCTCTATGTATCACTAAATTAAATATTGTCAGTTTGTATATCTAAATATAGAAGCAGAAATGTTTTAAAATTTGGCAGTGATTTCCATCAATTGTTTCATTTATCAAAATGGTAATATATGGAAGGATTGGAGCCTATATCTCTTGGTACATATGAAAGAAGGAACCATTATCACTTCCAATCAGCCCCTATCTGGCCACAGGCAGTCCTGCAAAAAGCTAAATTAGCAGTTTCTCAATGGAATGTGACTCATATGCAATATAAGATTATTGTGCTATCCCAGGTCTTTCTTCCAAGACTTGGACTCCACTTCTAGAAGGTATGCTCAAGCTAAATTCTGATGGTTCATTGAACTAGTTTAATCATGCTGTGGGAGGTGGAGGGATCATGCTGGCAGGCTATACAGGCGCAATCCCAGCAATTTATCCCTTGGAAGCTGAGTTACAACTGACAAGCGCTTCTCCAAGGGGTACTGCTATGCAAAACTAAATGTTTCCACACGGTTATCTTTAAAGGAGACTGTTTAATCTTGGTTGAAAATCTTCAGAACCTGGGAATCTTTCCTGGATATTGGTGGTGTTATGGTGTAAACTTCTTCAAGCTCTCTTCACCATGGAATGACACGAAGTAAGGTTTTGTAGAGGATATGAGAATAGAGCGGTGGACGGTCTCGTGAAGATAGTGTATTCTTTGTTCACTGTGTTTAGGCTGTAACCCCCCCTCCCAACGTACAACAAATATACATGCAGAAATTAAGCAGTGATGTTGTAGAGTCTGCCCCGCCCCCCCCCCCCCCCCCCCCCCCGCTTGCTGATGTAGGTCCCGGCGGGACTGTTGGGGATGTGCAACCAAAGTCCCACATCGGCTAGAATTGGGAAAGATCATGGGCATATAAGTTGGACTAAGTACTCCATTGGTATGAGGCATTTTGGGTAGAACCCAAGAACAAATCCATGAGGGCTTAGGCCCAAAGTGGACAATATCATATCAATGTGGAGTTTGTGGTGGTCCACTGTACTAACAAGTGGTATCAGAGCTCAAGCTCATACTTAGCCCGGAGAATCCTCAGATTGCCGAACAAAAGGTGGTGGGCCCCAGTGATGCGCAAGGGAAAGCGCAGTACTCACGATTGGTGGATCCGTGGTGAAGCTCTCGAGTTGACTCTCCTCGATGGAGCGGACGGATGGATGATCGTTTGAGTGGAGGCCCGGTAAAAATATCCAAAGAGATATGGTCCTTTGTTTGAGGGGAGGATTGTTGGGGATGTGCAACCAAAGTCCCACATCGGCTAGAATTGGGAAAGATCATGGGCATATAAGTTGGACTAAGTACTCTATTGGTATAAGGCCTTTTGGGTAGAACCCAAGAACAAATCCATGAGGGCTTAGGCCCAAAGTGGACAATATCATATCAATGTGGAGTTTGTGGTGGTCCACTATACTAACAAGGACATCCTCAGGGAGGGCCTTCTTTCAATTCTTGTAGTTTCTGATGTTTTGTCCTTTTGTTTATGTTTCAATGAACTCATCTTCTTAGCCAAAATAAATAAATAAATAAAATAAAAGAAAGAAAGAAGTGTTTAGTTTGTTTGGATGCTTAATCCCCTCTTTTTTACCACCAATTGTACTTTCAATACTAAAAGATTCAGCTTGAAGCTTAGCTGAATATTTAGTGTGTTTGGACGCCACTTGTGGCAGAATGGATGGTTATCTGTTTTGTCTTTATTTGGGGCAGCATGGGAGTCAGGAACCTCGTTTGTGGAATTCTACTCCAAATTTTCAAGCCCAACCAACATCAGTGATTGGAAGTTCTTGTGTTTGGAACAGGAAGAAATCCCATGTGAATCGTGTAAAGAGCAGTGATTGGAGCCAAATCCACATTGGTGATTGGCAGTTATCATGATTTCCTTATTTGGAATGCTGTTTCTCGACCTATACTGGTTTTTGTTGCATGCCTTAGCCATTCCAAATGCATATTGTAAATGTAACCATCTGTTTATCAAAATCTATATAGTCAAACTGATCAAACTTCAGGAGTTCAGGTGATATGCACCCTAATTTCTCATTATTTTGTGGAACGGTGGAAGGCCAAAATCTTGCAATATTCACCCCAAAAAAATTAACCTAGTTGTAGTGTTTAAAGATATGTGATAATATAGAAGAGATTGTTTCAATATTACTAGTCACTAATTCTTGATAGGAAGATATAAAAGATTAAGTAGATACTGTTCTTTTTAATCTCTGATGTTTGCATATTTGCAGGCAACAGTGGGATCTCCGAAATCGGTCATTTGTCATCCATGCATCATAACAAGATGAAAATGCAGACCTCTGAACAACAAAGACATATCCTGAAGATGTTGGAGAAATCATTGGCCAGAGAGTTGGATCTCGAAAAGTGGCTATCAGAATCAAGGCACAATGAAGAAGAGCTCAAATTGAAACTGCACCATACGGAGCAAGAAATGGAAGAAATGGTGGATCTCATTTTAGAAAGGCTGTTTGAGGCAGAAAATGTTGCTGAGGTTCTGATTTGTATTTCAAAAGAATTGACAAGAAAACTCCAGCTTGTGCAGTATAATTTGAATATTTCGACAAAGCGAGAATGCGAGGTGAGAGCTAAGCTGCAAGACAGCATACAGAAACTCTCCACTGAAAACACAGAGCTTCAGAATTTGAAAGTCAATCTCAAGATTAAAGAAGATGAATGCTTTTGTGCCCGTTCTGAAGCCTTGAATTTTAAAGAGAAAGTCATTTCTCTTGAGGAGAACTTAATAGTATCTGATGTTCAGTTACAGCATGCAAAGGCCACTGTTGAAGCAAGTCAAGTGCAGGAAAAAATGTTAAATTCTAAAATCATTGATTTAGAAAATTTGATTGAAAATTTAAGGGCAGATGTTTTGAGAACAGAAAGTAGAGCTGTGAAGTCAGAGAGCCAGTGTAAATCCCTCATTGAAACTAACTCAAAACTTAGAGAAGAGCTCAATTCTCTAAGCAGCAGAGAAATGGAAAAGGTGAGCTTGCTTGAGAATAAGCTGAGGCAGTCAGAGACCCAGTTACAGCATGCCAAGGCATTAGTTGAAGCGAGCCAGGAGCAGCAACATATGTTTTTTTCTGCACTTAATGACATGGAAAATCTGATTGAAGATCTAAAGGCAAATGCCCTGAAAGCGGAAGGCAGGGCAGAAAGTGCAGAAGATAAGTGCATCCAGTTAACTGAAACAAATTTGGAGCTTAATGAAGAGCTGGGTTTTCTTAAAGGGAAAGTTGAGTGCTTGGAGACGTCTTTGCGTGAAGCTGAGAATGTGAAGATGGCAATTGCAAACGACATTGGTGTGAGGACTAAAGTCATTTCCAATCTAGTAATGCAATTGACCATGGAGAGGGAGCGTCTAGACTCGCAGGTACTGGCCTTATTTTTCTTCTTCCCTTCTACATTCTTATTTGAGACAAGCAATAGGATGCATTTTTCAACCTAGCTGGCTGTCATCTTTGCGGTCCTAGTTTTTTGGAGGCGTTTTATGATTATTGATCTGATTATATTATGCAGTGTCTTTGGGCTCTTTTTTGCATTTGTGTGGCCCACTGTTGATCAGAATGTCGATCTTGTGAAGAGCATAGCAATTTATGTGATCCTCCAGAGTCCAGACTGTAAAGAAATAAGTCATCAGGTCAAACCGACCTAATGGGTCAGCTCGACCCATGTTCTAGATAGATACTAATGAGCTGTCATTAGATAGATACAAATCTTATGTTACTGCTGTAATCATGTGATTAGATTTAGTTCCTTTATTATTCCCTGTAATTATGTAATCAGTCTCCCTAATCTAGGCAACAGTGTATTATAAATAGTTATCATCGTCAATACAAAGAGACAGAAAATTCTCTTGCATCTAAGATCTCTTTTGAATGCTTCTGGCTTGATTCATGTAAATCTAACATGGTATCAGAGCCCCTGATCGTCTCTATTCAAGCATAAGATTCAGTTCTATCGTCTGGGATCAAGCTGCAATCTACTGTGATCAAAGGTGGCCCACCTATTGATCAATCTGCATCAGAAGTTCTTCCCATACTGGTCGTCCATTTATTCTGGGAATTATACACATTTTTTCCAGATTTTTGCTTCATCTGAGGTAGGCCAATCTGCCTGATTTGTGTTTCTCTCTTTTGAGCATACTGTTATCATCAAGACCGTCTAGATTTCTACTGTCTCAAGCTTTTATCAATTTTCCACCTTGAGGAGTTTCGGATTTTTAAGGCTGAGATCACAGTATGATCTGATCTTTCAATTGATCATTCAGTGGGGCCCACAGATCTCATCTATTGCTCGTTTTATGGTCGACTGGAGCATATTTTTGGGTTTATTTTGGTTTTTTGCAACTGGAATGCTCCCTGTAGCTGTGATCTATCATCTGATCACTCAGTGAGTCCTATCCCATTCATTTCAGCTCTTTTTCCAGTCAGCTGGACCTTCTGTATTGAGCTTTTTCAGATCTGGATAAGTTTTTGTGGCTGGATTTCCAATCTGACTTAGCATCTGGGCTGGATTTCTTCTAATTAAATCTGTTAGTCACTTATTTTTGTTCCTATGTCTTCTGATCGACCAGTAACGGGTATTACTGTCATTCTTGATGGCTCCAATTATCCATATTGGTCTCATCTCATGCAAAATTTTCTCAAAGGTAAAAAATTGTGGAAATATATTGATCAGCAGATACCTCCACCAGATAGTAAGGATGCGAAATTTGAGGAATGGGAATCTTCCATCGGGAAAATAAATTCTTGGATTGCTAATTCTGTCAATCCATCTATTGGAAATCAAGTGGCTAAATTCCATTATCCTAAGGATGCTTGGGATCATTTAGCACGATTATATACTCAGTCTAATGCTGCTCGAAGATATCAATTAGAATGGGACATTAAAAATGCAGACCAAGGAAATGACTCCATTCATGATTTCTTCATCAAAATGACTGCCTTATGGGATCAACTGGCTCTAATGGAACCCAATTTTAAAACAACTGATGATGCTCATACTTTTGAAGTCTATCGGCAGCAGACTCGCCTGGTTCAATTTCTTATGGCCCTCCGCCCTGATTTTGAACATGTTCGTGGTCAATTATTACATCGGTCACCACTGCCTTTTGTGGATACGGCTCTCTCGGAACTTCTGGCAGAAGAACAAACTCAGCTTTCTCTTACAAGGAAGAAACATGTGGAACCCACACATGTACTGTCAGCAAATGTTAGTACCCCACAGAATGATCGCTCATTTCCCCCTGGTACCAATGATTTTTGCAATTATTGTAAGAAGAAAGGACATTGGAAAAGGGACTGCCCCACCAGACCTCAAAGGCCAAACAATAAGAACAAACACTCTGGTCAGCAGCCCAATCGTGGTCCCTTGCAATCTTACCAACAACGACCCTATGCGGCCAATGTTGCTGAAGATGATAGCTTTGTGCCTCCACAAATGGATCTTACCTCTCAGATTCAGGCCATGGTTGATGAGCGCATGCAACAGTTGTTTCTGGCTTCCTCCACTGGTTCTGCCTCTCAGATGGTCACTACACCCTCAGCCTCTGGTTCTGCTATGACCATTTCTGGTCCGTCAGGTACTCTTGATACTACATGGATTTTTGATTCTGGTGCATCCTATCATATGACAAATGATGTTTCCAAACTTCATCATTGTTATAACCCTGCTAGCTCTCTCACCATTCACACTGCTGATGCCACTCCTCTACCTGTCTCCCTTATTGGCTCCGTTTCGAATAAGTTGCTCTCTCTCACTAATGTTTTGTGTGTTCCTCATCTATCTATCAACTTAATTTCTGTTAGCCAATTGACTTCTTCTGGATTTCGTGTCTCATTTTCTTCGACTGGCTGTTCTGTGCAGGATCCGCGCACCGGGAAACAGATTGGGACCGGCCTTAGGTCAGGAGGACTCTACTATCTCCAAACGCTGCATCTTCCATCTTCCAGCATCTCCCCTGCCGCACTTGTTGCTTCTACATCTTCCTTTGCCCTTTGGCACTCTCGTTTAGGACATTTATCTTTAAATAAAATGAAGTTTTTATTTACTAGTGGTGTATTTGGAAATATTTCTGTTTCAGACATTTCTACTTGTTTTGGTTGCCAATTTGGTAAACAACATGCCTTCCCTTATAATAAAAGCTCTTCTTCTTCTAATGCTCCTTTTGATTTGGTGCATTCTGATGTTTGGGGACCTGCCTCTCAGCCAACGAAAGGTGGCTCCGTTTATTATGTGTTGTTTATTGATGATTTCACTAGGTATACATGGTTGTATTTAATGAAAAACCGTTCTGAGTTCTACACTATTTATTCAGCTTTCTCCACCATGATTTCCACTCAATTTGACAAAAGAATTAAAGTATTCAGGTCTGACTCCGGGGGAGAATACATGTCCCACAAATTTCGTTCTTATCTGACCAGTCAAGGGACTCTACCTCAATTATCATGTCCTGCCACACCACAGCAGAATGGTGTCGCAGAACGAAAACACAGACATATCCTAGAGACTGCTAGATCCTTGATTTATTCCTCATATGTTCCTCTGCAATTCTGGGGAGAAGCAGTCCTGACTGCAATCTATCTGATTAACAGAACACCATCCTCTGTTTTATCTGGCACATCTCCTTATGAAAAGTTATTTTTCTGTAAACCTGACCTGTCCTATCTCAAAGTTTTTGGCTGCACCTGTTTTGTTCTGTTGCATGATAATGAGAGAACCAAACTTTCACCAAAATCCACTGTCTGTGTATTTTTAGGGTATGGCATTGAACAAAAAGGCTATCGATGCTATGATCCTAAAAACCAATCGGTTACGGGTCTCTCGTAATGTCACCTTCCTGGAACAAATTCCTTTTTACACTTTACCTACTCAATCCCCTTCTCCTGAGCAATCAATGGTTCATCCTCTTGATCCCTTTCCAGACTTGTTTCCCTCTGATACCCCTGCAGATATGTCACTCACCCCTGCACCCCTGCAGGTATATCATCGGCGGCCCAAACCTCCGTCTGCTCCTGATGTTGCTCCTCCTCCTACTTCTGACCATGGGCCTATCTCCTCTGCTCCAGATGTGCCGGATCCTCCTCAAGATCGAAGGTACCCATTGCGCACCAGAATCCCTCCCTCTAGATTTGGCTTTGTTTGTACTGATCATTTTTCTCCATCATATAAGTCCTTCCTTGCAGCAATTCATACCTTGGCAGAACCACAATCCTATAAGGAGGCCATTGCTCATCCGCACTGGAGGTCTGCTATCACAGAAGAACTTACAGCTCTGCAGAAAACTCAAACATGGGATCTTGTTCCACTTCCCTCTGGGAAACGGGCTATCGGTTGCAAATGGATATTTAAGATCAAGACCAAATCTGATGGATCTGTTGATCGTTACAAGGCTCGCTTGGTTGCAAAAGGATACACTCAAGAATATGGAGTCGATTATGAGGAGACCTTTGCTCCGGTTGCTAAAATGACAACTGTTCGTACTTTTATCTCTGTCGCTGCTGTTAGACACTGGCCTCTCTATCAGCTCGATGTCAAGAATGCTTTCTTGAACGGATTCCTTCAGGAAGAAATCTATATGCATCCTCCTCCAGGCGTTGTGAGAACTCCTCATTATGTGTGTCGTCTCAAACGAGCTTTATATGGACTCAAACAAGCCCCTCGTGCTTGGTTTGAATGGTTTAGCACAAGCATCATCAGCATTGGTTTTTCTCAGAGTGCTCATGACTCTGCTCTCTTCACTCGCTATTCGCGATCTGGCTGTGTTTTTCTGTTACTCTATGTCGATGATATGATTATCACCGGCAGTGATGCTTCTGGTATTCTTTCCTTGAAGCGTTTTCTTCATCAACAGTTTGAGATGAAAGATTTGGGTCATCTGCGGTACTTTCTGGGCATTGAGGTTGCCTACTCTCCCACAGGATATCTTTTGTCGCAAACAAAATACTGCAATGACGTTCTCCAACGCGCCGGGCTCACAGATTTGAAGCCTGTCTCTACTCCGATTGAACATAATCTGAAGCTTCGAACCACTGATGGCGATCTACTTCCTGATCCAACTCGTTATCGTGAAGTGGTAGGCAGCTTGGTTTATCTGACCATCACCAGACCAGATATTGCCTATGCGGTACATGTGGTGAGCCAATTTGTTGCGCAACCCACTCATATTCACTGGGCTGCTGTCCTGCGCATACTGAGATACTTACAAGGAAGTTCCAATCGCGCCCTCCTTCTTTCCTCCAGTCAGAATCTTACTCTGCATGGCTATTCTGATTCCGACTGGGCAGGAGATGTCAATGATCGTCGCTCTACTACCGGTTTCTCTATTTTTCTTGGCTCTTCTCTCATCTCTTGGAAAAGCAAGAAACAGGAAGTCGTCTCGCGATCATCAACTGAAGCTGAATATCGTGCTGTATCTCACACTACTGCTGAAATTATTTGGCTTCGCTGGTTACTTCGGGATTTAGGAGTTTTTGTTCCTACATCTACCTCTCTCTTCACGGACAATGAAAGTGCACGGAAACTGGCAACAAATGATGTCTTCCATGAACGCTCAAAACATCTTGAAGTTGACTGTCATTTCATCCGTCAACATGTTCGGAGTGGTACTATTAAGCTCCTTCACATCTCATCAGCTGCTCAAATAGCAGATTTTTTCACCAAGAGCCACTCCACTTCTCGTTTTTCGGAGTTAGTTTCCAAGCTCTCAATGGTCACCTTCTCCCATCCAGAGCTTGAGAGGGGGTGTAAAGAAATAAGTCATCAGGTTAAACCGACCTAATGGGTCAGCTCGACCCATGTTCTAGATAGATACTAATGAGCTGTCATTAGATAGATACAAATCTTATGTTACTGCTGTAATCATGTGATTAGATTTAGTTCCTTTATTATTCCCTGTAATTATGTAATCAGTCTCCCTAATCTAGGCAACAGTGTATTATAAATAGTTATCATCGTCAATACAAAGAGACAGAAAATTCTCTTGCATCTAAACTTGAAAATTGCAAAACTGAGAAGATGGCCTACCTCAGATGATCAAAAAATCTGGAAAAAATGTGTATAATTACCAGAAGAGATGGTCGACCAGGGTGGGATAATTTCTCTGGGCAGTGGGTGATCAACAGGTGGGCCACCTTTGATCACAGTCGATACAGTGCTTCAGATCAACCGATTCAGTTGCAGATCTTCTCCTTACCAAAAACACCAGAGGAGTCTCAGTTTATTACAACACATGCCATAATAGTTTTTGTTCCTAGCTGCTTTTCTTCTTTTAATCTTCTGCAATTTGTTCTTATCTTTTTTCTAATCTAGATTGGTCGGTTCTTTTCTCAGATGCCAAGCCAATTTATATGCCAGTTGAAACCAATGTTAAATATAGCAAAAATTATGGGTACCCTGTTTCTGATCCTACTCTTTATTAGAGGATATTAGTTGGAAGTTCCATTTATCTCATGATTACTCAACCAGATATTTCATGTGCAGTTTAAATTATCAGCTAATTTATGTATAGTCATTTTCTCTAGACAACTGTTCTTTGTATAAATTTGATATTAAGGAGTATTTGAGGACGTGGGATTCTATTTTCTAATCAGCTGAGTAGCTGACTACCCAATTGGGCAGGATGTCCTGGCACTCAATGGTATAAAATAGGGTGGTGTGTTTTTCTAGAAAATTCTCTATTTTCTTAAACGTTAAAGAAACAAGACCGGGTGTCTACGTCCTCTACAGAAATAGAATATCGCTCAATGTCTTTTGCATGTTCTGAGATTGTCTGGCTTAGATGCTTACTTCAAGAGCTTGGTGTTTCTGTTTGGTCCCCACTCCTCCATATGCTAACAATGCCATTCAATCACAACAAATCCAAGATTTTATAGGACCAATGACAGTGAAGGTGATTTCCATATGTATGTAGGCACTTCTGAGATGGAATCACTTATTGTTGGAAACCAGTTCCAGAATGTTAAATTTAGTTTTGGGGGTTCTAAGTGATTGTATATTTCATGGACTATTTTTGCAATACTGAAAATTAGAGGGGGTTTATTTCGAAACTAAAAAATTGCATTTTTGAGTCCAAATAGATAAGGATGCTTGTCTTCCAACCGAAGTGGGATAACCAGCTATCCCCCTTGTCCTCTAAATTTCTTCTTCCAACACAAAAACAGCGTTTCTTTTTTTCTCTTTTTAATATGCTTGAATGTTGAGTGTTGAATATTTTTAAATAATCAGTATCTCTTATACTAACAACTCAATGACTTGATGCATGTCTGCTTCGCATAGCCTTGTGAATTTAATTATGCTTTTATGCTACTTTCTTTTGTGAGTTTGCCAACAAAGTTGCTGTATGCACAGTTGCAGCCTGCCAATTCTTGAGAATTTTGAGATTTTTTCAAGGAATAGGTTCTCTCTATGATAACGATTCTCTTCAGTAATTAACTTTTAAAATTTTCTTTTTTATCCAAAAAACTGAAAAAAAGAATTTAAAATACTGATTTTGGTATTTTTCTTGGTATCATTTTCCACAAGAAAAAAAAATTTTCATTAGTATTTTTATTGAATGGGGCTTATTTGCTGCTGCAAATTACTCTCAAGAATTTAAATTGAGTCTATAATGATCTTTTATGTTTTCCATTTAAAATTGTGCATTCTGGGATGGAGGTTTGTACTTTGGATACAGTGCTTAGTCTGATCAGTTTGTTACTGGTGCTGTTGGTGATAACACAAAGACCCTCTAAGATTTTCCTCAAACATATCAAAATGATGCAGCATAAATGTTTCACTTGCTGAAATATGTTTTCTTATGCATGCAGGTATCTTCATTAACGAAAGAAAATAAGATTTTGGTGGAGAAGTTATGGAAAGCAAAAAATGACGACTCTCTTATTGGAAGCCATAATGCCAATTTAGGCAAAAAGGAGGTCTTTCCTAAAAGTGATTCTGCTACTGCTCAGTGTTTGAAATCATTTGAGGAATCAGCAACAGAGGCTTCCTCTACAAGTTTTCAGGTCAGTTTGCTTGTTGATCATTTATTTGCTTCATTATTCAGCAATAGGCATGGAGCACCATGGGAAGGAGCAGGTTTTCTGTTTCCCTGGTTTGACCCGCTACTCAATGGGTTAGCTAATATGATTCTTAGATATGGATATGGATACGAACATGGATATCGGGATTGGGGATGCGTCTTTACTAATGGAAATCCATGACATAGAGATGGATACACTGTCCTATACATAACATGAAATTTCATCTCATTTTAAGATTTTTTTAGGAAGTACTAGTTTTCTTCTATAGAATATTTCTAAATTTTATTGAAATTATCATTGTTTACATTCCTTCTAAACATCTTTTACGTTGAAAAGTGAAAAAAGAATAGACCTATATGAACTAATGGACTCAGTACGTGTGGGAGAAAATGGATTGACAATATGAGTTCAGAAATCATGGATCAATAATGTCTGATCTGGTCGATCTAACTCTCTAACTCTACCATTTGGAAACTGAAGTATCAGCATTCTGATAAAAACTTCTTCGTATTGTATAATGAGAAGAAGCCCAATTGATACACAAGAAGAGAGAATGAGATAAAGAATTCAAAATTCAAAATAAATCCTATTCAAATTTAAATTCAAACACAACAAACGTAATATGTCTAACACCTCCCTGCAATCGCATGTTCCTTTCATAGAAAGGATCAAGCAATTGTTAATGTAAACAATACAAATATGAAAGGATCATGCGATTGTTAATGTAAACAATACAAACCCTTGATCTCTCTTGATATCTTGCACGATCATCATCTTTGCCAGTGATCACCGTCTGTCTTGTAGAGTCTATCACTGCTGCAACCCACTGTTTTTTAGTCAGTAGGTCCTAGTGTTTCAAACCAGTCATCTGAACATCTATGAGGTTTTCTTGCTCTTTGGAATGCCATGGAAATTTGTAGCTAAATAGAGCAACTAAAGAGAAGGGTAACATGAAACAGAAGACGAGAAACAGAAGAAAAAAAAAGGCCTATTACTATTTGGTATATTTCTGTTATTGATCAATTGTGTATATTTAAAAGAATCCAAAATATTTGTTTCTTTTTACCCTTTAAAACAGGTGTTTATGTTATATTTATCTGATTTCTTAGTTGTTTCATAACAATACTCCCCATAAATCTTTCAATGATTAGCGTGGAAAACTAAAGCACACAAAAGAGGAAAATAGGTCTAATATTTTTACCCAAAAAAAAAAGTTTTAATCTTATGAAATCATGACTGAAATGGTTGTGATTAGACTTGGTCATTGCTTGCATTAGTGGTCTGGAAAAGAATGGTTGAAAATCTTCAAGCAACTATAAGGGAACTGCTGTCCAATTTCAACGGACAAAAGTTTCAGAGACGTTGCAGTTTGGATCATCTTATCAGAAAGGTTTGGCCAGAATCCATCCTTTTTGTCCACTAGACTGATGGTCCTCAACACCTATGTGGTTGATGGAACTGTTAAGAGGAGAAGACCAAAATGTTGGCACTATTTTATGTGCCGCTGGCATTTCCCTTATTTCTATCAGCTGGGACTTTGCAGTTATATCCAATGGTTTTCATTAAACTTTACTCTTACTTTTGTGCTGATATCAGTTATCAATATTGTAACCCTACTCCCTCTTTTCTTCTTTAATCAGGTGGACAGACTCGCAAAAGACATTCCCACATGCGAGACTGAAGTGGGGTCTGCAGTTGCAGCAGAAGATTCTACCAGCATAGAGTCTAAGTTTGGGACAGTGAGGAAAACAGAGGCAAAGCAGCTTAATTCGAAGTATATTTTCCTGGCAGTTATCATCCTAATAATTTCAATGGCTGCGGTACTTCTGTTTCAACTAGAAAAATGTCCATTTTAATTATTGAAAAAAGTTACTATTGCTCAACTGCTAGAATGAGTGTGACATGCATGCACGCATGCACACGCACACATGCAATCAATGGCTTGAGATGTACAATCGATATCTTTGTATCAATGTCTTTATATATCATTTTTCTGTAAAATATTTGGCCTTTGTGTGTGTTCTTTGTATATTCAGCTGTTTAATTAAAAAAAAGTATTGTGATGGTCTGAAGTCTGAAGTCTGAACAATGAAAGTTTCCTTCGGCTATATATTAGAGAAGGTTGGCATCAGGAACAACCGGCCATGATGACTTTGCCAAATCAAACTAGGTCTACTCTTTTCAGAGGCAGTACTCTATCAATCTCACATTGTTTTTTTTTTTTTTTTTTTTTTTTAATGGTACCAATCTCACATTGTTAGGGATTTGTGATCAGAAATAATGAAATAATGATATCTGTTCTCAGTTTCAAACTAGATCTACAATTTTTTTAGTGAACTACTACTTATTGCAAGGGAATTGGTAATTGGAGATGATAGTGCTGAAATGTCTTTTATTAGTTTTCCTGTATTTGTCATGCCTTTGAATTGGTGCTTTTAGGGCCCATATCATGGGCCTGTTTGTTTGCATTAAAATACATAGGAATTGAGATGATTCAGGCCATAAGTAATTAAAAATGAAGACCAAATGAGAAAATCCAAAATGACTCATCAAATAATCTCCCTTTTAATAAAAATTGAATCAAAAGAAGATGGGAAATGAATACCCAGCCATCACCCTAGTAGTTCAATATCTATGAAAGTAGGTCTCATCTACATCTCCATCTTATTTCCTCATCCATTACCAGATCTCATATCTTTTGCCCCTTCACCTCAAAAAAGTCCTTTGTGGTGTTCATTTGACATCGAATTCCTATTTATTCAATTCCTACACAGTAGAATGCAAACAAACAGGCCCTTAGATGCTTCTGAGGGTCACATTGATGAGGCACATTGTAGATAGACAATACCTTAAATCTTATATATTTATTATAGTTCTCATTTTACATGGAAAACACCATAAAAGGGTGGTTTTAATATTTTCTAGGGGATTTAACTGGAAAAACCCTCCTAAATAGCATATTGTTGTATTTGGCCCCAATAAAAATGGGCAGACAGAATGGGCCCTAAATTCACGTTTTTTTTTTTTTTTTTTTTTTTTTTTTTTTTTTTTTTGTCTTTTAGTGCTATAGTCGATATCGACTATCCTGCGCCATACAAAAAGGCCTTTCGAAACTTCATCTCTTCCTGTCTCTCTTGCTCTCTGCAATTGATCTCAAATCAATCTCACTGTAATATTTTTTTCTTTATTTGGTGAGATAAAGATGGGTTTTTGAAATCAGTCTTTTTAAAAAGAGATGTGATGTGATGTGATCTTCAAATCATGGTGGTGGCTGCAAAATCTGCCACAAATTCCTCCAAAACCTCACAAGAAGATTCGAATCGTCGAAACCCATCAAGGCCAAGAACCCCTCTTATTCCTTCTGAGAAAGACAATGGCGTCTGTCACTCCCCTCCTCCTCCTCCAAGAAAGCCTAAACCCAAAGAAATCTCCTCTAGATACATGTCTCCCTCCTCCTCCTCCTCTTCTTCATCCTCCACAAGACACCCATCTCCACACATCTCCCGTTCGGCCGCCGCGCCCAAGTCTTTCGCCCCGAAACGCTCGCAGTGGGAGGGAAGGTCGATTGTGGAGGTGGAGATCAATAGGAGAACTCGAAGCCCGCCGAGCAACCGAAGAGAAACCAAAGAGAAACCGAAGGCCGGAGGGATGCCGGGATAGGCGGTTCGTATTGAGGAGTGAATAAGAGCCTTGGAGGGATGCATCCAACGTTGAGGCAGGTGCCGCCGAAGGCCCCTCTCTTCTCGATGCAGGTGGTCTTGAGGCCCAGCTGGGCGGCGTTGATGGCAGCAACATAGCATCCGGGGCCACCGCAGGAGGATGGAAACAAAAATCCCCAACCTACCCCTCAGTTTAACCCTTGATTTTTAGGCCCTCTTGTAAACAAAAAATTGTATATAAAAAACCTCCATTAGTAAAATGGGGCTTTTTTTTTTAATTATCATGGAATGAAACAATATTGAGTTCATATTCTTCATACATTCATCAGTCAAAATGTGTGACAAACTCTCAATAAACCTTTGTGAATATAAATGTGAATCAAAATAATAAGGGAATGAAGTGGAATGCTTCTTTTTTTTTTTTTCAATTTAGTTATGATTCATGGATGATTATTCGTATTAACTTCTCTTATTTGTGGTTCCTCTTATGAATTAATGTCTTGAATGTACAGGGTAGATTTAATTATGATATTTCAAATGTAAGCAAGCCTTGCATATCCTCTCAGATAACAAGTTTGCAGCCAAGATGCTCTCAAATTCCTTCTAGAAGTAGCTTTGGGATGAGGTTGTCATTGAAGTGCCAGTATTCGCATTATCTTCTGTTTCAAAATCTATCTAAAACATATCCAATGGAATATCAAAGAATGGCTTGCTCCAACTCTCTGTCATCAGTAAGTGCTTAAGATCAATTGGGTCGCCAAACTTTCTGTTTCAATAGCTTGTGACCTCCTAACTAAGTTCTTGTTAGGTGGGGTTCATAATTTCAAAAAATTTTTCTATACGATGACTTGGTTTCTGATGTTCTTGGACAAAAGGGGGATGAAGGGCACCGGGAAATGGACAATTACAATTACAACAGAAAGATGACTTGGTTTCATTTGTGGAACTTCTATGGTTTTGGGCAGTTCAATTTATGTTGTGGAACTTCATGTACCATGATTTGAAATTGAATAATTTGTTAATGTATGGTTGTGGATTGAATGTGTGAATGGAATGTACCAATATATTTAGAACAATGTTTAGTACAATGGAATGTACCATTGTCTAGTTTGTTTAACATGATCAATAGTCGATATCAACTATTTAGCTGAAGCCTAAAACACACAGTCATAGTTGATATCGACTATTGTCATAGTCGATATCGACTATTTAGCTGAAACATAAAAAGCACAGTCATAGTCGATATCGACTATTTAGCTGAAACATAAAAAACACAGTCATAGTTGATATTGACTATGTTATAATACTATAACTTACTAGATGGGGTTAGCTAATCATTTTCAATAATAAAAGTGGAAAAAATAAAAATATTAATAACGGGACAATACAAACAACCATTTTATTATCATAGATAGGTTCTCAACAACATATAACCCCAAAAAAAGGGCTATCCTTACAAAAGGGGAAAGTATGTTTAGCAGTTGTGCCCTTCCAAAAAATGCTTCAACAAAATGTGCAAGCTCATCATGGCTATATCTTCTATTAATCACATTAACACCAATCAAAATGGACATGCTGACATTAACATGTGCATCCCCCTTTCAAAAAATCTCTTCTATGTGGAGATTACATTGTCCAGATGGCTGCATCTTCTATCACATTAACACCAAATATTAACACCAACCAAAGAGGAGTTCGTATTAACTCTTGCATCCCCCTTCCAAAAAATGCTTCCACCGATTCAACCAATACCAATTTCATCTTTGGACGTCATAGTAGAGACTTTTGGTGGGAAAGGTTTCGGCCCTTCACTTGGACATTTCAAAAGCTCAAGAGTTCGGACATCTCAAACACCTCAAACATATTTCAAACACCTCAAATAGGGGGAAACCATTCACAACATTACAAGTTCATTGTGTCTTGACCTTACATTTCAAAAAATACATAAATGAAATATGTTTGAAAATTATAAAAATCAATGAATGAAAGCCCCACCCATGTTCTCTAATTCCTTTCCTCCAATATCTCCTCGTGAGCAAAATCAAGGAATCACAAACCCCACAACAGCAACAGACTTTTTTCCCATGAGAAAAATAAGAGAAATGGGCGTGAAATTTCATTCTCCTTTATCTTCGTCATTTTATAGAACATCTTCATGAAAACTATCCCAACACATATTTGTGGCTCATTGCTTTTTCAAATTTCTTACAAGATTCCACTGTATTTATTTTCTAGGTCTTCTCCAAATTTCTTACTTCTCTCTCTCAAGGGCTTTCTTTTGAATACCCCTCCAGCTTGATATGGATACAATTAAATGATCGGTTTGAGGACTCCAAACTTGCATCCCATTCCTCGTGGAGATGGAGATGAAAAATAGATGATGATGGGCCGCGTGGAAATAATGGAGATGCGTGAGGGCTACAGATTGGGTGAGATGGAGGTTGATGGCAGGGAGATGGAAAGGATAAAGGAGCAGTGGGTTGGCTGGCCGGAGAGGACAAAGGAGAAGGAGGGAGAGGTCTGCCGTCTGCGTCCTGGGATGGTGAAGATGAGATAAAGGAGATGAGCCGTGATGGGCCACCGCACACCCACCTACATACCCCACCGAGATGGCTCTCCTCCTTTTCCTTTATTTCTTTCTTCCTTCCCCTCTCCCCCTCTTTTTCTCCTTTCTCCCTGCACTGCCCTTTGCCATCCACTACACTCCATGCCAATGCACATGTCCTGTATTTCTTTCTTCCTTCTCCCTCTCTTTCTTTTTTTTTTCTTTCTTTCCTCCTCTTCTTTTCTCTTTTCCCCCTCCTCCTCCTTCACTGCTGCACTCTGCTCTCACAGCCCCTGCGCACACCTCCATCTCCGTGCATCTCATCTGCACACACCCACCAGCTTTCTCTTTCCTTCTTCCTCATTCTCAAAGATTGTGATTTGAGATCAGTTGCAGAGAGCAAGAGAGAATAAGAGAGAGTAAGAGATGAAAGGGGAAAAGGGGGAAAAGAGGAAGAAGACGAATGGGGAATAAAGAGTTTCGGTCTTTAGTAGACACATAGAGATAGTCGATATCGACTATTGCGCTAAAAGACAAAAAAAAAAAAAAAAAGTGGATTTAGGGCCCAATCAGTGTGATCTTTTTTACCAGGGCCAATTGCTTATGAGGGTTTTTCTTGTTAAATCCCCTATTTTCTAAGTTCGAAAAAGAAGGGAAGAAATGGAGATATTCATTTCACCTGTTTGGCCATTTTAAAACCCAGCCCACACGAGCCTTTATAGGAGTAAGTTATTGATAGAGGTGTCCAACGCCGGGCTGGGCCGGGCTAAGGAACATTCAGGCCCAGCCCGGCATCTAAATTGTAGGCCCAAGCCTCTCCCAGGCCCAAATCGAGCCTTGACTAGCTGGCCCAAGCACAGCCCCGGAGTCCTGCCGGCGTTAGGTTTATAATTTAAAAAGTGGGTAGTTTACTTTGTTTTGAGGGAAGCTTTATTGGTGTGCTCATGTTTTTGTGTGTCAACTTTTTAGTGTTTGAATCCCTACATCACTATGAAGCCCTGATCATATATTAAATGGGCCAAAGAGATCGAATGGGTGTAGAAATAGCAAGGTTTTTTTTTTCCTGTTGGGCTCTAGTGATAACTCGAAAAGGTAGGGCTCGATTTCTGAGCATGTGTTTGATACTTAAGGGCTTAGTTGGCATCATTCTCGAAATGTTTCATTCTGAGAATGAGAATGAGAATAAGAATGAAACATTCCTAAAATGATGTCGAACAGGCACACAATCATATTGCGTTGGTGGCATCGAAATAGATTTTGGCGGGCAAAAAGAGTTTTGAGTTTAGCTAGTCAAACCCAATGATTCTCCTGTTTCTTTGTCATCACTCATCACCATCGTTATTTGTTGGTAAAAGGATAATTTCATTCAACAGAAAGATCCAACAAAACAACTCCACCACAAAACAAGCAACTACCAAGACCAACTCTTATCCCAAACAACATAATCCCCCTTAGTTCACAAGCAGCCCTCTCCTATACAATATCCTGATTAATAGAAAAACAAAGTTTGGCAAGCTTATAAGTTATGAGCTTGACCATTTAAACTCTTAGGGAAAAAAGAAAATCCACAAAACTAAATAAGGAGGTTAATCCGTTAACATCTGAAACAATTAATCCTGATAGACCATTCATCATCTTCCTTCAATGCCTGAATTACTTCTTTGGCATCCGTTGTCGTCGCCATCGTTAATATTATTACTGTTGTTGTTGTTGTTGTTATGATGCTTATGATGATGTTGTTCCACCCAGTTGCAAATCCCTTCTCTCTCTCTCTCATGTTACACGCGAGTTAGATCCTCTTAGTCCAATGAGAAATGAAAAGGGCTAGTCGTTTGAATTGCCTCTGCTAGTGTGAAACCATTGTCACAGGCATATGGAGAGTCTGTAGGCTGCTTGGCATCTAACCTTCCACATGCATATATATACGCGCACACCCACAAACAAACATATTTTAGAGAATTGGCACTGGAGTGGTCAACTACTAAGCTTAATTGACTTTCAAAAAAATGCATTTCATAATACATAAATGTGAATCAATACAATCATGGACACCATTTGGATGTAATATCATATACAATAACATATCTATCCTATCCATGTTCCACAATTTGGATGGTCCCATGGGTCTCATTTGGACTATTTGTTTGATGGGCGCGCCACTAGCATGTTCTGCAATTAGCATCCTCTAGCTTGGCAAGTTTGTTTGTAGATCATGTGACAAGCTTTGCCACACTGGCTTTTGCAGACGGGCCAAGTTGCGGTCAGTAGGTCCATGCATTGCATCAAGCAATCAGAGATGCAATCACCTTGGCTCCTGCCAACATATACCAGCAAAACCAACATGCATATCAAGAGCAATTCATAAACCTTCTTGGTAGCCATTGCTCTGGACTCTCAATTGAAGCTAGGTCACTCCAAGTTAATGAGAAGAAGAGATTTTTTTTTTTTTCCTTCTGTGTGTTAATTAGAAGAATTAAGATCCTTCCAAGTTAATAAGAAGGAACAAAAATGTTAAACTCCTTTATAAAAGAATTATGAGGACCTTAATTAAGGAAAGGATAGGTGTTTCTTGGTGGCTTTGGATTAATTTAGAGGACAAATGACCTAAGTTTTGCTAGGATTGGCAAAAGAGGCTGGCAATGCAGCTTAGGGAGAAAAACACATTCTAAGGTCCAGCTTGTTTTATATTCCAAAAAAGAACAATGCTAGCTAGACAAGATTTTACCATATTTTAATTAAAGATCATCCAGAACACAAAGTGACTGTCGAACAAGCATGGAGGTGGCACTGGAATATATGACAAATGGATAGGTGGCATTGCGTGGGAATTCACAAGCCTTTGCCAAATGGATAGGTGGTTTGTCAATTAGGGACAGACCTAATCTCCCTATTAATAGATATTTCTTTCCATTTGATCTAAGCACAAAAATTGTTAGTTCTTTAATGCTTGGCAAATTCGTAATCCTTACCTTCAGTTAGGTCAGTTCGGCAGCCAAATCCTTGTGAGAAAGATTTTTTTCTCCTTCCCACACTGTGGAGGGAGAAATTTGAATTTATCCTCGGGTCGAGCCGAAATCAAGGCCGACCTGACCTGGACCTCTATCCAGGTCCAATGAATATTCAGAAACTGATCATATGACAGTTATACATTATTAAAGAGCGACAATTACAAGAGCAAATCAAGGGATTAAAAGCAGCGCACGATAGGAGCCTCATGGGGGTTTCAGTTTGAAGAAATAAAGAAAAGAAATCATGGAGAATAAAGAAGAAGAACATAAGGAAAGAAGGAGAAAAGAGCAGGACAGTAATATAAAAAGAGAAAGGAAGATCAGAAAAAGGTATGAGAAAAACAGAGGAAAAACAAAAGAGACAATCATTTTATAACAATGAAAATCTCACTGACTTTATCATCGGAGAGTACACGATCGGAACATCCGATCGTGTTCTTCTGACGATTCTTTTATTGTAGATACATGAATTCTCATCTCAAATCAAAGACACTACTCGACTATTCATTGCCGAGCAGTGCTGTTCAGCTCGTCAGTCGACCAACCAAAATTTCAGCATCTATAATTGGCGCCGTCTGTGGGAAACGGAAGGGGAAATCATCCACTGACGTTTCTTCTAGCTGAAAAATATGGCAGATCAAGAACATGTTCTGGGATCACAGCATCAATCTGGGCATTCTCCATCTCAGATAGAGGCAACTCAGATCAAGGACCAACAAAAGCGCCACGGAAAAGATCCTGTGACTAATCAACCAGGTGGACAAGATGATGAATATGTTCCATATACGGACAGTGACCAAACTGATCCTATTCTAGGCAAAAAGGGACGGATTCAATCAGAAGTACATCGCGCGAACCAAGCTATAAATTCACCATCTATGGATAAATTGCAAAAAAGTGGCCACCAAAAGTAGAGCCACACACACCAAGCCATAGTATCGTCACAGAATGCGCTTGTCCGCCTGGAACAATCTTGAAAGGAAGCTGTACGGGACCTGACATAGGGAATGAAGCAGCAGAAAGAGAATTTAACTGTCTGCTATTGGAATTAGAGGCAGTAAAGGATGCTCAAAGACGACCTCATAGCACGGGGAACCATCAAGCAAATTCAGAAACTGCTCATAAATATAGAAAATTGGAGCGCCGAGGAAGTACAAAGGTGCGAGAGCACAAGAGTCATCTTTCTGAATTAAAATCTCATCAAATCAGACCAAAGCATGGAGCAAGGGATGAAGGAAGCAGGACCTCAAGCTCTTTACCACGAAGAGAGGAGAAATCTGAATATAAAACACGGGATATGGAAAAAACTGCACCAAAAAAGAAAAGGGCAGCCTCACAGGCACTTGGCGAGAAAGACGTACAAGAGCTGATCGAGAGAGCTTTGGCGAATCAGAGACCCCATCAAGAAACCATGTTCCAAACAAGGTATTTGGATACGCAAAGCTTCATATCTCCCTTCTCAAGGGAGATAGAGAGAGTGGATCCACCTCGGCGATTCTCAACTCCCAAGCTGAAAATCTATGATGGAACCTCAGATCCTGCCGACCACGTCCAGCATTTCCTACATTCCATGGCACTTTGGATCGGGAATGAATCATTAATGTGCAGAGTCTTTCCCTCAAGCTTGGGAGATCTGGCATTAAAATGGTTCTCACGTCTCAAGCCGAGATCAATACATAGCTTTCGAGAGCTCGCAGCATCTTTCGTCACCCGTTTCGTCACAAATTCTAAACAGCCGAAAGATGTTGGAGCGCTTTTGTCTCTTAAGAAAGATAACTCGGAAAGCTTGAAGGAGTACAGTGCTCGTTATTGGCGCTTATATAATGAAGTAGATGGAAGCAATGAACAGGTAGCAGTGGCCACCTTTAAATTGGGACTGCCAAAAGAAAGCAAGCTCCGTCAATCATTGACTAAGCGATCCCCAGTCACACAAAGAGATCTGATGGAAAGAATCGAAGAATTTGTAAAGCTCGAGGAAGACATGGGAGCACCTAAATCAAGAACGATACAAGCAGCAGATGAAGGATCTAGAAGGAAAAGACGAAGAGAGTTCGGGGAAGTCGCTGATAGGAGGATGGGACGTGCCGAACCCACAAAAGCAGCCTACGAGGGAATATATACGATCTTCAAAGATCCAATATATAGAATCCTCACTCAAATAAAAGATAAGCCATTTTTCAAAAGACCTCCGAAGATGATCAGCGACCCCGGATGTCGGAATCCTAACTTATGGTGTTCCTACCATCGGGAAAATGGTCATTTGACAGAAAATTGTCGGATGCTCAAGCAACATCTAGAAGATCTAGTCAGAGATGGTCACCTAAAAGAATATGTAGAGGAGATGAATTCAAAGAAGAGTAAGGAAGGCTCAGATCGGAAAGATTTCAAGAAAGCTGCAGATGATGAAAGACCTGTGGGAGTAATAGATGTGGTGCATGGGGCAATAAATCCAACAGAAGTCACAACCCAATCTGTCCGAGTACAAAGAAAGATGGTTGCACATTTGAAGGAGGTATACCAAGTAGATACTGGGCCAAGATTGGTCAGCAAATCTGGACATAGCAAGAAGGAGATTTCTTTCTCCGATGAAAACCTTCGAGATGTGGTTCAGCCCCATAATGATGCGCTTGTGCTCACTCTTCGAATATAAGAATTTGATGTCCGAAGAATGCTCGTCGGTCCTGGAAGCTCCTTAGAAATAATGTACGCCGAACTATTTCAAAAGCTCGGTCTAAAACATTCAGACCTAAAGTTGACCTCAATTCTTTTGTTCGGATTCAGTGGCCAGGCAATACATCCTCTTGGAGTTATAACGATTCAGGTGGGAGCAGGTCCTATTCGTCTAGATGTGGAATTCCTAGTGGTGGATGTACCATCCCCATATAACGCCATCATGGGACGAACATGGATTCATCGTATGAGAGCAATACCATCGACCTTCCATCAAAGGTTACGTTTCCCAACACAGAAGGGAATCGTGGAGATCAAAGGAGACCAAGCTATCTCTAGAAGTTGTCTGATCAATGCAATAAAAGGAAAAGCGAGAAATATGGATGATGTGGGTGCTGGTCCAAGCAAGAGTACCGATCTTAAATAGCAATCAACTTCAGGTCGGATCAAGGCAGATAAATTATTATCTGACCTGAACGCCCCAGCAGTTGAAGGACTAAAAAAGATTGCGATACATGGGAGGGATGTAGACAGATATTGGATGATTGGCACATCACTGTCTGAAGAAGAACAGAAGAAACTGATCTAGTTTCTTAATTTAAACTCAGATATTTTTACTTGGACTCCATACGAAATGCCTGGAGTCGACCCGACAATTATTAGCCATAAACTAGGAGCAGATCCAAGCGCAAAGCCAGTGATGTAGAAGCAGAGAAAGCTCGCGCCAGAGTGCCGAACAGCAGTCTGTGAAGAAGTTGATAAGTTATTGGAGGCAGATGCGATCCGAGAAGTCCATTATCCAGAATAGTTGTCTAACACGGTCGTCGTGCCAAAGAAGGATAAGAAATGGAGAGTATGTGTAGACTTCACCAATCTGAATAAAGCTTGTCCAAAAGATAGCTTCCCGTTACAAAAAATTGATCAGCTTGTCGATTCTACGGCTGGACACGAACGAATGAGCTTCTTAGATGCATACCGAGGGTATCATCAGATTGCAATGGAAGAAGCCGACCAAGAAAAGACAGCATTCATAACTCCAAAAGGCACATATTGTTACAAAAGAATGCCCTTTGGCCTTAAGAATGCTGGGGCCACATACCAGATGTTGATAGCTAAAATATTTCAAGACCTGATCGGAAAAACGGTAGAAGCTTACATTGATGACATGGTAGTCAAGAGCAAAGAAAGAATTACACATGAGCAAGATTTGAGCTTAGTCTTCAAGATTCTTCGAAGATACAAACTCAGGTTAAATGCTTCGAAATGTTCATTTGGGGTCATCTCCGGAAAACTCTTAGGTTACATTGTAACCCAGAGAGGAATCGAAGCCAACCCCGATCAAATCAAAGCCGTACAGAACATTGATAGACCAAGCTCAAGAAAGGAGGTACAGAGGTTGACAGGTATGCTCGCAGCCTTAAATTGCTTTTTAGCAAAAAGCTCGGATAAATGCCAACCAATGTTCCTCGCCCTCAAGAAAAAGCAGATAACATATGGGACGAGCAATGTGACAAGGCCCTAGCACAGATCAAGCAGTATTTGAGCTCCCCACCTATGCTCTCTATTCCAAGTCCAGGAGAAGAGTTAATTTTATATCTGGCAGTATCTGAGCATGCAGTCAGCGCAGCCTTGATGAGAGACCAAGGAAAGCAGCACTTGCCTGTATATTTTATCAGCAAAACCTTGTTAGATGCTGAAACAAGATATTTACCTCTGGAAAAGATCGCCTTAGCATTGGTGAGCGCAGCACGGAAGCTCAGACATTACTTCCAAGCTCACACAATTAAGGTCCTAACTGAACATCCATTAAGAGCCATCTTGCAGAAAGCTGACCTGTCAGGACGTATGGTCAAATGGGCAATAGAGCTTGGCGAGCATGATATAAAGATAGCTCCAAGAAATGCCATAAAGGATAGATAGTAGCAGAATTCATTGCCGAATTTACTCATAAAGACGAGTTGAGGCAAAAAGAAGCCAGCTTGGAAGCTAATGAGAGTTGGTTGTTGTATGTTGATGGTGCATCTAATTCCAGGGGTTCAGGAGCTGGTATGGTATTTATCACGCTAGAAGGAGCAGCTATTGAAAGGGCTGTGACCCTTGGCTTTACTGCATCGAATAATGAGGCAGAATATGAAGCCCTCTTGTCAGGGCTCCGAGCTGCAAAAGATCTTGGAATTACAAAGCTCATAATTCACTGCGATTCCCAACTTGTTGCCAATCAACTGAATGGAGAATACGCAGCTCGTGATGATCGGATGGTTGCATATGTCGGAGAAGCACAACGCCTTATCCAGCAGATCGGCAACGTCAAAATCAAGCAGATTGGTCGAGAAGAAAATTCACATGCTGACAGCTTAGCTAGCCTAGCAACGGTGATAAAATCCGAGCTAAGGAGAGAAATCCTTGTTGATTTCCAATCAACACCAAGCATTAGAATCCAACAGATCATGTGTGTTGAGCAGGAATTGGAAAGCCGAAATTGGATAACACCAATAACCGAATATCTGAAGAACGGATTACTCCCAGAAGATGAGAAGGAAAGCTACAAAATCAGAAGAAAAGCTGCTAGGTTTTGGTTGTCACAAGAAGGTCAGTTATACAGACGATCTTACTCGGGACCATACTTACAATGTATAAGTCCAACCAAGGTAGAAGACTTGTTATGGGAAATTCATGAAGGATCCTGCGGTGGACACATCTGCGGAAGAAGCTTGGCACATAGAGCAATGTTACAAGGATACTGGTGGCCCTATATGCAACAAGACGCTCTTAAGTTTGTACAAAAATATGATAAATGTCAACGCTTCGGAAAAGATATTCATCAGCCAGCCGAGCTGCTGAACTCGATCATAAGCCCATGGCCATTCGATAAATGAGGAATTGATATAGTTGGACCTATGCCAAGGTCAGCAGGTAATCATCAATTCTTAATTGTTGCTACTGATTATTTTACTAAATGGATAGAAGCCGAACCCCTTGTTCATATTCGAGAAAGCGACGCCAAGCAATTCGTATGGAGAAATATCATCACTAGATTCGGCAAACCAAAAGCATTGGTGACAGATAATGGAAAATAATTTGAAGGAAAAGTATTCAGAAGCCTGTGTGAAAAGTATGGTATTAGACATCATTTCTCAACCCCAGTCTATCCACAAAGTAATGGCCAGGCAGAAAGTTCCAATAAAACTTTATTAGATGGAATTAAAAAGAGGCTGGACGAAGCAAAAGGAGGATGGGTGAATGAACTCCCCAGTGTCCTATGGGCATATAGAATAACTCCAAGAAGATCAACAGAAGAAACTCCTTTTTCCCTTGCATATGGAATGGAAGCTGTCATTCCCTTAGAAATTGAATTGCCGACCATGAGGACAGAAGCCTATGATTATGAACACAACAAAGGGAGGGTTGCTAAACAACTGGATATGATTGAAGAGCTAAAGGGTCGAGCCTTGTTCAATTTAGCAGCCGACCAGCAGAGGTTAGCTTGAAATTATAAGAAGAAGGTTCGAACACGAACATTCAAGGTTGGCGACCTAGTTTTGAGAAAGGTACTTCCAAATACAAAAGATCCCAGCCATGGAAAACTTGGACCAAACTGGGAAGGTCCATACAGAGTCACTTCGGTCGGAGGAACAAGAGCTTATCATTTGGAAAAATTAGAAGGAAAAGCTCTGACAAGGCCATGGAACATTGCAAATCTGAAAAAATTCTATTTTTAAGCATTGTATATGAATAAAATTATCTTGTACATAGTTCAAATTTTCAATCTATATGCCAAAGAAGTTAAAAATTACATATTTTGTGTTTTACCTTTGGCTTAAGCATCTCGGTTATATGCACCTCGGACTTATGAATCTCGACTTCGGCATTAATAATATGAAATATTATCATCTCTTCACTAAAACTCCTGTACCAAGGGTAAGACCAGACGGAATAATTCATCTGAGGACCCATTATGGGACAAACCCTATTGGGACCAACCTGGCAAAGATAAAAAGGGCCAAGGCCTGAAAAATGAGGGGCAGCTTAGTACCCACTACTTCGTTCCGAAGGATAAGAAAACCTAACTGGGAAGAGCCCAAACTAAGTGTGTCGCACTGATCTCCTTTTTTCTAATTGCTAGGCATGACGATGCGAGCGTTAGGCTAAAAAGTGAGTTCGGAAAGAACCGACAGTGGCAACACAAAAAATGCAATACAATGTTGCAGGAAAAGAAAACATTTCATTGACATTGATAATATCAGCCCACAGGTTGGGCATAGTAGATCTTTCAAAAGCAAAAGTTTCATGCTCATAGCCAGAGCAAATAGGTCAGCAGAACTGCCATACAAAAAGCTGGACAAAATGATTTCTAAAATAAAATATTCAGGTGCATCAGAAGTTGAAGGAGGCATCTCGACAATATAAGCTGAGGATGGCTGGACAGCAGTAGAAACCTCGCCCCCATCCCCTCCAGTAGGCAGAATGACGTCATCAGCTTGAGTTTGAGATTGAGGCTTAGCAGGTGAAGATGGAGGAGGAGTTTGTTTGGATATATAATTATTCCATAAAGGAGAATCTTCTGGAACTGCGGCATCTTCAAGAGCCACATCATAACCCCGTTTGAACACAATGACTTTGATCTGCTCAACCTGCTGTAAATAAACTGCTTCAGTTTCCTCAAACTGACTATCCTTAAGCTTCTCCGTGGCCTCTCTAGTCTCAACTTTGACCTTCTCAATTGTTTCCTCAAACTCGGCTTGCTTGGCACGCATGACTTCAAGCTCTACCTCGATTGCAGTGAGGCGACTCTTTGCATTAACAGCTTGGGATTCAGCAGCTTTACCAGTCTTAAGAAGGGTATCGGCATTAAACTCAGCTTGGCGCCGAGCAGTCTTAGCTTCTGCCAGTTCTTTTCCCAGGCCCTTCAAATGTCTCTGCAACTTCCCCAAATGTTCAGACACAGCAAACCATTTTTGCACACCCTGAAAATAAAATAAAGAGAATTAGAAATTTCAAGGAGAAAGAGGTCGAATAACCTTAAGCCAACCTACCAGAAAACATTGTTGAACTCCTGTAGCCACCAGCTCATCAGCCGATAGGGTGCGATGCAAACTCATATCAGAAGGAAGAAGAGCAGACTTGCCCATAATCATAGCCAAGGTTGGAGATCTCGAAATGCCTTCACTTAAAGATGGACCTTTCTCCCGAGAAATGCCGCGGGAAGTCTTCCGACCAGACGATAAACTTGGCTGTGGAGACGATGAAAGGGGAATACCCCCCAACCATGAAGAAGATAGGTCGGCAACTTCACTAGATTTAACCGAATCTTTTTCAATCTCTAAAATTTGGGGCTCATGCTGGGGCTCGGGGGCAGCTCTCTTACCTAAGACAGAGGAGGGACCGGGCAAAAGAGCTTTTCTTATTTTTCCGGCCCTAGTCATCGGAAGATCGCCTAAGCTTTCAAAAAGATTTTTTGACTTGCGGGACATTGTCGAAGAAATAGTCTTGATCTCAGATGAAGAAGTGTCAGAAATATGTAGCACAGGGGTTCCTTGTCGCTCAGCTGAAGAAGAAGATTCGCGGGAAGAGGTTTCTCGAGCAGAAGAAGTCTGTTCAACAGACTGAACGGGAACGAGAGATTGATGAGAAGCAGAAGATTGAACGTTGGAAATAGTTTTTGCTTTTGTGGATATGGAAGGCTTTATGGCAGGAACCTTCCTACGCTTGATAGGGTCGGATGCCAGTGATTGATGCCAAGAAGGAACTACTAGAAAATGATTGTACATCCGAACGTATCCGAGCAACACATGGGCAGCTCGGCCCCAACCATGAAGCTCGGCAGAACCACGATATTCGAACGCCCGATTTAGTTCCTCGCTCCGAACAAGAGATGGAAACCCACGATTAATCGATGCATCTGCAAAAAGGAGAGAAGTGAATAATAACAAAAAGGGGGAGAAGAAGAAATCAAGTAAACAAACATGAAGAGGAGGGGGTCCGACCTGGGGACCCTAGGGATCGGGGGATTGTTCGAACAATCCCATCCCACATGGTCGGCGTTTCCCAGTTTCCGCTTACGATGACGAAATCACCCTTACTAGACTTATTGGAATCAGGAAGATAATGAACCAAAAGCTTGTCTAAGCCCATAGATTTCAAATAAAACACAGATTTACTACTATCTAAAGGTACTAACATATAGCAAGATAAAATATCAAAAACACCAAGGCTCGTGCCGAGCAGCTTATTCAGTGCAGATACCCCCATAACAATGCGATAAAGATTGGGAGAGCATTGGGTAGGAAAAAGATTGGTCAAAGAAAGGAATAGAACCAGCAAGGGATCTAATGGAAATCTAACACCACCCTCCATGATAGCAATGGTCGGAAAAGGTATTCCATCCTGGGAACCAATATCAAGAGCTTCATCGGTCCGAGGAGCACGAATCTGAACATCTGGGGGGATCTGATACGTTTTTCTGAAATCAGAAATCCCTTCTGGAGTGTCGAGCAAATCCTTGAAATTCCCCATTTAAAGTTAGAAGAGAATGAAAAGAGAAAAAGCTTTCCACGGACTGGAGGAAGAAAATACCGAATGGAATAGAAGAAGCAATGTCTGGAGAGATAAAAGCCAAGGCAGAGCAAAACAAGGGAAGAACTTGCGAAATAAAACTTAAGAAAAGCAGGGAAACCAGAGAAAGGATAGGAATAACTTTATAAAAAGTTACTGGAGACAGGCCCTTGACGTGCGGATTCGCCCTAGCTTGACGCGTGGCAGCACAAGCCCGTCTTTTCCTCGGTAAATGGAGAGAAAAACGCTGGCTTGGGGGGCAATTGTGGAGGGAGAAATTCGAATTTATCCTCGGGTAGAGCCGAAATCAAGGCCGACTTGACCTGGACCTCTATCCAGGTCCAATGAATATTCAGAAATTGATCATATGACAGTTATACATTATTAAAGAGCAACAATTACAAGAGCAAATCAAGGGATTAAAAGCAGCGCACGATAGGAGCCTCATGGGGGTTTTAGTTTGAAGAAATAAAGAAAAGAAATCATGGAGAATAAAGAAGAAGAACGAAAGGAAAGAAGGAGAAAAGACCAGGACAGTAATATAACAAGAGAAAGGAAGATCAGAAAAAGGTATGAGAAAAACAGAGGAAAAACAAAAGAGACAATCATTTTATAACAATGAAAATCTCACTAACTTTATCATCGGAGAGTACACGATCGGAACATCCAATTGTGTTCTTCTGACGATTCTTTTATTGTAGATACAGGAATTCTCATCTCAAATCAAAGACACTGCTCGACTATTCATCGCCGAGCTCAGCTCGTCAGTCGACCAACCAAAATTTTAGCATCTACACACACTATTGTGGAAAACTTATATTTGACAATTGTAAATCTCCACGGATCTGAACTATCTAAGATCCTCATTTTTTAGGATTCCTTTTTACCTCGCTACATAGGATGTGAAAATTCTCAACTGAAATGGGAGGGTATAAAATAGGGATGGCATCATGGCAATGAGGTAGGGCAGGTTTGGGTTTAGGGAGAACCGAACCCTACTCGATTGGTATTTGCAATGCCCCATACCCGCCTCGACCCATGACAGGTTTTATTATTTTCATACCAAATCCACACCATCACCGTTACGGGTTGGGTCAGGTTTGTTAGCGGTTAATTTAACATTTATCGAAAAATATGAAAAAAGTAAATATATTAGAGAAGATTTGAACTCATAACATCTAAGAAATAGGGATTAAAAATTTACAATTGCTCGGGTGTAAACGGGGACTTGACTTGCCGCTCCTATTATGGGTGGGTTTGGCTGTGGTTTCCTTAGTGTGGATCGGGCTTAGCTTTGTTGTGTCAACCTGCCCCGCCCTGAATATATAACATATCCGTATACTTAATACTAAAATTATCAACAAAATTATTTGATGGAGGTGGTTTTGGACCTTAACTTAAGGCATGTGGGAAGAGAAGGTGGTGTGTTCAATCTCTACTACATTCATTCTCATGTATTTTTATATATTTTAAATATTATAAGCTTTAATTCGATGTGACCCAACCAAACAGGGCAGGTTTGGTATCACATCCTAGTGACCCGTCATAGGGCGGTAGGATTTTGGTGAGATAAATTTGAGATAGGACAGGTTTGGTTTATCCCAATCCATACCCCCCCCCCCCCCCCCCCCCCCCAAAGAAAATGTCACTCCTCACTATCTACGCTAATAAAATTTATATAAAGTAAAAACATATGGGGTGGGGCGGGGCGGGGTAGGGAGGGTTAAACTCACCCAAATCACAAGACCCAAACCCGCAACTTAGGTTAGTATGTGAAAAAACCATACCTATTACTTGACCTGAATCTTACCGACACACTACCAAACCCGCCCCTAATAGGAGCGGGTCTGGGCGGGTCCCCATTTAAATCCGATCCATTACCATCCTTATAAAATCCTCAAATCCGCATATTCCTTGCTTGTTAATAAATGTGGCCAGGCTTGTTTGGATGTATAGTGAATTGAAGTAAAGTGAGGTAAATCCTCCATTATCCAGACAACATAAGACACTGGGTCATATAAAAAAAACACAAATTCAAAATTTCCTCCTTTTTCTTAAAAAAAAAATAAAATAAAAAAAGAATCTTCTTAAAAAAAGAATCTCCTTTCTCCACTAAATGACAAAAAAACCACCTTCCTGTTAATAAATGTGGTTTGGCGTGTTTGGATGTATGGTAAATTGAAGTAAAGTGAGGTAAATCCTCCATTATCCAGACAACATAAGACAATGGGTCATATAGAAAACACACAAATTCAAAATTTCATCCTTCTTTTTTTTTTAAAAAAAAAAAGTAAAAAAGGAATCTCCTTTATGCACTAAATGACAAAAAAAAAAAACTTTCTTTTTACATAAAAAGTAAAAAAGATTCCCTATCAAACCACTAAAAATAAAAGACCATCATAATCCCATATATTTTATTTTTGATTTGATGCTTCTCCTCACTTTACCATACATCCAAACACGCCCGAGAATCATTTGTTATACAAATCCTCAATGTGAGAAGGCCTCTCTCACGGGCAGTAAAGAATCCTCAAATGCATGGATTCCCCACCTATTACTAAACTTGACCTTACAAAGGGCAAGCACACAAGTTTGAACAAATTCGAAATTATTTTTTTATTGCTTGCATGGCCTACCTAAACCTATTCACCTAGGGATGGATCATGCATCATGGTGAGAGTGAGTCCGATCCACATAAACAAACCCTTTATTCTCGTTTTTACTACCTATGATTAGTTCTTGTTGCCAGTACTATGGCAGTGGATCAACGACTTCCGTTTGGGGAAATGGAACAGAAAACCCTATTTGGACCAATCAGGAGGTGCCCCATAGGGGAGAGAAATTCTTTTTTTATTGGAGTAGATGGGATGTCATATGCTTTGACATCCTCTCCCACACGTGGCACCCCCTGATTGGTCCAAACAGGGGATCCGGATCCCCCGTTTGGACTTTGGTTGGTATGAATCAACACATTGGGTTCCACGTAGGTTCACCTAAACCCGGATCCGACTCAACTAACAAATGCCTTGCCCCATAGTTGAATCAACAAGTTATTCTCATGTCTCCATACTTGTAATCCAAACTCTTATATTTTGTTTATTAGATCAATAACTCCCAAGATCTTGAAGCTAATTATCTAAAATCTTCGTAGGTTTTGGATAATTTGTGAAAAAGTCTCGACCTATAGATTTGACTTCCTGCACTTCTGTGGGCCCCAATTCACAATCCAACCTGTATAATATTTTATAATAATGGTAATTATCAGGATGCTTAATTTCATATTTTAATTCTTAGTGGATTTTTAGAAATTTGTGAAAAATAAAAAAAAATCCATCAAGTCTAAGCCGTTGGATGTACTCAATTACTCATGTGAAATTTGTGATTTTGACAAACATGGTAATGTAATTTACATGTATAATATTTGCACATGCAACACTCACATATATAAACCCCATTTTTCTAGAACATGTGTAAAAGTCAAATGACTCCTAGGGATTTGGGCTGGATAGTCAGATCTTGTTGGGTGTAATATTTTGATCCATGTGCACACCTTAATTAATCACACCTTAAATTCAGTTTCTTTCCCTCTCTTCCTTCCTCTTATTCTCTCTCTTTCCCTCCTCCCCCCCACCACCTTCCGCTCCCTCCCTCCCCCTCCCAGCCGCCGACAGGGAGGGAGATCGGACGGCAGGGCTACAACAGGCGGAAACCTTGCTGCCTGATCTCCCTCTTTGTCGCGGGGGGGGGGGGGAGAATAGAGGAGGGGGGAGGGAGGAAGAAAGAGGGAGAGAGAGAGGGGGAGGCCGGCCGAGGATTCCCGCAGGAGACTGGAAGGGTGGAGGGAGGGAGAGGGAGGAGGGGCAGTTTAGGAAAATAATTTTTTTTCGTACGGTGTGGAGAGACAAAAATTCAGTGTCAATAGAAGCACTAAAAAAATAAAGGATAAATCCAGCACAATGTAGGCCATACACAAACTAGGCCCTTATTTAGCCCACCGTTCTAAAATAGAGCCCCAATCGAGCCCAATGTATGCCGAACTTGGTTCAGGTTCTGTCAGGCTGAGGTCATAAGAACCCCTACTTTCTTTAAAAAGATGACAAGGTTGTTACAATGTGTTTTAGATCTTTATTTGCTTGTGGATTATTGTAGCTTTTCAAACTGTACGTGTATGTGTTTTAACAATAAGTCTATATGGACCGAAATAAGGTCCCAAAATGTAAACCGAACTGACGTGGATGTCCACTCAGTATCAAATTTGGTGGGCGCGCGGGATTCAGATTTTGGACGCCCGCCCAAAATTGTAGACGTTCTTTTTTAAAGAAAAGAAAAGAAAAAACCCAAGAGAAGCAAACCCTTCCGTATAACCAAAGACGCAGAACACCACCCTCGCATCTGCATCTTCTCGGCGACGCATCCTCATTCAGATAGGGAAGAAAATGTGAAGAAGAAAAATGCAAGCCCCATTCAGACCTGAACCCAAGCGAAGAAAAACGCCCGATTCCCCATCTCCCTCTCACCTGTAAACGCATCTCTCTCTCAAATGAGAAGCAAACCCGCCGCCATTTCATTTCTCCATCCCAAACGAGAAGCAAACCCTATCTTACTTCCTCATCCCATTTATGAAAGTTCACCTCGACGCTCTCTCTGATCGCTCAAACCTCGTCGCAGCGCTCGTCCTGTTTCCCTCATCGTCTGCTGCTCCGTGCGACGACCCACCCTGCTCTGCTAAAGGTAAGATTTAATGAACAACTCGATTTCTGTATGTGGTTTGTCCTCTTTTGATGGTCTTTGGTGCAGCCTTACTGTGTCAATATGCCGGGGACTTTTTTCTTGTTTTCCATGGGTGGTAGCTTATGCAAGTATTGCATCATGCATGTGTCATAGGAAGAAGCCAATAGAAACATATTCGGTGCTGGTCACTTGGTATTTTTCTCCTTTGTAGAAGTGGAGTCCAGATTCTCCTTCTGTATAGTTGGGATTTGGTTTGTGGGTCTTCCCCATTTCAGATTCTTCCTTCTTCTTTTCATTATTTAATTTTTCTTCCATTCTGGGTTCTTTTTTGTTTTCCCCCTTCATGGTAATTAGGTTGATTGATTTTGAATCAGTGTCTTCTTTCTATTTTTTGGGTTTGAATGCTTTTTCTGTACCTTGTATTTGGTTCTGTTTGTAGTTTTTTTTTTTTTTGAAGGTTCTGTCCGTGTTCTCAGTGAAAACTGTTGTATTTATTTGTATTAGTGAAAGCCATCGATCTGTTTCTCCACCAAATATGTTATCAATGTGTATTACATATTGTCTCGATCTGTTTCTCCACCAAATATGTTATCAATGTGTATTACATATTGTCTCTTTTCAGGTATAAATCAATCTGTTTTGAGATATGTATCCTAAAAAGACAAAAGAATTCCGAGACAATAACATAATATACATCCAATTCTTGGCAACCACCTGACCATCTGTTTGAAACTCATATGGAACCATTTCTCAAGCTTTTCAAGAAAGAGCTACTCTTGGTGATCTCACGCAAGGGCTTGTCAGTGAAGCAAATGTAAGCCCATGCACCCAACACCAGCTTGGATGATGAAACTAGTTTATTTAGTAACTAGTTTCTCAGTGCAAACTGGTGTATTTATTTGCTGGCCTAGCCTATCACTATCCCAATATCTAGGACTCTCCAAGCCATTACATTCTGGCTGATCATCTAACCAGCCCTTTGTTTATTGCTTTCATTCATCATAAGAATATTTTTATATAAAGTAGAAATGTTTGTTCTTAGGTTTCTGATAAAGGAAGATTAAAAGCTTAATCTTGTTCAAGTCCATTTCACTAAAATTAACAATTGAGAGAAGATTCAGGGAGTGTTTGTTTGGAGTCTAGAACCATTCTTGCAAGTTGTTTCTCTGATCTGAGTCTTCCCTGTACAAATACCAAACAGGGCCCCGAGGACTGTTTGTGCCAAGGAATTTTCTTCTTGCCAAAAGGACTCGACTAGTTCTTAGCCCTTGCAAACTTGAAGGTTGACCCTATGCCCTGTTTGCTCTTGTAAACTTGTGAAATAAAAATGAAGTTCTTTTTTGGATTGAAGTTTTATAGCATTTATTGAATAATATGTCATTTAACCTTAGACCCAACAGAAGTCACCATCTCTACCACTCAGTTAATATTGTTTTTTGCAATACCAAGCTAACTTCATTGCTCATGGCATACTTTCTGAGCACTTTTATCTTTCTTGAAAGATATCGGGCAATGATAGAAGGTTTTCATTGACTCCATTCTTAACTTTCATATTACGATAAAGAGAAGGCATATTTTTTTCTTGAAATAGTTGGAGGTTTTGTCTCTTTTCAGGCTTCTTGCTACACAATAGTTACCGATTGTTTCTCGTTGTCGGTTTAAAGTGCATTTTTCATGGAATGGATGTTTACATATAAATAAACAGGTTAACGTTATATCATAGATGAGTTTACATATAACATATTAAGTGGGATTTAATATGTATTTGTGTTTTGTGAATTTTTTAATCTATATAGATGGCTGCCGATTTGTCAACAAAGAAAGACATTTTACTATTTGAGCAACCACAACACATTTCAGAGGCAATATGGAATGGAGAGGTGCATGTCCATCTTTTTTTATTTGAGAAATTATAATCTTATTTTCATTTCATAACTGAAACTAAATTCTTTTAATGAATTGGTTTTATAGGAAAGAGGCAACTTAAGAATAATTGCAACCCCACACAAATTTTCTAGTTGGGAGCTCACAAATAGTCAGCAGGAATATATACGTATGTGTGGTTTGGAGCAACTCTCAAACATCTCTAGAATGACAATAGACCATGCATTGATCACTGCATTGGTGGAGAGATGGAGGCCCGAAACTAACACATTCCATCTACCTTGTGGAGAGGCAACGGTCACCTTAGAGGACGTGGCTTATATCTACGGGCTTCCCATAGATGGCCCGACAGTGACAGGTAAGGCAATGTATAGCACAGAAGACACTGCAAAACTATGTAAAGATTTTCTCCAAAAGGTCCCGGTGCCAAAAAGAGACAGCATAGGGACACGAATCAAATTTGCATGGATGAAGGAAATATGTAAAGGTGAGAAGAAGAAAAAGAAAAAAAAATTCAGATGAGGAGAAATGTAAGGCAAAAGCCTATTTATTTTGCTTAGCTGGTGGTCAAATTGTGAGCAATTCAACTAGTACATCAGCCCCGGCATGGTTGTTGAGCTTATTTAAGGAATTTAAGAGATATGCATGGGGCTCTGCATGCTTGGCTAACTTGTATAGAATGCTAAGCAAGGAAGCAATGTTATCCAACTCGGGCGGTGAAAATGAAGATGAAAAAGGGAAAGAAAGACAAGAAAAAGGTTGAGATTGATTCTTCCGATACTTTGACCGGTCCCATGCAACTTTTGCAGGTAACAAATTAGTTCTCATTGTTTTCTTTTTAACAAATATGAACTTTTAATGGTTTGACTTCCATATACTGTTTATCTACAGATTTGGGCGTATTCTAGAATGGCCTTCGTGCGTCCGAATGACCATCATTTAGATATTCGACTGGATTTTGAATTCCTTCTATATAGACCATGGATAAAGAGCATTTCGAAATTCAGGCCTCCCATGAATCTTAAGGAGCGTCGGGATCAGCTAGACAATATGAAACATGAAGAGGTGAGTTTTCATACGTATATTTGATATTTTCCTTTAATAAAAATCTATTTGTTTTAATACTTTCAAATCATGAACAATTGACTAACAACGGTTTCTACTTTGCAGTTTATATGGTCTGTAGGAAGAAATCATCGATAAGTTGACAAAGGTGGTTCATGAAAGTGATAGGAATCTCTTCACATCTAATTAGGGCTGTCAAAGGGCCGGGCCGGGGTAAGCCCTTACCCTACTCTCATATATGAGGGCCGGGCTAGGGTCGGGCCAGGGCCTAAAGAAATTTTTTTTTTTAATATTATCATATATAATAATTCTTCTATACCATAATGCAAAAGCACCTTATTCGATGGGCAATGTAAAAGTCAATCTTTTTGTAACACTTCTAAAAGAATGCACAAAATAAGTTACTTCATCATTTTATAAAAGTATTAGTTAGGATTAAATGAAATAAGGTAATGTGATAGTATTGTGACATGAAACTGAGAAATACACTTTTAAATACCTTAACACACTAGCAGTAGTTACATAGTTTAAATAATATGCTCGGTTTTGTTTGTTTTTAGGCTATTATTAGTCACAACTGAAGTTTTGCTAGTTGTTGCCCTTTTTACTAGTTCATGTTCTATATTTTTTTA
Source organism: Litsea cubeba (assembly GCA_012931725.1). Classification (NCBI taxonomy): domain Eukaryota; kingdom Viridiplantae; phylum Streptophyta; class Magnoliopsida; order Laurales; family Lauraceae; genus Litsea; species Litsea cubeba. The sequence goes on from CM022948.1 coordinate 61,110,128, forward strand.
TAAAGTAATAACGTGAACCATGAGAACATGTTTGGCAAGTCGTGTCCGATTCAATTAGATTTATTTCAAATAGGCATTAGACTTATTCCAAATAAATTATTTGTATATGTGGTTCAAATAAACATGAGAACACTCTTGAGTTAGCATTAACACTAACTTGTAATTCTTTGAAAAATCACCATTGGATTTTATAACAAAACAATTAAACTTTGAATGCCGAAGATGAATGACAAAGATGATTTGATTCATGACTTACAAACTTTTAACTCCGGATGTGAGGTCCACATGAATTAAACAACAACAGCATTCATAAAAGTAAGGGTATAGAACATGGTTGAAAATATCGGCCGGTACCGGTACGTACCGGCCGATACGTACCGGTACCGGCCGGTACCGCACCGATATCTCAGCGAGATATCGGTCGCGGCGATACGGACAAAATATCGCCAAAATATCGCCATATATCGGCCGATATTTTCAAAATATCAGCCGTGGCGATATCTCGGCCGATATTTTGAAAATATCGGCCGATATCTGGGTCCCCCGCACCCCCTCTGCGAAGCGCATGTTTTAGATAAATGACAATCAAAATTCAAGAAAACAAAATGATCTACTTGACCATGATAGCTAGGACTCTTTTGCTAATTGTCTTTTTTTTTTTTTTGTGCTTGGATGTCTATTATTATCATAAACTACTAGATATGATATTAAACCTATTTAATTATGTTTGGAATGATATAGTAGTAAAGATTGTGTAATATGCTAATTCATGAACCAAAAGGCTTTATATTGAGTTAGATTCGATGTTACTCACTTATTTTCCCCTAGATCTAGTATTTTAAAGTGTAGATCTAAATTTTTTTATTTCCAAAATTTGGGGCTTTTCTTGAAATCAATTATATTTTTTCACATTAGTGTTCAAATGCAGTGATAATGTATTAGTTTAAAATAGATCTATACTTTTGGGACAAAAAAGTATGAGTTTTTTGCAAAAAATTGTGGTTGCATTATGTCAGATTTATGATATTTCATCTTATTGATCATGAGCATCGATAATGGTTGCATTATATAAAATACTGGAGAATAAAGCGAACAGCGATACAGACAGGACTCATAACTTAAGGTGACCGAGATTTTGATTTATTATTGTTACTAATGGAAAAAAAATATTGTTTTCCAACATTTTCTAATATTCTGGATTTTTTAAATATTTTTGCAGATTTTTTTGGATTAAAAAAAAAATTCACACCGCGACGACCGCGACGGACCGATATCCGCGACGATATCCGTGACGTATCGGTTTTTCGGCCCGGCCGATACCGCGACCGATACCGAGATTTTAAACCATGGTATAGAAAGAAATTGGCATCGATCAATAGTTAGTGGTTGAAACTCAACCTCACTTAATGATAATGTTAATGATCGTCTATCTAAACTCCCAACCTTCAATAGTTTACATTGGTGAAAATCAATATGATGAATGACAACTTGAATTCCCTTTTCATTGAAGAATATGTTCGTGTTGGGTAAACATAGAATCAAATATATCATTCAAATGATAACATAGAATTAAATATAGGTGGCAATATTGGGATCTACGGGGATATCCATTAAAATGCTTTCTAAGCCTTGGTTATTATTGTTTGATAAAATATTAAATCTCTATCATTAATTATTAATTAGAAGAGTTCTTTATATTCTTTTGTAAAAACCTCTCTCTATATATATATATATTCTAGAGGATTGCTCCCATGAGAGTTAACTCTCACTTTATATGAGAGAGGGCCATCCCAGCCGTCCTTTTACCCACCTCATTCAACGGATGGGATTTTTTTCTCTAAGTCAACACAAAGGTAAAAACAAGCCCAACCCGCTCTTTATTTCTTATCCCGCCCTAACAGGAGAAAAACCCATCTCTTCTCTATCGATATAGTGAGAAGAAAATGGCTTTCTTGAAAATCTGTCGTTTGAGGAGCAGGTGCTCTGAAAATCTCCCGCAGCTTTCTTTCCCGCGTCGTCCGCCAGGTCTCGACCCCGACCGACCGCATGGCCCTCTCCCCTTCCATCCCTAGCCCCATCCCTCCCACAGCGAGCAAGGCTTTGGATCCTCTCTCCTTCCCTCTCTTGTTCTCTCCCTCTACCTCCCTTTCTCTTCCGGTTTTTTTCCTTAAATTCATTGTAACAGTTCCCATTCCAAAATAGAATGTCCGATTGTTATTTTTTACCCCTCCCTCCCTCTCTTGTTCTCTTTCTTTTGATTTTTTTTTATGAAATTGAATTGGATGGTCTGAGGATCAACTGTAACTTACTACAGAAAAATCTCTTTTTTTACTTTCTCTCTCCCACTCAAATGGTTACCGATTATTTCTGCCCAAATTGTGCCAACTTAGCAATGGATCTGGACTGATGGTTTTAGGTTGAAACGGTTGTTTGATGATCGACCAATTCATCACTAGGACTTTTTAATGTTTTTATCTGTGCACGGATTGGGTTTTGTTAGATTTGAGGATTTGGGTTTTGGATTTTAGGGTTTGTGGTGAGGATTTGAGGGTTTGGGGGTAGGGATTTTAAGGTTTTGGTTTTTTTTTTTTTTAATTCCTTTTGATAGGAACATTCTCAGTTTTCTATTTCAAAATCACCCAATCTGGTTTTTTTTTTTATAATAATGCTACTATTTCCGGCATTGTTGGCTTGGATTTTGAGTTGAGATTGGAGGGTTTTCGGTGTTTTTTCCCCTTTTGCTTATATGTGTTTGGGGTAGGGTGAGGTTGAAACAATCATGTGAAACATGACAATGTATGAGAGTTGTGTGGGGTTTGCTCTGTTTTTTTTTTATTTATTAGTGCAGCTTGCTAATTTTCTGCAATGTTGTGGAATATCATAGATTTATTTAGTCTAATGGCTTTGATGACTTGTTTGTTCTGCTTGTTGCTGACTGCTTTTGTGTTGCGGTTGTAGGTTTCTGGTGCAAGGCCGATAGTGAGATGGTCAGAGAAGATGGTGGTGACATAGCTCTCAAAGATGCTTAAAAAAGAGGAGAATCAGGAGATAGATGAGTGTGTGGGGAAATTCCCAAGAGAATCCTGGGCAAGGTGCTCCATCCCGGGCCCCCGCATCAGCAAGTCCATCCCGGCAAGTCCATCCCGGCAACTCCCCCACCTCGGCAATGCACGCCTTAGCAAGACCAGACACTCCACCTCGGCAGGATCCACTTCGGCAAAGCATCCCACTTCGGCTGCCCAGCTCGGCGACAGTGCCAGCCCCTTCCACTTCGGTAACAGTGCCCTGACCCTACATCTCCGCCAGGTCTCACCCGGCACGACACTCCATCCCGGCCAAGCGCCTCATATCGATGAAAGTACTGAGCACTGACAGCTGTTCTCCCATGGACGCTCAAGCACGCTATGGCCCGTGCGACAAGACAAGGGGATAGCCCGTATCTCCTGACAGATCACCCTCCACAGCTCCCAAGGCGCCAGGATATGGCCTAACGGGACAAGACAGGCTACGACGGGACCAGACAGGCTACGATGAGATCGCGCCTCCCTGTCGGCTTCGATCGTACGACCCTCTACCGTCATTTCGACGGCACGGTCCTCTGCTGTCAGCCTTGATCGCACGGTCCTCTACCGCCATCAGTCGTCCGGAGCCACCGAGCTCACCCTGGGGCCGTTTTATACACTCAGGCGTGACTCACGTTCGGCGCCAGAGCAACCAAGTCCTCGGGTAGACGCACCCAGGCCCCTTGGCCTCCAAACGACCTCATGCTGGTCCGTCCACGTGCTGGTCTCCACCTCACGCTGGTTTCGGCCTCATGCTGGTCTCGACAGCATTTAACGACCTCATGCTGGTCCGTCCACGTGCTGGTTTCCACCTCACGCTGGTTTCGGCCTCATGCTGGTCTCGACAGCATTTAACGACCTCATGTTGGTCCGTCCACATGTTGGTTTCCACCTCACGCTGGTTTCGGCCTCATGCTGGTCTCGACAGCATTTAACGACCTCATGCTGGTCCGTCCACGTGCTGGTTTCCACCTCACGCTGGTTTCGGCCTCATGCTGGCCTCGACAGCATTTAACGACCTCATGAAGGTCCGTCCACGTGCTTGGTTCCACCTCACGCTGGATTCGGCCTCATGCTGGTCTCGACCGCATCTAACGACCTCGTGCTGGTCCGTCCACGTGCTGGTTTCCACCCCACGCTGGTTTCGGCCTCATGCTGGTCTCGACAGCATTTAACGACCTCATGCTGGTCCGTCCACGTGCTGGTTTCCACCTCACGCTGGTTTCGGCCTCATGCTGGTCTCGACCGCATCTAACGACCTCTTGCAGGTCCGTCCACGTGCTGGTTTCCACCTCACGCTGGTTTCGACCTCATGTTGGTATCGCCCCTCGTGCTAGCTACGCGCTTCACAGGTTCGGCCTCATGTTGGTCTCGGCCAGTGCCATCGAGACTGCCCTCGGGTTCGTACACCCAGGCTTCTCCAACTCGGCGAGTGCCAGAAAGGCAAGTCACAAGGGTTAACAGCCCTGGAAAAGGCCTCGAGTTCGGACACTCGGCCAGTTCCTAAACTCAGGGTCTTCACCCATCTACACGGGTCAAACGCCCTGGAAAAGGCCTCGAGTCCAAACTCGGTCGTTTCCTAAAGCTCCGGGTCCTGGGCCCAGGAGAAGGCCTCGAGTTCTTACACTCGGCCGGACAGCATGGGTCTACGCTCTGGATACAGCCTGGAGTTCTTACACTCGGCCGAATTCCTAAAGTCCTCGGGTTTAGAACCCACGGGTCAAACGCCCTGGAAAAGGCCTCGAGTCCAGACTCGGTCGTTTCCTAAAGCTCCGGGTCTTGGACCCTGGAGAAGGCCTCGAGTTCGGACACTCGGCCGGACAGCATGGGTCTACGCCCTGGATACAGCCTGGAGTTCTTACACTCGGCCGAATTCCTAAAGTCCTCGGGTTTAGAACCCACGGGTCAAACGCCCTGGAAAAGGCCTCGAGTCCAGACTCGGTCGTTTCCTAAAGCTCCGGGTCTTGGACCCTGGAGAAGGCCTCGAGTTCGAACACTCGGCCGGACAGCATGGGTCTACGCCCTGGATACAGCCTGGAGTTCTTACACTCGGCCGAATTCCTAAAGTCCTCGGGTTTAGAACCCACGGGTCAAACGCCCTGGAAAAGGCCTCGAGTCCAGACTCGGTCGTTTCCTAAAGCTCCGGGTCTTGGACCCTGGAGAAGGCCTCGAGTTCGGACACTCGGCCGGATTCCTAAAATCAGGGTTTTTACACCCCTCAAAGACCGTTGCCGAACTCATGCTCACATCTCCGATCCACTGTCGCAAGGCAAGGCAAGGCAGTTCGTTTCGGCCAAAAGCTGGCCACTTCGGCCAAAGGCAGCTCGACAAGATTGCAGTAGAGACTGTTCCATATCACCTCCTCGGCCTCATGACAGTCCTCAGCTCGGCATCAGTGCCGGATTCTAAGTTGGCAGTTACACTGGTCACCTCGGCAGCATCGCCAGAACACTTCCAACGGGGCTGCGCCTCCGGCGACGGGCCAGCTGGTCATGCCTCGATCTCTTAGTTGGTGATGAATCAGTTGGCTGGACCATCAATCTCAAAGCGACAAACTGCTCCAAGGCATAAGTGTTGTCCTCCATGGTACTTAGCTTCCGACCTCAATGAGGAGTCTAATGAGCTCAGAAGCTGGGGGGCTTTGTGTGGGGAAATTCCCAAGAGAATCCTGGGCAAGGTGCTCCATCCCGGGCCCCCCGCATCAGCAAGTCCATCCCGGCAAGTCCATCCCGGCAACTCCCCCACCTCGGCAATGCACGCCTTAGCAAGACCCGACACTCCACCTCGGCAGGATCCACTTCGGCAAAGCATCCCACTTCGGCTGCCCAGCTCGGCGACAGTGCCAGCCCCTTCCACTTCGGCAACAGTGCCCTGACCCTACATCTCCGCCAGGTCTCACCCGGCACGACACTCCATCCCGGCCAAGCGCCTCATATCGATGAAAGTACTGAGCACTGACAGCTGTCCTCCCATGGACGCTCAAGCACGCTATGGCCCGTGCGACAAGACAAGGGGATAGCCCGTATCTCCTGACAGATCACCCTCCACAGCTCCCAAGGCGCCAGGATATGGCCTAACGGGACAAGACAGGCTACGACGGGACCAGACAGGCTACGATGAGATCGCGCCTCCCTAGTACCTGACAAAATGGGCTATGACAAGACAGCCAACTACCCCTTTGCCTCCTCTTCCTCTACATAAACACAGCTACAGCTCCAAAGGAAGGGGGAACGCCATTACCACTCTGGTATGCCATTCTCTTCCCCAAAAATCTCCTCCCTCTGCTTAGTTCATATACTAACTTAGGCATCGGAGAGCCTTGCGCCGCCTAGGCCAGGGTCCTCTGACCTACGTTTCTCCTTCCTTTTCTCAGGCTCCAGGCGCAGGCATCGGTGTCCCTAATCTCACTTAGGTAAGTCCTCTAAGGCACCCCCCATTATTGTGGGTCATTATTTTTTGCACCTACAATTGGCGCCGTCTGTGGGAAGGTAACATCTCAGCCTTCCCAACCTTCTCAATCTTTCCAAACACCATGCCTCGAAGAGCCAGAAAGGGAAAGGAACCTATCGCACTGTCGACCCAGCTGCCGACGGTCCCCTGCCGAGAGAGGTCAGGAGCAAAATCTGGTCCAGCAGGCGACCAGCTTCAGGATACTCGGTCGGGTTCATCCTCTAAGGATTCGACCTCGACTCTACCCTCCGAAAGACGCACCCTGAAGAGCAGGAGTAACCGGGCCCATGGCGAAGGCTCGGGTAACGACCGCGACTCCAAAGAGTGGCTCGATCAACGCATAGAGCAAGCAGTACGACAGCACATGGAAATGGCCGACTACGCTCAAGTTCGGATGAACTCTAATGTTTTCGGCGCATCTCCTTTCTCTCCAGAGATCAGAAGCTTCCCCCTTCCCGAAGATTTCAAAGTCCCGAGGTTCGTCATTTACGATGGAACCTCGGACCCAGCAGCACACCTCCGGCACTTCGGTCAGAGGATGTCGATATGGGGCAGTGCAGGCCACCTGAGCTGTAGAATCTTCTCTTCCAGCCTCGGGGACCTCCCCCTAAAATGGTTCTGCGCACTCCCCCCGGGATCAATCAAAAGTTGGCAGCAGCTCCGGAGTTCCTTCTTGACGAAGTTCCAAGTTTACGGGGTCATCCCCAGGTCAGCCGCCGACCTGATGACCCTCAGAATGAAGCAGACCGAGAGCATCGCGCAGTTCGCCAAAAGGTTCTGGGCTGTCTACAGCCAGATCGAGAATGCCTCAGAGGCAGTAGCAGTCCTGTCTTTCCAGCAAGCCCTCGTACCAGGCAACGAGCTCCGAAGCAACTTGGTCATGTATCCCGTGGTCACTATGGCTACACTCATGACTAGGGTAAACCAATTCATCAGGCAAGAGGAGGACGAAGCCCGAGCCCGGGAGCAGTTCAACCTCCGCGACAGCGACCAGATCGCTTCTAGCTCGGCCGAACCTGCCAGCTCGGCCGACGCTTCCAGCTCGGCCGACGCTGCCAGTTCGGCGGACGCCTCCAGCTCGGCGGACGTCTCCAGCTCGCTAGCAGCCCCCCGCTCTGCAGAAATCTCTTCCAACACGGGGAGCAGTTAAGCGAACCTTTTTCTGTCACTTAGCTTCGACCGCCCGTCAGCTTCGATCGCACGACCCTCTACCGTCATTTCGGCGGCACGGTCCTCTACTGTCAGCTTCGATGGCGCCGTCAGCTTTGATGACGCCGGCACGACCCTCTACTGTCGGCTTCGATCGTACGACCCTCTACCGTCATTTCGACGGCACGGTCCTCTGCTGTCAGCCTTGATCGCACGGTCCTCTACCGCCATCAGTCGTCCGGAGCCACCGAGCTCACCCTGGGGCCGTTTTATACACTCAGGCGTGACTCACGTTCGGCGCCAGAGCAACCAAGTCCTCGGGTAGACGCACCCAGGCCCCTTGGCCTCCAAACGACCTCATGCTGGTCCGTCCACGTGCTGGTCTCCACCTCACGCTGGTTTCGGCCTCATGCTGGTCTCGACAGCATTTAACGACCTCATGCTGGTCCGTCCACGTGCTGGTTTCCACCTCACGCTGGTTTCGGCCTCATGCTGGTCTCGACAGCATTTAACGACCTCATGCTGGTCCGTCCACATGCTGGTTTCCACCTCACGCTGGTTTCGGCCTCATGCTGGTCTCGACAGCATTTAACGACCTCATGCTGGTCCGTCCACGTGCTGGTTTCCACCTCACGCTGGTTTCGGCCTCATGCTGGTCTCGACAGCATTTAACGACCTCATGCAGGTCCGTCCACGTGCTGGTTTCCACCTCACGCTGGTTTCGGCCTCATGCTGGTCTCGACCGCATCTAACGACCTCGTGCTGGTCCGTCCACGTGCTGGTTTCCACCCCACGCTGGTTTCGGCCTCATGCTGGTCTCGACAGCATTTAACGACCTCACGCTGGTCCGTCCACGTGCTGGTTTCCACCTCACGCTGGTTTCGGCCTCATGCTGGACCGCATCTAACGACCTCTTGTAGGTCCGTCCACGTGCTGGTTTCCACCTCACGCTGGTTTCGACCTCATGTTGGTATCGCCCTCGTGCTAGCTACGCGCTTCATAGGTTCGGCCTCATGTTGGTCTCGGCCAGTGCCATCGAGACTGCCCTCGGGTTCGTACACCCAGGCTTCTCCAACTCGGCGAGTGCCAGAAAGGCAAGTCACAAGGGTTAACAGCCCTGGAAAAGGCCTCGAGTTCGGACACTCGGCCAGTTCCTAAACTCAGGGTCTTCACCCATCTACACGGGTCAAACGCCCTGGAAAAGGCCTCGAGTCCAAACTCGGTCGTTTCCTAAAGCTCCGGGTCCTGGGCCCAGGAGAAGGCCTCGAGTTCTTACACTCGGCCGGACAGCATGGGTCTACGCCCTGGATACAGCCTGGAGTTCTTACACTCGCCCGAATTCCTAAAGTCCTCGGGTTTAGAACCCACGGGTCAAACGCCCTGGAAAAGGCCTCGAGTCCAGACTCGGTCGATTCCTAAAGCTCCGGGTCTTGGACCCTGGAGAAGGCCTCGAGTTCGGACACTCGGCCGGACAGCATGGGTCTACGCCCTGGATACAGCCTGGAGTTCTTACACTCGGCCGAATTCCTAAAGTCCTCGGGTTTAGAACCCACGGGTCAAACGCCCTGGAAAAGGCCTCGAGTCCAGACTCAGTCGTTTCCTAAAGCTCCGGGTCTTGGACCCTGGAGAAGGCCTCGAGTTCGAACACTCGGCCGGACAGCATGGGTCTACGCCCTGGATACAGCCTGGAGTTCTTACACTCGGCCGAATTCCTAAAGTCCTCGGGTTTAGAACCCACGGGTCAAACGCCCTGGAAAAGGCCTCGAGTCCAGACTCGGTCGTTTCCTAAAGCTCCGGGTCTTGGACCCTGGAGAAGGCCTCGAGTTCGGACACTCGGCCGGATTCCTAAAATCAGGGTTTTTACACCCCTCAAAGACCGTTGCCGAACTCATGCTCACATCTCCGATCCACTGTCGCAAGGCAAGGCAAGGCAGTTCGTTTCGGCCAAAAGCTGGCCACTTCGGCCAAAGGCAGCTCGACAAGATTGCAGTAGAGACTGTTCCATATCACCTCCTCGGCCTCATGACAGTCCTCAGCTCGGCATCAGTGCCGGATTCTAAGTTGGCAGTTACACTGGTCACCTCGGCAGCATCGCCAGAACACTTCCAACGGGGCTGCGCCTCCGGCGACGGGCCAGCTGGTCATGCCTCGATCTCTTAGTTGGTGATGAATCAGTTGGCTGGACCATCAATCTCAAAGCGACAAACTGCTCCAAGGCACAAGTGTTGTCCTCCATGGTACTTAGCTTCCGACCTCAATGAGGAGTCTAATGAGCTCAGAAGCTGGGGGGCTTTGTGTGGGGAAATTCCCAAGAGAATCCTGGGCAAGGTGCTCCATCCCGGGCCCCCGCATCAGCAAGTCCATCCCGGCAAGTCCATCCCGGCAACTCCCCCACCTCGGCAATGCACGCCTTAGCAAGACCAGACACTCCACCTCGGCAGGATCCACTTCGGCAAAGCATCCCACTTCGGCTGCCCAGCTCGGCGACAGTGCCAGCCCCTTCCACTTCGGCAACAGTGCCCTGACCCTACATCTCCGCCAGGTCTCACCCGGCACGACACTCCATCCCGGCCAAGCGCCTCATATCGATGAAAGTACTGAGCACTGACAGCTGTCCTCCCATGGACGGTCAAGCACGCTATGGCCCGTGCGACAAGACAAGGGGATAGCCCGTATCTCCTGACAGATCACCCTCCACAGCTCCCAAGGCGCCAGGATATGGCCTAACGGGACAAGACATGCTACGACGAGACCAGACAGGCTACGATGAGATCGCGCCTCCCTAGTACCTGACAAAATGGGCTATGACAAGACAGCCAACTACCCCTTTGCCTCCTCTTCCTCTACATAAACACAGCTACAGCTCCAAAGGAAGGGGGAACGCCATTACCACTCTGGTATGCCATTCTCTTCCCCAAAAATCTCCTCCCTCTGCTTAGTTCATATACTAACTTAGGCATCGGAGAGCCTTGCGCCGCCTAGGCCAAGGTCCTCTGACCTACGTTTCTCCTTCCTTTTCTCAGGCTCCAGGCGCAGGCATCGGTGTCCCTAATCTCACTTAGGTAAGTCCTCTAAGGCACCCCCCACTATTGTGGATTTTAGGGTTTGTGGTGAGGATTTGAGGGTTTGGGGGTAGGGATTTTAAGGTTTTGGTTTTTTTTTTTTTTTTTTTTTTAATTCCTTTTGATAGGAACATTCACAGTTTTCTATTTCAAAATCACCCAATCTGGTTTTTTTTTTTTTTATAATAATGCTACTATTTCCGGCATTGTTGGCTTGGATTTTGAGTTGAGATTGGAGGGTTTTCGGTGTTTTTTCCCCTTTTGCTTATATGTGTTTGGGGTAGGGTGAGGTTGGAACAATCATGTGAAACATGACAATGTATGAGAGTTGTGTGGGGTTTGCTCTGTTTTTTTTTTTTATTTATTAGTGCAGCCTGCTAATTTTCTGCAATGTTGTGGAATATCATAGATTTATTTAGTCTAATGGCTTTGATGACTTGTTTGTTCTGCTTGTTGCTGACTGCTTTTGTGTTGCGGTTGTAGGTTTCTGGTGCAAGGCCGATAGTGAGATGGTTAGAGAAGATGGTGGTGACATAGCTCTCAAAGATGCTTAAAAAAGAGGAGAATCAGGAGATAGATGAGAACCCCACTGTTTACATTGATGCCAAGAGGAAGGAGTTGGTGTATAGGGTGGAGAAGAATGAAGGGTTTGTGAATGCTGTTACGGGGCAAAAGTCGGATGTCTTGATTGATCTTCCAAATGGGCCAAGGAATAATGTTGCTTTAGGTGGTGAAGAAGATGAAGATAGAAGCTGGCGACTTCGATGATGAAATGGAAAAAAAAAGAAATCAAAAGAAAGAGAACAAGAGAGGGAGGGAGGGGTAAAAAAATATCAATCGGACATTCTATTTTGGAATGGGAACTGTTACAAAGCATTTAAGGAAAAAAAACAGGGAGTGAGAGGGAGGTAGAGGGAGAGAACAAGAGAGGGAAGGAGAGGATCCAAAGGCTTGCTCGCTGGTGGGAGGGAGGGGGCTAGGGATGGAAGGGGAGAGAGCCATGCAGTCGGCCGGGGTCGGGACCTGGCGGACGACGCGGGAAAGAGAGCTGCGGGAGATTTTCAGAGCACCTGCTCCTCAAACGACAGATTTTCAAAAAAGGCATTTTCTTCTCTCTGTATCGATAGAGAAGAGATGGGTTTTTCTCCTCTTCGGTTAGGGCGGGATATGAAATAAAAAGCGGGCTGCTCTTTTTTTGACCTTTGTATGGACTTAGAGAAGAAAATCCCATCCGTTGGATAAGGTGGGTAAAAGAACGGCTGAGATAGCCCTCTCTCATATAAGGTGAGAGTTAACTCTCATGCGAGCAATCCTCTATATTCTATATTATATATATTATTAATTCTATATATTAATAGACAAAGGGCCGGGTCGGGCCCCCTCGGGCTGGCTAAGTCAAGCCCTAGTTCGGCCCTCAAGGTTACGGGCTTTTCAAAATTGAGCCCTACCCTACCCTCGGGCTTTAGGACAAAAAGAAAAGCCCTCGTTTTGAGGGCTTTTGCTGGCCGAGTTGGGCCGGGCCCCCTCATCAAAGGGCCGGATTGACAGCCCTACGTCTAATACAGTGATGATTTTCTATTGGATAGTCGAGCGACACAACTCAGAAAAGGTAATGAGACAATTTTGCTTAAGGCAGCTGGTCCCCGTCCCTTTCCATATGCCTTTCGATAGAGCCGATAAAGCGAAGAAGTCTGTAGCTGATTATTCAATATCCATGAAAGAAGTCATTGCAATTTGGGAAACAAGGGAGAAGACAGTGGTAAGCGGGGAATCTGATGCTTCTCCAACGCACGAGGATAGTTATATGATGTGGTATGCTTTGGTGACGCGGTTACGGATTGCTCTTCCCCTTAAAGAGAAAGTCGATAATGAACCGTTAACTCCGACACATGCCACGGAAGGAGATGAGGCTCCGCTAACTCCCACACATGCCACCAAAGGAGATGATGAAATACTCATCCCTCAAAAGCTAGTAAGCTAAATTTCCCCATGATTGAAGTTAATAATTGATGTCATTATAAATTCTGTTACTCATTCCAGTTTTATTTTGAAGGTTTTATTCATTTTAGAAGACCTTAAGACATTCATGGAGGGAAACAAAAGGAGAGCCGATGAAATGAACTCCGATGCAGTACTGCGTGTAGTTCGGAGTAAGGTTGAACACCTTATTGATGCTGTTAAAGACCAATTTGCAGGACTTGGTTATGGGGAGACCTCAAAAAATATAACACCGGTGGAGAAGTCATTGAGTCCAAAGCTGAAAGCCATATTGAAGAAAAAAATGGAACAAACTTTGACTGGCTCAAAGGAGCATTCATCACCAAAGGAGCATTCATCACCTGTATCCTCTAAAGAGTCTGGTCTCATTCATGTGTCTTCTGTATTCTCAAAAAGAAGGAGTCCAAGATTATCAATATCAACTCCAGTTCATATGATTTTTGATAGCACTCCTCCCAAATTTCAGAAAAAGGTCATTTATGCCGGTCCTTCAACTGAGAAGGTGCCCTCGATGGTAATTTGTGTGAAGAATGCTACCCGGAAAAAAAAAAGACCAGCTAAGTTTGATGGATTTAGTACGACCTTCAAGTGGCCTCAAAATTCTGAATACAAGTTGACCGACGAGGAGACTACAACACTTAACCAATTCTGGGATGATTATTATAAAAAGTAAGTAACCATGACTTCTTCCTTATGGTTCTTCTATGTTGCATGATTTTGATAGGCCTTTTTTTTTTTTTTTTTTGCCAGGATGGATGAGCTCTCTAGTTACTATACTACCCCTCTCCTAAACAGCTAAAGAAACTTCTATCGCGAGAATGGATGGACACGGGTATACTGCAAAACTGGTTTGATGTGAATCTCAAGGCAAAGGCATCGAATGCGTATTTTATTGACGCCAATGCTTCGGTAAGTTCACAAACAAATTCACAGTAGCAAGCATGATTCAACATCACTTGTTTATGGTCTGCACATGTAACATTTACTCTTTACACTCCCCTTGAAGGATATGTGGTTAAAGCAGAGTAAAGAGTCCTATCTACACATTTTTGGTGAACATGGCTGGAGGGTAGATCTAATGAGGAAACGAGAAGTTATTGTCATGCCGATAATCTACCTTGAGTATTTCACGGTCATTATTGGACGTCCAAAAGAAGGAAAGTGGGAGTTCTTCAATTCCAAGCCAATGGATGAAAGGCAATGGCCAAAAGTAGAAGAATTTGTAAGTCTTCGAAACTAAATTATTTAAATACTTGTACCTCCTTAAGACTTTTCTAACTGTATCTTGTTTTTCATGTAGATTATTTGGCTGAACGATTGCTTCGCTGAGTTTGGATGGGAGGACCCTAAAAGTTGGACAAGGCGCCATGTTAAAGACACATCAATACAAAGACACATCAATACAAGATAATTCAAACGATTGTGGATTTTTTGTAATGGGATTTGTAGAGCATGCTGTCCTCAATCGAAAGATTGCTTTCACTCAACAGGACATGATGTAATATTGGTGAAGATTAGTTGTCGACCTCTACATCAAGCAGCGTGAATTGTATGAGAAGAGGCTAAAATCTTCTGTGTGTGAGTCAAGTGGTATTTTGAGTGGAGAAGACGTTCTCCACTCAATTGGTATTTTGAGTGGAGAAGACATTCTCCACTCAAAATACCACTTAACTCACACACAGAAGATTTTAGACGTTCTCCACTATGTAGGCCATACAAAAACTATGCCCTTATTTAGCCCACCATTCTAAAACAGAGCCCCAATCGAGCCCGATGTATGCCGAACTTGGTTCAGGTTCTGTCAGGCTGAGGTCATGAGAACCCTACTTTCTTTAAAAAGATGACAAGGTTGTCACAATGTGTTTTAGATCTTTATTTGCTTGTGGATTATTGTAGCTTTTCAAACCGTGTCTGTATTTTAAACATGCTGTTCTATATTTACAATGACTTGGGGTAACAGTAATTTCTAGTTTAGTTTTGAAGAATCCAAAAGGCCTCACTTCCATCTTCTTCTCCTTTCTTTTCTTTCTTTCTTCGTTTTGTAAAAAAAAAAAAAAAAACCTTAGCTCTAATGAAGTACTGTACTTGATAGTTATTACTTTTGTTTCTAAGGGCCTGTTTGGATAAATGAGGAGTGGAGTGAAATGAAGTGGATTTTACATGTGGAGTGGAGTGAAGAGAAATAGGTTGAAGTTAAAATATAATATTTTATTTCAATCCATTTGGATGCTTATTTTGAAGTTAAGGTTTGAAGTAGAATCTACTTTTACTCAAGGAAATGGAAGTAGTTAGAGTTGAAGTGAAATGTAGTACATATGGCTCACAACATTACTTCATCTATTAGGCCAGACTCATCCAAACGGGGTAGAGTTGAAATTTTAGACAGTTAGAGCCCATTTAACTTCACTCTACTCTATTTTTTACCTATCCAAACAGCCCTAAAGGTTTTCTATTTAATTTTTTTTGGCTTTTGTCTTTAATTTTCTCCCATTGTTCTATTTCACTTCTCCTGCATTTTTACCTTGCCTTCATGCATGCAGTACAACTGTACAAGGACTTTGGTCAGTCAATAATGCATATCCCAATATCAGGGGTGTGGATGTGAGTGGAAGGTATCAATGTGGATGATGGGTACTTATCCCAAATAAAGGTAGAGAAAGCTCCTAAGTAGAAAGAACGGTTTGAGGGATTCACACCTGAAAAGAAAAGGTGGAGTGAAAAGAAGTAAACGAAGGGTCGTTGGTGGATTTTTGTCTAATAAAGACAGAGAAAAGCAAAGCCAAGGAAGAGAATGCACAACAAAAGAAAAAGTTGGAAGAGATTGCACCATGGGGTTTGGAACACATGGATCCGAAAATGGACCCCTTGTTTTTATCGGATCAGAAAACTAATTTTTGGATCCAATTTGATTTTCCACTGGAACCAAAATTAGCCATTTTGCTGACCATATCCGTTTACAATGCTAATCGTGATCATTTGTTTAAGGGTACCGAAAACTAGTGGTTTTATAAGCTCATATATAACCATTAAATTGGGTTTTTGAACGAGCAATCCTCTTTAAACTCGGTTTCCAACGTTTAATGAAAAAAACTTTACTTAATATCATCTAAGTCATTTGACTCTGATGACCAGCAAAACTTCACATAATGTCAGCGAAGAAGTTTAGGAGCCTTGAAATAGATGGTTGTAATTATTATGTTGTATTGATATTGGCCAACCTTTAATCCATATTAAGTCCTTCAGATGGCCCTCAAAAGGGGTTAGCAACTTCAAAAATTGATGAGGTTTCTTTATTAAATTTTCCTCATAACCCATCATATGCACAATAATCAGATGATATTCGATGTTGGATCAAACCAATGTAGATGATGCGATTAATTCATTGGCCTCATCAATTTTCATTTGAACTATTTCACATCCAATGTTTAAGGCCACACTTAGAACAAAGTAAATAATTGGGTATGCCTTTCTTCCCAGGGGATAGAAATATAGAATTCATCTAATGGTTTAGAGTGGCCCACATTGGACATCCCTTGGAGATTCACCAGATTGGAGATACACTAGACTTCTGTGGTGTATAACCATACACCAGGAATAGGATCATCTCATCCTCATCAAGCTCTATTCTATTGTTCTAAATAATTAAAAATAAAAAAATGAACCACCAAAGCTAATTAGGCCACAAAACCCACCTAGATAGTGCAAACTAAAGAGTGAAATTCCTGTGTATTGCATCTGTGAGTTGAAAAAAAAAAAACTCACATACATTGAATATGATAGGTTCTAAATAAAAATAATTGCACCCACCTTCTCAAAAATGTAGACCCATCCACTTTGGGTCTACTATGTGCCATTTCTTTCCTCACCACCTGGATATGTTATCATTTGGGTTTGCACCCAAACGAATGATTTGACACTACCAACAATCAATCCTATTATCCAAAACAAATCCCCAGGGTTTGCAACTACTTCAAACCTTTTCAAAGAATTTGAATATAAAAATCTTATATGATGCCATGAGTAAAGTATTTCCATAAACTTGAGAAGTGGTAGGTTGTGATTTCAAATATTTAGAATGTATTTAAAATATTTTTTTAGTATAATGGGCTCTCAAGGAGGATATGGGCCTGCCAGTTTCCCGAGTCAAAATTGGCAGAAGATTGGTCAAAATGGAATGCAAAAAAGGGAGAAGAATGGGCTCGGTCCGGACCCATAATTTGATTATTCAATATCTCTGATTCAAGAAAAAATCTGAAACCTAATTTTCTGATATATTTTTTTTAATTGGATCGAAAATCTATTTTTAAATTCCTTTTTTTCGTTTTTTGCTTCTACAAATGCCGGCTACATTGGAAAGTGATCTTTTGGTGAGTAGCTGAGAAGCTGTGCTGTCCCTATTGTACACAACCCACACCTCGATCTTTAATACATAGAAAAAGATAATCAATTACAGTATTTTTTTTTTTTTTAACTCTTTTAGGTTGGCTGATTGGACAAGAGTGATGCTATCCGTCTAGAGATCCAGAAATTTATTCCTGCATATATGTGATACTGATGTACATCATTCAACCATGAGTGTGTTGGATAGCTGATCTTCTTTTCAATCACGCACATATGACATCTTTGTCCTTCTCTTATATTTAATCTTTCTTTTTTCTAGATTAGACAAGTGATGAGGAATCCGAATTTTCTGATTTTCCAATATCCTAAGTTTCTTTTCTAAGGTTCAGTTAGAAATTACAACGGTTGTTGTCTAAACACACCGGTGGTTCAGTGGTATTGGCACCTTAGTCTCATATATTTGTCTAGAGATCAATCCCCGAGTCCACAAGTGAAAGTATGACTCTTGGGCCACTATTCCAACATAAGCAAGATAAACAAATAAATAACAATTAATAATAAATAAATGGGTTGAGTCCACGTTGAGTTTGCACTTGGTAGTTGATCTGACAGCTTTGTGTGAATTCATTCCAACCTACTAATTTAGTTAGATTTAAAAAAAAAATTTGATCATGTGTAAAATATTTGAAAATGATGTCACCATGAATGGTTTTAGAAGAGATTTATGGTCTAAGGGAGAGATTTATGGTATGTTAAACCAAAAAAAAAAAAAGAAAAAGAAATTATCCAAAATCCATGTAGTCTGAGTAAAATAAAAAAAAACATTGCTTACGTGTTGAAACTGTTTTCAGAAGAACTAGCGGTCAAGCAACTCAATTTAAAATAAGTAACATTCTTTAAAAACTGCCGAACAACAAAATATAATTTCTATTTTTGCAAACATTTAACTTTGCAAATATTTTGTTCTGTGCTTATCTTGATCTCACAAACTGCATTGAATGGTTTGATTTGGATCCTTTGATGCTCACAATCATGGGAAATTCATTAGGCCCCGCGGAACTCATTTATCAATAATTTAAAAGAAAAAAAGAAAAAAACTGTTTTCCTACCTTGCTTGAGATTGACCCATTCAATATTTCATTGCATCAGGGGTAGATCATTATAGAAAATGGGCTGGTCTCACCATCAGATTGATCGTGAATAATACATATAAATAAATTAAGCTTGGAAGGTCAATCTGATGGTGGGCCCAACTCTCATTGGGTGAAATCTCACCATGTTGTTGTTATAAGGCGAAAATTTAATATTTCAGTTTAGATTATTGATATGTGGGCCCCACCAACTTCCCCCTGACTGGGGGCGTTAAGAGGATCCAGAATCCAGACTCGTTAAAATCCCGAAGTCATGCAAGTACTGTTTTGAAAATCTGTTACTACAATGGCTTTTGCCAACTTAACTGTTTTGAAAAGCTGCATGGAGATTCCTGCTGTGGAAAATTGATCATATGCAATATTAATGCACATATATAAGGACTGTTGAGAACTTTTAGAGTTTTATCTTAGAAACTATTGCTTCCTGGCTTTGTTGAGAACTTTTTGAGTTTTATCTTAGAAAAGAAACACATCTTTCTTTGGTACGTTCCTCAGGCTTTATACATTCAGGCTTCAAGTTTGCATCAGAAATTGAAAAATCTTTCTTGGTTTGGTTGGTTTTGTTTCACAGAGAAAACCCATATGTTTTTTCAGGATTCTGCTTAGCAGCCTATACACGTCTAGATTGTGGATATAGACAGCAGAACCTGCAGAACTTGAAGAGTTCACCTGAGTTTTTGGTGGCTTTGGCTACTTCTGCTTTCATCCGATGGACAACGCAAATCTTTACAAAGATGAAAGCTTGCACCAAGGTTCTTCTATTTGGAGTAAGACTACTGTTGAAGATGTCTTCTCACGATCATCACGTGATGAAGATGATGAAGCAGCTCTGAAATGGGCTGCTTTAGAGAAACTGCCCACTTACAATCGGATCAGGAAAGGGTTTCTGAGTGGAGTCGCTGGTGGAGAGCTCAAGGAAGTTAACATTAAGGATCTTGGATTTCAAGAGAAGAAGAATTTGTTAGAGAGATTAATTAAAGTTGGAGAAGAGGACCTTCAGAAATTCCTTTTGAAGCTCAAGAACAGAATCGAAAGGTATCTGTGTTTTATTTGTTTTTTGTTTTTCATGGTTTTGGAATCTAGAGTTTCAAACCAGTCACCTTGTTCACAGTCTTATTAATTTTCATTTTGAGTTTACAATTTTTAATTTGAGAGTTTGTTTGATGAGAAAATTCGATGGACTAAGTCCATTGGATAAGCTTTTCAATTCATCTGATTCAGAGTTGGAGTTCTACTAGTTGATCATGAACTCATTCATCCCTGTCCATGCTTTAAGTCCATTGCTGAAGCCCACATATAAAATCCAAAACACTCAAAATAATTACTTTTCTCTAACTCTAGTCTCGCCTAAATTTTTCTTAATCAGGGTTGGTCGCACAATCAAATTGATCACATGTAAAACACATGGTTAATATACAAGCCAAACTAAAATTATACGCTTTACTGGTGATTGAGGCCATCTTTGAATGGAGTTTGATATGGACTGGTGTCAATGCATATATGTGCAGTGCTTTTGAGAGGCTTGGATTTTTAGGTAGGCTCCATTGATGGATTTATAAGACTCAGCTTAGGTAACTCAGTGAAATTTTCTCTACTAGTTCATGAACCCAACTGTGAATTGCTCGAACAAACCATTTACAGATTGAAGGCCTGATTAGTGAACTAGGTAACTATGCTGCAAATCCTTGTATCAAGGAATCATTGATGGGTCTGTTTCCGTTCATTGATTACACTCAGAGTTGGAATTGAGCTTCCCACAATCGAAGTACGGTTTGAGCATTTGAGCATTGAAGCCGAAGCTTATGTTGGTAGCAGAGGTTTACCCACAATCATCAATTTCACCTTTAATATCCTAGAGGTAATTCTCTTGATAAATATGTATCTGGCGGGAATATAGAGGGGGACTGTTGGTAAGCCCCCTCACTCCCACCCCTCCCACCAGGGATCGATCCCTGGTGGGAGGTTTGATTTCCTCCCTCCTGGCCAGTGGGCCACAAGCAAAAAAAAAAAAAAGTATCTGGCAGTTTGTAATGTACTTTATTTTCAAAAAATTTAATCCATCAAGTCCTCTTTTATTTTTGAAGGAGATATTGAATACACTGCATATTCTTCCAAATCGAAAGAAACCCATATCAATCCTTCATGATGTTAGTGGAATCATCAAGCCTCACAGGTAAGTGATGTCCTTCAATCAATTTGCAAAATGTCTTTTTTCATGATTATCTATTTATGTTATTTGTTTCAGATTCATGGAAGCATAAGCTATTGGTTCACCTTCAAACTTTGCAGGATGACTTTGCTGTTAGGACCTCCAGGTTCTGGTAAAACCAGTTTGTTATTAGCTTTGGCAGGAAAGCTCGATAAAGATTTAAAGGTAGAGATTATATTTTTTTTTCTCTTACCTATGCATTGGATAATGTTCGCTATATTTTTACATCTATGGTTTTCTAATAATAACACTCAAAGGAATGCATTTTCATATAATTCAAACTTATCTAAAATTCTAATAGAAACCTAAGTCTTATTTTATCTAACATCAAAACATCAGGTTTCTGGAAGAGTAACTTACAATGGCCATGGCATGGATGAGTTTGTACCTCAGAGGACCTCTGCTTATATCAGTCAGTATGATACTCACATTGGGGAAATGACGGTGAGAGAAACCTTAGCTTTCTCTGCCCGATGCCAAGGAGTTGGAGCCTGCTATGGTTAGTTAAGTGAATGATTTATCAGAATTACATCAGGTCATTTGTGGATTCAGTCAGTCATGACATTCCTATTTCAACAATAATCTGCAGAAATGTTACAGGAACTTTCAAGGAGGGAGAAGGAAGCAAACATTAAACCAGATCCAGAAATAGATGTATTCATGAAGGTAAAAAAGTCAAGGACATACTATTGGATCTAGTTTTGTTTTTTTCTAATACAATTTTGACCTCTGATATGGAAATATTACTCGACAGAGCTATCCTTATAATTCAATTGGACTTGCTTTCTCAGTGCTAATATGAATATTATATTCTCTAGTGTGTTGAACAATCCTTTTCTTTTATTGTTGGGCTACTGGTTTAGGAGTGAGGTGCAATGATCTTGCCATACCCTACTTGAGCACCTTTCTGAATATGCTTTGCTTGAGACTAGTAATTAACTTGCTATAAATTCCATGTTTGCATGCACTTCTTTATCATGTTCTTAACTTTATATTCTACAATAATCAAGAGTGCATGTGCATAAGGATCATGAATGACATGTAGATTTTACACATTTGTAGATTGAGTTCTTTAACCTTGACTCTGGTACTTTATTAGGCTACAATGCTGGAAGGGCAAAAGGAAAGTGTGGTTACAGACTATATTCTTAAGGTATCCACTCTCATAAAAATCTATATATATATATATATATCAATTTACTAAATTGGAGTTCAGTGTTTTATTTAGTGTTTTAATATATATATATATATATATTTTAATTTCTTCAACTGACATAACAGATTTTAGGACTGGAAGTATGTGCTGATACCATTGTGGGGAATCAAATGCTGAGAGGCATCTCAGGAGGGCAAAAGAAGCGTGTCACGATAGGTATAGAAACTATAAGAAAAAACTGGAAAAAGGAAAAACAGGAAACGGTATCATTAGTAGGCTTGCGAAGAATTCTATGTGCTTGTACTCAACTTGGTCTCATTTCTTCTGGATATCAATTTGGTGTAGGTGAGATGCTTGTCGGACCAGCAAAGACTCTTTTCATGGATGAGATATCAACTGGTCTTGACAGCTCCACGACCTTTCAGATTGTCAACTCCCTTCGACAAACCATCCACATTCTTGGTGGGACAGGAGTAATCGCTTTGCTTCAGCCAGCACCTGAGACTTACAACCTCTTCGATGACATTATTCTTCTCTCTGATGGACAAATTGTCTATCAGGGCCCTCGAGAGCATGTGCTCGAGTTCTTTGAATCTATGGGTTTTAAATGCCCTGACAGGAAAGGTGTTGCTGACTTCTTACAGGAAGTAAGTCTCTACTATTTCTCATAATCACTAAGTTATGCTGATTGGTCACATTTGTCACAATTGTGGTTTTATAAACTCAATAATAAACCCAATGTTGGTTTCGTTGCATTCAAGGTAACATCAAGAAAAGATCAGCAACAATACTGGACAAATAAAGACGAGCCATATCGTTTCATTTCTGTCAAGGAATTTGCAGATGAATTCCAATCATTCCATGTTGGCAGCAAAATTGGAGATGAACTTAAGTCCCCTTTTGATAAGAGCATGAGCCATCCTGCTGCTTTGACAACTTCCAAATATGGTATTAGCAAGACAGAATTGCTAAAAGCTTGTACCTCAAGGGAATGGTTGCTGATGAAGAGAAACTCATTCGTGTACATTTTCAGAATGATGCAAGTGAGTTTATCCTAAAACATATCTTGATTTCAAAAGTTTTCAGTCTTAATCCTCACCCTCATTTCTGTTTATTTTCAGATTATTGTCGTTGCATTTGTCACAATGACCGTCTTCATACGTACTGAGATGCACCGTGACTCAGTAATTGATGGAGGAATTTTTATGGGTGTTCTGTTTTACTCGCTCATCAAGGTAATGTTTACTGGGTTCTCAGACCTCGTCATGGCAGTCGTAAAACTTCCTGTTTTCTACAAGCAACGAGACCTCCTTCTCTACCCTTCTTGGGCGTACTCACTACCTCGATGGATTCTCAATATTCCCATATCTGTTACAGAAGCTGCTGCCTGGGTTGCCATGACTTATTATGTCATTGGCTTTGACCCAAATGTTGGAAGGTGAGACTAAACAAAATTGTAATTAATCCTCAAAATATTAACAAAGCAGTGGACGAATTAGCAACCTCTCTTTCATGGCTAAGTAGTTCTCATTGTAGATCGCCCTTTTGTAGGATGTTTAAACAGTATCTGCTACTACTATTGATTAGCCAGATGGCATCTGGTTTGTTTCTATTCATGGCTGCATTGGGAAGGAACATGATCGTTGCAAAAACATTTGGATCTTTTGCACTTCTTGCAACTATGACACTTGGAGGATTCATTGTATCACGAGGTATGGTATTCTTAACAATACATAGCTTTTGATCAAAAGGTCAAACTTCTTTTCCAGATTCAAAGTTTATTAACTTTTAGACTTTTCTTTTAATTGCACTTGATTGAATTTAAGTACACTGCACTTCACTTCACTTAAGGGCGCATGGAAAACAAGTAACACTTTTGGGAACCCTGAATTTTCATGTTCAAGATTAATATGATGACTGCTACTGATAATGATTTGGAAAAGAAAGGACGATAAACAAAAGCACACCATATATAGCTTCGTGCTTCCATGCTACCCCAAACACACATTGAATGAGCTGTTAGGAAAATTGTGTGGCTCGACTGCCATTGGGCCCACTCCAGATCGAGCCCGGCAATATGCCGCAGATGAACTCCCAATAAGTCTTTATCTGGTTGAATAAGATCAGGATCAAACTCTTGGTGGTAGAGTTTGGATCAAGTTCAGACTCCCGGTTGGTAGAATTCCCACGCTGGTCAAGAGATGTGGATTTCAGGAGGGGTAGAGTCCATAGTAGTCGTGACTCCTAGGGATTGCTTTATATAAGGGAGATGGGAACCCTCGCTTGATCATCCATTAGATATGAGAGTATTCGCAGCGAGTTCGTAGGTCTATCTCACACTGGAACGCACAAAGTTCTCGGCGAGTTCGGTTCAGACACCCATTTGGGACCAGCAAGTTCTTTCATGAGCAACCACCAAAAAAATCTTCAAACTGCTTACAATCCAGGGTACATCCGAACACACCATCAAGCATGTGCACAGAGCAAGTAGTAAATCTTTGATGTATTGACTAATTAAACATATTGCTATTCTGCAGAGAATGTGAACAAATGGTGGATCTGGGGTTACTGGATCTCGCCTTTGATGTATGCCCAAAATTCAATCGCCGTAAATGAATTTCTTGGGCATAGTTGGAGTCATGTGAGAATGCTATCGTTCAACTTCAATAGGATTTTTAATTTACTTATTGAAATTGAAAATTCCTATCAGGTCTAATTCTAGGTCCTTGATACAGGTTCCTGGAAACTCAACTCAATCACTGGGCATCCAGGTCTTAAAGTCACGTGGAATCTTTACTAATTCATACTGGTATTGGATTGGTGTGGGCGCATTGCTTGGCTATACATGCTTATTCAATGGTTTTTCCACTATTGCTCTTGCATATCTCGATCGTGAGTATATTTATACATAATGCATAACGCTGTTTTTTAGTAATTGGGACATATTTGCAACATCACAATTAAAATTTGGTGGCTATAATTTTCGTGCTTACAGCATATGAGAAAGGTAAAGCAGTTATATCCAAAGAAGCCTTGATGGACAAGCACAGGAATAGAACTGGAGATGTCGAAGGTCTCGAACTATCATCCAGGGAGAAAAGATCTGCAAGTACACGATCTAGTGGTAATAAGCTGAGTCACTTTCATGTATCCTTGCTATTTGATGCACATAGGTCATCTAAACCATTTCATATTTTTGAACACTATTGACAAAATGGGAACAATATTTCATCAGGATTTGCAAAGACAGAAGATGCTAATATGAAAAAGAAGAAGGGCATGGTTCTTCCATTTGTTCCTCTTTCACTCGCCTTTGACAATATCAAGTATTCCATAGATATGCCACCGGTAACTTTGAGCTCCAAAGAAATTACATGTTCATGTTTTGGTGTTGTACATAAGACAAATAAATTGATTGACTGGAATTTTACAGGAAATGAAAAAAAGAGGCATCCAGGATGATCGCTTAATGCTATTGAAGGGTGTGAGCGGAGCATTTAGGCCAGGAGTTCTTACAGCGTTGATGGGTGTCAGCGGTGCAGGTAAGACAACTTTGATGGATGTTTTGGCTGGAAGGAAAACTGGTGGATATATCGAGGGAAACATCAGCATATCAGGTTATCCTAAGAAGCAAGAAACATTTGCTCGGATATCTGGATACTGTGAACAGAACGACATCCACTCTCCATATGTTACTGTCTATGAGTCTCTTCTCTACTCTGCATGGCTCCGACTTCCCTCTGAAGTTGATTCAGCAACAAGAAAGGTTGGTGACATAACTGCATAGGTTCTACTCAATTTCACTTTTCTAATTTTTTTTTATGATTCCAACTGTATAAACTTGTAATGATAGATGTTCATTGAGGAGGTCATGGAGCTTGTAGAGCTAACATCTTTGAGGGGATCCCTAGTTGGGTTGCCGGGATTAAATGGACTATCAACTGAGCAGCGTAAGAGGCTAACAATTGCTGTCGAGCTTGTTGCCAATCCCTCTATAATATTCATGGATGAGCCTACTTCTGGACTAGATGCCAGGGCGGCTGCAATTGTTATGAGAACTGTTAGGAATACGGTGGATACTGGAAGAACAGTCGTCTGCACAATTCACCAACCTAGCATTGATATATTTGAGTCTTTTGATGAGGTGAAGTCAATTGAAAAGGAAAAGAACTACTGATACTTCTTCTGGCTTCTTCTTTTTTTGTACTTAATATCTTAATGGACTATAGTTTACATATATATTTGTGTGATTGCAGCTCTTTCTTATAAAGAGAGGAGGAGAAGAAATATATGTCGGCCCATTAGGACACCATTCCTACCATTTGATCAAGTACTTTGAGGTTAGCCAAATGTAAAGTCAGAAAATTTTGTCCATATTTTCTTTCCCTCTGTTGCCACAATTCGGTATCTAATAATATTTTGTTATTTTCTATTAAGGCAATAAATGGAGTAAGTAAAGTAAAAGATGGTTATAATCCTGCAACATGGATGTTGGAAGTGACTACCACTTCACAAGAAGAGATTCTAGGTGTTAAATTTGCTGACATATACAAGAATTCAAATCTTTACCAGTAAGTCTCGCGATACAGAATTTGATGTTTTTGTTTGAAATCAGAGCTGTTTATTTTACATATATATTCCTCTCTAATTAGTCATCTTGTTATAGGAGAAACAAAGCCATGATTAAAGAATTGAGTTCACCTCCTCCTGGCTCTAAAGATCTTTACTTCCCAACTCAGTACTCACAATCGTCCATCACACAGTGTGCAGCTTGCCTATGGAAACAACACATGTCATACTGGCGTAATCCACAATACAATGCCGTGAGAATATACTTCACAACCTTCATAGCTTTGATGATTGGAACAATATTTTGGAATCTTGGCTCCAAAACGTAAGCTATATCATGGTCGATTTGTAGCTATGTTTCTCACATCTTCATTTAATAGTCATTCTGAACCTAATTTATCTGTAAAATAAAATTTACAGGGGTAAGCGACAGGATCTGTTCAATGCAATGGGCTCCATGTATGCTGCAGTACTTTTCATTGGAATACGAAATGGCTCATCTGTGCAACCAGTTGTGGCCATTGAACGAACTGTCTTCTATAGAGAAAGGGCTGCTGGGATGTATTCTGCTTTACCATATGCTTTTGCACAGGTAAGCTCATTTTTAAGGTCACATAAATTTCTTTGCATGACTCCCATATCTTTTTTTTTTACCTCTCATGAAACTAAAAGTAGTATTGAGTTCTCTTTCTCCATCATGCCTCCTCTCGTCTCGCCTTAATTCATGCATTTTCAGGTTGCAATCGAGATTCCATATGTCTTTCTTCAAACTGTAATATATGGTGCCATAGTGTATGTCATGATCGCCTTTGAATGGACAGCTCCAAAGTTCTTTTGGTACCTGTTTTTTATGTTCTTTACATTGCTCTACTTCACATACTATGGGATGATGGCTGTTGGCTTGACCCCCAATCAAAACATCAGCGAGATAGTCTCAACTGCATTTTATTCACTATGGAACATCTTCTCCGGCTTTCTTATTCCCCGACCTGTAAGTTGGAGACCATCATTTTACTTCTCATGAATGCTTTTGTGAGATCAAATTTTTAATTTAAAGTGATCTAATCGGTTCCAGAGAATTCCCGTCTGGTGGAGGTGGTATTATTGGGCATGTCCTTTTCAATGGACCTTGTATGGACTAGTTGCTTCACAGTTTGGAGACATACAGGAGCCAATGGAAACTGGCGAAAAAGTTGCAGACTTTGTGAGGAGATATTTTGGTTTTCATCATGACTTCTTAGGAGTGGTATCTGCAGCAGTCATTGGGTTCGCCATGCTCTTTGCATTTGTCTACGCATTTTCAATTAAAACATTGAACTTCCAAAGAAGATGAGAACATGGTTTCATGAGCCAAAGCAAAGCTTATTGTTGGAAAAATTAGAAAATCTTCTACAAATCAACATTTCTTGGTGTGAAGTCTAATTGTGTTAGATTGCCAGCCAACGGAAGAGCATGGCGCCATTGGGACTGTAGTAGAAAATGCAGGTTATTAGTCTATTTTGTTGGTTGTTTTACATGTTAGATAAGTGGACTGTATCATAGTTTCAATTCAGTTTTTCCACTATGGGAAGTTGTGACTTGTGAGGCGTAAATATTTTGTAGGATGATTTATCTGTAAGCTAAAAACACTATGTACCATTATGAACATACACAACTGAATGTTACTAGTTATGATAACCCATGATGATACTTACATGATGAGACTGATCAAATGGTAGATCCCACATTGAGATGCATAATTGGACTTACCTACAGGCGTGTGTGAAATTCAATGACCCCCTTCAATGCACTGACTGCCTCTTCAAAGGGCTGAGGTGGAGTTCCACACATGGTTCGCATGCGGTCTCCCGTAGGAGAAAATTCATCAATGTATCATATTATGAAGTAGTGGACTCAACTATGGATGTTTTTATATGATGACAAACACAATTACACAAAACAAGTACATCAACAAACCGTGAATACAGAGAGAGAGAGAGAGAGAGAGAGAGAGAGAGAGAGAGAGAGATGCCTGGTTTAAGATCTCCATTGCAAAAAAAGGCCTCAATCGTTTCGTCTCTTGCTACTGTGCGGAGGGTCCATCTGGCTTACATCATCAATCCAATCCGCGTGTATGTTATGGAGTGACCTCACCTCGTAAGTTTTACACCGATCTAAATGAATGGATGAGGCACCCCACTACATGATCGCTCATCAGGATTTAGGTTTGATTAGTGGGGTCCATAATTTTCAAATGTGTCAAAAGTTAATCTAATCTAAATGAAAATGGTATGTTAACCATATCCTGCATAATGGATCAATTTGTACTATTTTGATTAGTTGAATATTATGGGTTTTGAGTTATTTGTGGAAAAATATATAACAAAGACCCTACCAATATTTGCACTTACCGGTGGAAATTGAGTTGCAAAGAGAAGTGATTTTTCTCATGTTAGGCAAATGCGCCCCCAAAGACTCCATGTCAGTATGGTGACACGAGATGGTGTTAGGCAAAATATGAAAATGCAAGGACGAAAATATTAGACATTAAGAAATATCTTGACGCTGAGAAGATAAAAATAATCTAGTAAAAAGACAAGCAAATTGGCAATCTGTACACGAAGGCAGACAAACTAAACAAATAAGGGTACCTACGTAGAGAGGGTTTTTCGAGAACAAAAGGAAAAATAGAAAGCGGTGTGGGGGAGTCGCACCATGAGGAATACCTACCTAGAGAGGGACGACATTGGCACGCCAATGCCAGATACGGAGTGTAATTTGAGGGTCTCTCCCAATTTGGAGACTTTTGAGAGGGAGAGAGAGTTTGAGGAAACAAAAGGGGACTGAACAATTTTTTAAGTGGGGGCTGGGCTGATTGGGCTTTAAAGACCTTATGGTCATTTTTCCAATTGGGTGGGGGCTTCAGCCCCTAGAATCCACTATGTGGTCTGCCCCTGGGGAGATGAGTGAAAATTTTGTTTCCAACACAACTTTGCTTTCTCAATTTCTAGGCTTATTGATGAGTGTTAAATATTGCATATTCATCAGTCCGAGTTTTATCTGCATCTCATATGCATATCATTTGCTTTACACGGAGATTTTATCCTTCTAACACATTAACGGATTATCGGATTATCATGCATAAATTTAATTATTTATAACGCATTTTTATGTAATTTCTCTTGTGTAGGTGGAACTCATGACTACCCCAACCTTCCAGCTAGTGTCCTAAGGCATCAAGAAGAGGTTTTAATAAATAAGTTACATGAAGAAATCTTATTGAAGAAATCTTAGGAAGAGTGAAGAATTCCAAAATAAGATGAGAAGACTTTAAGAATAAAAGAAGTCATTTTCTAATACAAAGGAATGGTTGGTATATTAGTTAGAGCTTGGGTTCTTATGAAATAGGTTATGGGTTCAAATCCCAACAATTATATATTTTTTTACATAGAAGATATTTCATTCAATTTAACCGTGAAAGCATCCAGCAACCAATCAAATGGAAGCAATTAGGAGGAAAAAAAATATTTTTGCAAGTTAGTCTTTTAGCAATTTTATTTACCTTCTCTATACTTTTAGATTGTAATTAGAAGCTTATTTGTAACTAATCTAGAGAGAGTGTGTAATTGAAAATCATTAATGAAGATTTGGTGCTCTTTATTGATGTTTAGTGGCTAAAACTCTTGGATTAGGCTCACCTTTTGAAGCTAAGTAATGTGATTAGTTCAATTACTTGTATGTTTTAGTTTAAAATGCATACTTGTGCTTTGATTGATTAGTAGATTTTAGATCTAATTATGCCAATCTCTTTCATTTCTCATGCTCTATCTCTACACTTGATGCTTGGTTAATCTCAATTGATGCTTTGTAATTTGATTAAGTTCTCTCACATAGCATGCTCTAGAGCCCTTATCTTTGATCTTTTGTAGCTTGATTTTGAAGAATTACTAGATGATGATCTAGGATCTTGGCCTTTTGATTTTCTTTACTTTGATCTTCATTATTATATCACCCAATCCAATTAGGCAAGAAATTGCTAATTGTAGATTTTGGAGTTGAATTAGAACATGCATTGTTTGTATTAATTACATACTTAGTGGATTTTGGATTGCTTAATCTTTTCTTTTTATTATTGTTAATTTAAATCCTTATTTGATTTGTTATTTTCACTTCTAGATTGTTAGATACACATCTCACATAACTTGTTTTAAAATCCACACATTTCACACTACATCTTCACCTTAAATTTTCTATTTCCACTACCATTCATCCACTAGTTCAGTGTAGCTTGTTTGATTAACTTAGGCATTATTAAATTCATATTTTAGATTGTTAATTAGTTATTTACATTGCGTAGTTTATTAATTTTATTTTTTAACTTCATTTGTCTATATTAGCTATATCTTAGTTCAACTCTCGTTTAATTGGATTCATTGCTCGTTCCATCCTCTCTCCGTGGGATCGATAATCTGGACTCTTTAGTCATTTACTACTTGACGACACCGTAATCTTGTGGTTAAGTATTGCACATATAAGTGTCGATCACTTATAATAAAATTTGATTCAACTCATAGGGTCAACCTAGCATCATTTTCAAGTGAATTTTAACTCAAATAAAAGCCTATTTAAATACAAAGACAAACTTTATTTTTATTAATATAATGCAACTAAAGTTAAAATGAGTTTGTATATTGGACACAAATCTAATATTATTTATTTAAGTACTTTAGTACTTGGGACTATAGTTCAACCCAACTGATTAACACATTTCTATATGCCATTTTCTTTATTTTTATTTAGTTATATACAATGGCTAAAAAGAACGGGCTAATGGTTGTCTTGGATTCATTTATTTCAAAAGGACAACTTCATTTCAGAAGAATACAAGAACGAGAATAGAGAACTCGATATAGTGTTGGGGCTTTATCTCATATGGTGTTATAAAAAACTACTAGACTTTTTTAACAGCGCTTAAAATTCAGGTGATTTGTATCAGTTTGGCCGTCACTAAAATTCAACTTTCAGGTTATCGTTTTGAATTAAAAAAAATAATATTTTAAGCCCCCCTCTTAAAAAAATCCTGGGTCCACCATTGCATGCTACTTATCTCATAGATTTTACACCAATCTCAGTGGACTGAACTATTGGATTCAAGCTAAAGAAAATTTGAATTCTAAAACCGTTAAAACTTGAGGCTATAAATCAAGGGTTTATCATGATGGGAATTAGATTAACTTGAAATTTATTATATGAGTTGACCCCTTGGATCTTTTCCATGTCCCACCTCATTGATCATTGGAGGGGCACCAGGTGGGGCCACAAGTAGGAGCGGACTTGGTCACCTGAGCTTGGGTGGCCATGGAATTTAAAAAGGACCTTCTTGTTAGTGAAAATTTTTGAAAGTTTTCACATTAGGCCCTCCGACAAATTTTATATTTTCATAGTGGCCCCTTGCCACTGCCCACAGGTAGAGAGAGACGTCAAACGGCAACACGGGCCATGCCCGTTTCGTGCTGGGCTGTGCCGTGCCTCCCGTTTCGGTGTTACACTTACGTCTCTTTATTTTCGGTCTTATACTAAAAATTAAAAACTAAAACATACACACTAAGAAGAGAATGACACATATTTAAGTGGTTCGGTCAAACTCTATCTACTCCACTGAGAAGAGAACCATTTGGATCTTTCCTACTTGAAGTTTTTCAATAGAATTATCTTCAAAACCTTTTTCAATCTTTTTAGAGAATAAAAATATAAAAAAATAAAAACTTTCATATTTATAAATTACAATGAAGAAAAAGTAAAAAATTAGACTTGTAGTCCGCTAATGTATTCGGCTAGATCATGATCTTCAATTTCTTTTAACTCTTGCTTTCTTTTGTTAGCCAACTACCAGTCCCGTAGGCAAACACAATATTCCACTGTTTTTTTAGCTAGATTCGTTATTCTATTATCTACCATACGTCTACCTGCTCTAAAAACCTATTCTGATGCTACATAAAATATTAGAATAGTTTGTAGATCACGAGCCATGGCGGCTAATACCGGTAACATGTTTTCGTGCTGTTTCCACTAAGTTAAAACGTCAAAACTAGATGCATCCTACATCTGTAATATACCGAGTCAAGATGGGAGGATAGCTCCATCACTGTATTACTTGAGCTGGAGCCTCTCCCCGATCTGCTATAAAACAGATCACACCCAACTCCACCTAATTGCTAGAGTTGTTTAGCGGCCATAGTAACCCCTGTCATACCCATTTAGTTACAATAAAATTGAAAAAGGGTTTGTAATTCTATCCTAATATTTGAAAAAGTATCTAAATCTTGGTGGTCCATATTATTATTTATTTCTTCAATAAAAATCTATACACTAGTTAATTTTAACCTAGGATCTAATGCAGCAGTTAAACAAAATGTCAATGGAGCATCTTTCCATTATCTATTAGAATTTTCTTTCATTTTTTTAAGAGGATTTAATCGAAAAAAATACTTAATCCGGACGTGTTATGCAATCAAATACTTTAGCAAGTGGGGCACCAATTAGAGCAATTGGGCTCGATTTTTTTTTTTTTTACCTATTTGGCACATCGTCGGCGCCGACCTCATTTACACTGAATAAGGATGGCGATGACCTTGTCCGCGAAGCCTACATAATCTGATTTCGAGCTTCATTCTTCCCACTTCTCCAAAATCGCAAAGAGGCCATTTCCTTCATTATTGTGTAGCTGCGAAACATGATGACTAGTGTGTTTTTCCACCATTAATGTCACCATTAATTTTCTATCAATCTCCTGTTGCTATTATCAAAGTCTATAGAAATGAGGTAATGAAAAGTTTTCTTTTCACATGATGGAACCTTAGAAATCAATCTCCTCTTTCTATTGACAACGTATAATACATATACTATCATTTAATGCATGGATACATGTTCTCTTTCACTGTATGCTATTTATTATTTATTTCATTGAATATGGTATACTTTGCACAGGAGCCCTATTGACTATTTTGCACTCTTCAATGTAATACATAATGCTACATTGACTTAAATGTCAACAACCGAAGTAATTTATACATAATTAGTTTCTAATAAGGAGAAAAGCGTTTACAAATTTAATCTACAGCCCATGCATTATTGCGTGAGAAGAATAGTCTAAGGTAGCGTTTGGTTCGCTGTAATGAAGGTCGGAATGGAATGATCATTCTAACGGAATGATCATTACCGCGTTTGGTTCGCAAAAAGTGATGAAACGGAATGACCATTACCTCCGGAATCATCATTCTTTTATGTGAGGGAATCATCATTCCATTGGGGAGGGGAAGAAATGACCATTCCATTCATTTTTAACTATTCATTAAGACCAAAATACCCTTGTTTCACATCTACCACTATTATAAAAGAGAAGAACTTGTGTAGGCCCCACCTATATAATAATAATATAATCTATACGTTATTATTATTATTATTATTAAGAACAAAGTGATATAACTTGTGTAGGCCCCACTTAGATATTAATATAATCTATATATATTATTATTATTATCCTTCTAAAAGAGAAGAACTTGGGCCTCACTTATATAATAATAATAAGATTATAAAAGAGAAGAACTTGTGTAGGCCCTACCTATAGAATAATAATATAATCTATACATTATTATTATTATTATTATAAGATTACAAAAGAGAAGAACTTCTGTGGGCCCCACCTATATAATAAAAATATAATCTATACATTATTATTATTATTATTATAAGATTATAAAAGAGAAGAACTTGTGTGGGCCCCACCTATATAATAATAATATAATCTATACATTATTATTATTATTATAGAATTATAAATGAGAAGAACTTGTGTGGGCCGCACCTATTTAATAATAATATAATCTATATATTATTATTATTATTAAGAATAAAATGACATAACTTGTGTGGGCCCCACTTAGATAATAATAATATAATCTATATATTATTATTACCATTCTAAAAGAGAAGAACTTAGGCCCCACTTATATAATAATAATAAGATTATAAAAGAGAAGAACTCGTGTGGGCCCCACCTATAGAATAATAGTATAATCCATACATTAAGAGTCTTGGGTGCAGTGTTGCAACTTTGACTGAGCCAAAGATAAAAATCTAACAAGGGTATTTTGGTCAGTCTTATGTAAATTTTATTCCATTTCGGGACTCATTCCAGTGTACCAAACGCAGGAACATGAATCAAAGTTTTATTACTAGGTTGATTCCTCAGCGTACCAAACGCTGGAATGTAAATGACTATTCCTGCCTCATTCCGTTCTAAACTCATTCCGGTCTCGATTCCATTTCCGCCTACGACCATTCTAGCGAACCAAATGCTGCCTAAGTAATTTATGTTTTTTATGATGTTCTAATTGCATGTCAGACGTTGAGCACCTAATAATCTTTCACTATGACGGTGAGTTTGAATTTGAGCTCAATCGTCCTCAATACAAGGGTGGAAGGCAAAAGTTGAGATATCTTTCGAGCAATGTCACATTGAAAGAGTTGTCCAAAATTGCTTTGGAAGCATCGAGTTGGGCAAAAACTTTTGATGTGATAACTCTAAAGTATCTTTTACACAATGGCAATTATTTTTTCTTGGTATCAATGGTATGTTAAAATTGTCAAGAAGCGAAGCAAAAGGGATATTATTATTCATTTCAAGAAGGCAATGTGATGAAGGCACTTTCCAACACACTCCTAGCAATAGGTATGTTCTGAAGTTAAAACTATATTATAACATTTTCAGCCTGGATCGAAAGTAAATTTTTTTCTCATAACTCTATATTGCAGGTCTATACAGAATGAATGAAACGAGGTCATTCGAGATGCTCCGAGCACTACACTGCCTGATAAGAAATTAAAGGGCGTGCTGCCACCGTCACCTCCACCTTTTAAAGAATTTCTCACAGTCAATATAGAGGAGGATCACGATATCATTGTCTTATTTTGCAAACGATGATGAGTCCATGTTCGAAAGAATCAATGTAGAAATGGTTCATGTGAATGGAAGCGAAAGTGTGCACAGCTTCATAGGTGCTCCCACAACGAATGTGAACGGGAATGGAAGTGTAGCAGCTGCCGAACCAATTAAATAAGGTGTTGAAAGATGTACTACAAGCATAAATGAAGAAGATAACTTTTCAAAAGCTCCCCTCGTGGACACGAAGGTCCCTAATAGTGTCGTGCCCGAAGAAGGGACCGTCTCAGGTAGGGAGATGTGGCTAGGTATGGAGTTTCCTGATCGTGAGGCTTTTAGAAGAGCTATAGCAAAGTACGCAATATACAACAACTTCACCTTGAAACACGAGAGGACTAACATGAAGATGGTCACAGTGAGTTGTAAAGGAGTCGATTGTCCCTGGCGTATACATGCCTCTATGGTAGATTCTGGTCCACACTTCAGAGTTCTAAAGTATAATTCCAAACATTGTTGCTCTAAACCACTTATGGGAATTGCACATCGGCAAGCAACCGCGAAGCTAGTTGCAGAGTTTATTGAAGAGAATGTGCGATGCAATAACGATCTTAGGCCTAAGGAAATCATCAATGAATGTCAGATTGAGTTTGGGACCCGCATTACATATAGGAAAGCCCATATGGCAAAGGAGCTTGCACCGTGCAAAGTGCGTGGATCGTACGAGGAGTCTTTTATGATATTGCCGCTCTATTGCAACGAGCTTTATAGAACCAACCCCAGTTCGTTCACTGCGTTGGACATCAGGAAAGATGACCGATTTAGACGCTTCTTTTGGTCCTTTGGTCCATGCTTAAGGTTATTCTAAACCTCTCTAAGGCCATTGATAACGGTGGATGGATCACAACTTCGTGGCAAATATCCAGGAGTGCTAATGGTGGCTGTAACACATGATGCAAATCATCAACTGTTCCCCATTGCATTTGCTTTTGCTAAAGCGGAGCGGCGTGATAGTTGAAAGTGGTTTCTTGCACACTTGTCCTTGTCGTTGGGTGAGCCAAAAAAATCTGACAATTGTATCCGATTGTAAAAAATGTCTGATTCCGGCAGTATAAGTCATAATGCCAAGCGCAAAGCATTGTTTTTGTTGCCATCATATAGCGGAAAACATAAAGGCGGCTTTCAATGACAACGGAATTATAAGAAAGTTTTGGATCGCCGCGAGGGCATACCGACCTTGTGAGTATGATGCTTACATGGACCACATAAAAAGTGTAGACGAGCGTGCATATAATTACATCCATGTGATCGGCAGTCAGTTCTAGGCAACGGCATTTGCTCATGGACGCATGTATGACATGCTTACCAGCAATGCTACAGTGTGCACAAATAGTCTCCTAAAAGACACCCGAGTGCTCCCGATTACAAAGCAAGTGGAAGAGATATGTGCAGAACTCATGGAGTACTTTCAGAGACGGTCAACTCAAGTACAAAGCATCACTTCACTACTAACTCCATACGTAGGAAAGTACCTAGTTTCAAAGATGGAAGAATCGCGAAGGCTGATGGTACGGGTAGCGGCATTTAATGAATATCAAGTGCAATCTTCAGAGTATGTTGATATAGTTAATCTAGATCGCAGGTCATGCTCGTGCCACAA
Organism: Litsea cubeba; assembly: GCA_012931725.1. Taxonomy (NCBI): domain Eukaryota; kingdom Viridiplantae; phylum Streptophyta; class Magnoliopsida; order Laurales; family Lauraceae; genus Litsea; species Litsea cubeba. The sequence goes on from CM022948.1 coordinate 61,146,852, forward strand.
ATGGGACGTGATTAGGATCCCATGTTGCCATGCTGTTGCCGCCATGAAAGCGCGGAATATGAATCCATATGAGTATTGCGAGCACTGGTACCTCACAAAGCACATACAAGAAGACGTACAGTGATGTCATTCATGCAACCCGTGATAGAAAGCAATGAGAACAACATTTCGTAACCGGGAGAGTCCTCCCACAATTTGGTTAGCAAGCAACCAGGTTAACCAAATAAGAATAGGATCCGAGTTGAAGATCGACATCGCAAGCGAAGAATGACAACTTGTTCGGCTGTAGAGAGAGGGGTCACAACCGTGGGAGCTACAAAAATCCGCCAGTTCAACAATGATGTTGATGGATTTAGTGTTTTGGGGCCGCTGATGTAATATTTTTTGTTTTGAGTATGTTTTTGGATAGTTTTGGTTGTATGCATGTTTATGAGAAGTTTATTAAAATGGCTGTAATGGTTTTCAATGCATTTTTGGATGTTTGTATATAAATTATCATTTCTTTTGAAAAGATGTTTTGCATTTTTGGATGTTTGTGTACAAATTATCATTTCTTTCCTCAAAGATGTTTTGCATTTTTTGATGTTTTTGTATAAATTATCATTTCTTTTGAAAAGAGGTATGGAACCCAATATTTTGTTGTGGAAGATGATGTAATGCGTGTACGCAATGCAATGATTTTTGCATAAAGTACGTGGAGTAGCTCATTACATGGTCGATGATGACCTTAGCTTTGTAAAATAAGGTCACCACCGACGCAGGCTTTCTTTTCTTTTTTTTTTTAATAAAAGTTGTAACTTTTCCAAACGATTTTTGGGAAAAATTCAAAGAATGGGTCGGTGATGACCTTAGCTTTGTAAAATAAGGTCACCACCGACGCAGGCTACCTTCTTTTTTTTTTTTTAATAAAAGTTGTAACTTTTCCAAATAATTTTTGGGAAAAATTCAAAGTATGGGTCGGTGATGACCTTAGCTTTGTAAAATAAGGTCACCACCGACGCAGACTTTCTTTTTTTTCTTTTAACAAAAGTTGTAACTTTTCCAAGCAGTTTTTGGCAAAAATTCTAAGTATAGGTCGGTGATGACCTTAGCTTTGTAAAATAAAGTCACCACCGACGCAGGCTTTTTTTTTTTAACAAAAGTGTTAACTTTTCCAAGCTAATTTTGGCAAAATTTCTAAGTATGGGTCGGTGATGATCTTAGCTTTGTAAAATAAGTCACCACCGACACAAGTTTTTTTTTTTAAAACAAAAGTTGTAACTTTTCCAAGCTAATTTTGGCAAAAATTTTAAGTCTGGGTCGGTGATGACCTTAGCTTTGTAAAAAAAGGTCAGCACCGACGCAGGTATCCTAATTTTTCGACCAAAAGTTGTAACTTTTCCATGAGTCCTCAGGTATTTGAGTGCTACAGCGTCGGTGATGACCTTAGCTTTGTAAAATAAGGTCACCACCGACGTAGGTATCCCACTTTTTCAAGCAAAAGTTGTAACTTTTCCATGCATCCTTATTTATTTTGAGTGCTACAGCGTCGGTGATGACCTAAGCGTTGTAAAATAGGGTCACCACCGACGCATGTATCCTCATTTTTCGACCAAAAGTTGTAACTTTACCATACACTCTCAGGTATTTTTAGTGCTACAGCGTCGGTGATGACCTTATTTAAACAGGAAAAAAAATGAATTGCTGGGACTATGACATTTACATCAAAATACTGGAGCGATGAGTGAGAATTTTGTTTCCAACACAACTATTCTTTTCAATTCTTAGGTTTACAATGGAATGTGATTCAACTCATAGGGTCAACCTAGCATTATTTTCAAGTGATTTTTAACTCAAATCAAAGCCTATTTATATTCAAAGACAAACTTTATTTTTATTAATATAATGCAACTAAAGTTGAAATGGGTTTGAATATTGGACACAAATCTAATCTTATATATTTAAGTACTTTAGTACTTGGGACTATAGTTCAACCTTACTGATTAACACATTTCTTTTTGCCATTTTTTTTATCTTTATTTAGTTATATACAATGGCTAAAAAGAGCGGCAAATGGTTGTCTTGGATTCATTTATTTTAAAAGGACAACTTCATTTTAGAAGGATAAAAAAATGAGAATAGAGAACTTGATATAGTGTTCGTTGGGGCTTTTTCTCATATTTTAAATGCATTCAACATTCTCAGATTGAATAATATCTTATGGACAAGTATCTCAAATAAATCAAGATCTCAGATTAGATCAATGCGAATCTCTTTGCTGTCGTTTGTAGCTGATCTAAGACCGCTAGGCGCTGCACGTTTTGAGCTTTCTTCACGTTTCGTGCATCCATGCAATGTGCTCCCTTTAAGCATGGTCACATCATCATTGTGCTTTTAGATCGCTACTGGATGGGATTCTTGATGCCGATTAATTAATTTGTAACTATGATTTGTTGTCTTGATGTGATTTCTGGGTGTCATGATCACTATACTTTTTTTTCATTGATTACTTTCGGTGTTGTAGTGGGCATGTGTATGGTCATGAATCATGATCCTCCAAGATCAATGGAATTAAAGGCCCATTTTTTTAGAAAGACTTTGATTTCCACTTTCATTACTCTGTGTACAGAACGTGGCATAGTATATATATTGGGGCATTCGGCGATAGGTCCCTCAACATTTCACTTTATGGCCTTAGATCCACAAAAAAAAATCATAAAGTCAAAGGTCCCTCCCACACTTTCACATACCCGAAATATCTAATTTACCCTTTCTTTAAATCATAACCCATGATTGGTGGGATATCCCATAATAATGGCCAACTAACATTTAATTGCCCACGATTAATGGAATCCCCAGATTTTCAAATAAATTCTAAAAACACAAAAAAAAATTCAAAATAACGAAAACAAATTTTAAAAAATGAAATAATTTTGAAAAATGCAATAATTTTTAAAAAAAGCAATATATAATCAAATAACGTAAATAAATTTAAAAAGATGCAAATAAGTTTCAAAATATTCAAATAAATCTCAGAAAATACAAATAAATTTCAAAAGATTCAAATAAATCTCAAAAGATCCAAATAAAATTCTAAAAAATGCAAATAAATTTAAAATAACGAAAATAAATTTTAAAAAATACAATAATTTAAAAAAAATGCAATAAATTTGAAAAGATACAAATAAATTTCAAAAGACACAAATAAACTTAAAAAACGGACATAGATTTCCAAAAATGTCAATAAATTTGCTAAAAAACTCAGATAAATTTTGAAAAAAACTCATATAAATTTACCAAAAACACAAAGAAGTATGACAGAAAACAGATAAATTTGAACAACACTCGGATAAATTTGACAAAAACTCAGATAAATTTGAACAAAACTCAGATAAATTTACCAAAAACTCAGATAAATTTTGAGAAAAAACTCAGATAGATTTACAAAAAACACAAAGAAATATGAAAGAAAATAGATAAATTTGAACAACCCTCAGATAAATATGACAGAAAACAGATAAATTTGAACAACACTCAGATAAATTTGACAGAAAATAGATAAATTTGAAAAAAGCTCAGATAAATTTGACAAAAGAGATAAATAGAGCCAAAGAGCGATCACCGGGGAGACGTCAGTCCTCCACGAAATTCCCCTCTCATCCGTTTATCCATCTCAATCCCTTCTTGTCACCACCTCTGTCGACACCACGCCATTTACATCTTCCATCTCCACTACAGAAAAGTAAAAAAAAAAAAAAAATACAGACCATCATCACTACCCACCCACCATTCTTCTGCTTCTGGACTCATAACCGAGCTGAAGACGGGTCGGGTCAACATGGCCTGGCCCGGAAGTTGGCTTGTGGCAGAACAAAGGGACAAGGGTGATCGGAAATCCCCATCTGATGCGCATCCCAGACCAAATCGTTTTGCTTCTTTGTCATGCACACATGATGGCCACTTTGTTGTTTTTGGTGAAGGAGCTGGGCCCTCACTGCAACCTACTAAAGGTCGCATAATACTCTTTCTCTTAAAAATCAAGGAGAGAATAGATGAAGAAGAATTACAAGAAAGAAAGAGAGAGAAGAAAGCAAGTCCACCTTATAATTATTAAATTATGGTGGCATCATCGAGAGAGAGAGACAAGCTTCTCTTATTTGTATCGGTCAGTATAATACACATAAGCAAAATGATCAAATCTCAAGAGAAAGAAAGGCAGGCATGGTGTGATTCGTGTGTTGGCCCTTCCTTGATTCTCTTCTCCTTCTCGGGTCGGGTCAACATGGCCTGGCCCGGAAGTTGGCTTGCAGCAGAACACAGGGCCAGGGGTGATTGGAAATCCTAATCCCTTGGCGATGCTGTCTCTCTCTCTCCTTGCGCGAATCACGAGGTAGAAACCAACAGCGGCACAAATTCAAACGAATTTTAGATGACTACTTCCAAACGGCCTTGGAAGTAGATGACTAGCTTAGCATGTGAAGCATAACCTGCTCCCATGGCACGCATTTTAGAGGGCTTACGCTATTTTCTCCAACAATTCCAACGATTCTGACGACACTGCTGTTGCTCTTAGGAGAAGTAGAAAGATTGGAACCCTTATCCTTCTGCTTCTCTGCTTCTAATGTTGCTGAGATTCGCAAATTACCATGTTTTCCAACGGTAAGCTAGTCTCTCTCTATACTTCCAAGGCCGTTTGGATTTGGATTTTTCTCTGATATCAGTTTGTTTAGGAAGGAGGGAGGAGGAAGATCGAGAGGATTTAGGAAGGAAGATTTGAAATTTGAAATTTCAAAATTTTATGTCTAAAACGGTTGAGAGGGCAATCTAGTCCAGAAAAATGAGATCATGTGGATACAGGGACCTAAGGCTAGAAAAAGTCTAGCTGAGTGGACCAGAGGCCTTAACAAGTTTTTTGCTTGGACTGGAGGCTGGATACATTCAACTCTAGGGACCTTTTGCTAATTTTGCCTATATTTTATTTGATACACATTGATGGTGACACCTCATGCACTCTACTCTAAAAAATTAACATCATGGTCGGTCCCTAAGTATATTTAAGATGACGTCTGGTCCGCCCAGGATGATGGCACTGATCCAACAAGTTTTGCTAAATTTCTTAGATTTCCAAACATATTCTTTTAAGTACATGTATGGCCGATCACATCAGTAGGTCCCAGATTTTAATGGATTTACTTCTATTATTTTATAAAGGTGGGACTTACCAAAGTTGTGAGTGCCAGTTGCAAACGGTCAAAAAGGCAATATGGGCATTTCTCGTGCACTGCAAGTAATAAACAGAGAGTGCCACTCATGTTCTTTATTTCGGATTTTACCGGAAAATAAATTTTATTTGACCGTTGTACGGAATAATGAAAAGTATTTTTTGCTGTGCATGAGATTATTTATCCTGCCATATTTTTCTTTTCTTTTTTTTTTATTTTTTTTATAAGGGACGATAGCGTCATCCAAAATAAACATGGGTGACGCTAGCGTCATTTTTAGCTATAAATTTTCTGCTCCAAATCCAACTTTTCTTCATCCATTTTCCCTCATCCCTTTTCAGATCTTCTTCTCTACTTCCAGCTACTCCACCATTGGGCAATAAAACATCATTGCAATTAAGTAAAAGTTAAAAAAATTCCGTAAACAGGGATGCATGTAATATGAACGACTCGGGATTGAATAAGGGATGCATGTAATATGAACGACTCGGGATTGAATAATGGAGCGAACCCAGGGTTAAATTCCCTATTGACATTTGGTTGGTCACATTGGACCGTCAATTACCACTAGATTTTACCACTGACAAGATTCAATGCTATTTTGGGAAAGGGTTGAAAATTATTTAGAATTTGAAGTTGATGCCAAGATTCTATTAATGCCCTATGAAATGAAGAAAACAGAGAACCTTCTATGATGCATAGATTAAGAAAGAGAGATTGAAAAAGACAACACACAAACGGTTAAGTGGAGCTTTACCTTTTTGTGGGGTGAATAATCTAGGGCAGTTTTGGAGGAAGAGGACTTCAAGTAAGGATTTAGGGATGTAGTAGGAGAGCCAACTTACAATCCAACAAGTGGGCATCACTTTAATGATCATTGTAGCATTGAGACAGCTAAAGTCCGAATGATACCAGTTGCATTTAGTGTCTGTTTGCTTCATGTAGTTGAATTGCCAAGAATCCAAGACTTTGTATTTCTTTCTCTCCTCTGCTTCTAACTCTGCAGCCATATACAGATAACTCTACTCAAAATTGTTAGATCTATGATTATATGAATGTTTTTTAAGCCAACAACGTTTAAGATGGTCAATGCAAAAAATGGTGGCCCTGATACGTAAAAGCTTAAAAAGACTGCAAAAGAAGGAGAACTAGTCAATCGACACAATAAAATACTTTAATAAGAGTCTAACCAAAATTCAACAAAACCGTTCAATTTATAGTACAGTAAAAATTACTTTTAACTTAATTAAACAAACGATTCTCAATCTTCTCACAGAGTAAACAGTAAAAAGGTTTCCTAAACTCGATCATAGTAACCTCATTCAAACAGTGTCTGAGAATTATCTTGTGAGCATTCAATGCAAATCTCTCCAATCCCGTGTCGAGCTCCCTCCAGAATCAATGAACTGATACAAATAAACAAAATTTGAGAAGGTTAATTTCAACTTAGTATAAATGAGGACAAAACGTCAAACACCATATGTGCGATTCCAATGACAAACTTGAATTTTTGTTTATATGGTTTTGGAACTGTAACCCTAACAAGAACATGACAATAAAATATAGAGCAAAAAATCATAAAGGGGATTTTACTGAAAAAATCCCGAAATGTAGCTATATATCCCGAAAGGTCCTCACAATTTGTATATTACTAATGAGGTCCTTTCGCTAATTTTTTATATTTTTTTATACTTTTTTTTATGAGTGACTATAGCGTCACCATGGGCGACGCGAGCGTCGCTCATCACACCCCATGCGTCGCTCACACCTTCTTCCCTTCTTTTCTTTTCCTTTCTTTCTCTTCTTCCTCCTCCTCTTTCTTTTCCTTTCTTTCTTTCTCTTGCAGCATGAGCTAATCTAGTAGCTTTGGATCAAGGGAGATGGATTCATGTCTACATAGAAAAGTTAACATGAACTCATTTTGTACAAATGAAACTCACAAACTCACAAATGAAGCCATTAATCTTTTTGAACAAATGAAACTCACAAACGTCCCCAATCTAACGCAGGCCAATAGGTTGGACGTTAATGGCGAATAACGCATTGGATCGGTTTGTAGAGGATTGCGGAAGTCCAGGATCCTTTAACTGCACGCTCTTACATATGCTTTACAGAGTTGGGGACCTTTTTGACTTTCTGTCCCATATTCGAAAGTTCCCTTCCTGCTTCCCAAGTTTATGCCAAGAGCACATGGGCTGACCTTCAATTATGGAACGAATGCATAGGTGTTTGAAGCTGTCCTACAATGTGCATCCAATGGCAAACTCATCCATCAGCAATCATATTTGTTTGTTTGCAATGGAGTGGAACAAGGGAGTGAAATAAAATTCTTGAAAAGGTATTTGTGGAGATTGCAAGAAGACAATGTTTGTCGCGATTAGGAAAAGAAAAGAAGGGAAGAAGGTGTGATGAGTGACGTATGGGGTGCGATGAGCGATGCGAGCGTCGCCCATGGTGACGCTATTGTCACTCATAAAAAAATATAAAAAATTAGCGAAAGAACCTCATTAATGATATACAAATTGCGAGGACCTTTCGAAATATATAGTTATATTTCAGATTTTTTTCAGTAAAATCCCCAATCATAAATAACTAGAAATGTACATAAGGCTGATGGAGCAAATTTGTCAAACTGAGGTCCCATTTGGATACCACCCAAAATAACATCTTTTGACATTTTCGTCACTCCGAATGATGATTTGAATCTAAAACTGCCAAAATAAAATAAAATCAAATAAAATCAAATAAAATCATTCGGTTTTGACTCGCAATTTTAGTTCATCCCCAAAAGTAGAAAACTACTAAACAATCAATCGCCAAACAAATGCAACTCAGAAATCAAACCAAAACACAAATTGAACTAAATCTTACAACGGATCGCTCGATTTCATTTGCCACAAAGCCCCATACGACCATCCATTCCTGCAGTAGAGCATCCGAACTTCGAAAGCATATGTCGAAAACAAACAATTTCAGTCTTACCTAAGTAGAAAAGCGGTTTTCCTGCAATCATTTGATAGTTACGAGCTTCAGTTTGTCACTGAATTGACAAAGGAAAAGCAATATTCATCAAACATATCTACGGTTTTTTTTTTTTTTTTTAGCTTAGATTGTAAGCAAACAGAGATTCGATGACAAAAAAACATCATAACAAAAAAAATGAAAAATGATAAAAACACGAAAGAGATCTGAGCAGATCTTAGAGAATGATGAAAAAATCGAAAGAGATCTGAGCAGATTTGTTGAGAGGATCATAAAAAGAAAAAAAATCAAAAAATAAAAAAAAAAATGAAAGAGATCTGAGCAGATCTGACCTTGAAATCGCCTAAATGAAAACCATCAAAATGAAAGAGATCTGAGCAGATCTAACCTTGAAATCGCCTAAATGAAAACCATCAAAATGAAAAAGATCTGAGCAGATCTGACCTTGAAATCGCCTAAGTGAAAACCAACAACATGAAAGAGATCGGTTTTGAAAAGGCAATAGCAAATCTGGTTTCGGATTCGGCTTAAAAATGAGCCATGACCTGGAAACCCACCCAGTAGGTTTTTAGAGACGAGGACCCCTTTCGGTTTTTTTTTATATGTACATTGAAGTTGTCGATATCGACAATTGGTGCGTTTATACTAAAACCGCAAGAGACCCTTTCTTCCCCATTTCTTTTTCTTCCTTTTTCCCTTATCCTCTTCGACAGTGCCTGTCGACACCTCTCCCTTTCGTTGGTCCCAGGCTGCAGTCCCAAGCATCATTTGGGCGCCATCTTTCAAAGCTTATACATTGTTTCCAAGCACATGGAGGTATGTATTATATTCCTTTTGTCTTGTTTTTATTAGGGTTCAAACAGAGCTTTCGGTGATTTTCATTGGATCTAGAATGCGATTTCCTTATTTCCTCATAATTCTTAAATATGAAACCGAATCCCTACATTAAACGAAATCAGAGTTATTTTGTCTGATTAGGTCTGTTGATCGATTAGGTTTTTTGAAAAAAAAATCGGTTGCATTGTTACCACGTTGACACCTGAGTTTTGTGGAAGATGGGTTTCACACCTTTATTGGCATTGCTAGATCTTGGTTTCACACCTCTACTGGCATAGAGATATTTTGGGTCGGTTATACATTTACATACATAGAAAGAGAGATTAAGAATTATATGTACAGATTGTTGATTAAAAATGATTTAGAGAGAGATTAAATAGTCCATGTAATGCTGCTTTTGGTTATTATATTTCTGTTACCAGACCTATACGTTCTGTTGTTCCTCTCTATCCTTAACCATCAATACATTATAATATTGCAAGTAATGCATAAAACTCCAACCATTTTTCATGTTATGTCTCCCTCTAATTTTCTTCATCGGCTCAAATCACATTCCTGGAACCATCCATACTTTTCTCTTAAGATTGAGTAGAAAGTTGGGAATCTAGAATTTGGAGTGGTGGGTCAAACCATGTGGATCGTAAGCCATTGAGGTGTCACAGACAACTTATATATTGCAGGAATATATGCCCAGGTCGTTTATATCCTCTATTTTAGCCTCAGAATGTGGCATTCATGTGTGTCAATGAAGAGGCTTTTGGATTACACAATAGCCACACTATAGGTGGTGGGTGCAATCTGGCACAAAGCTATTGGTGGATGAAGGTTGTTGTGAGAATTTTAGAAATTGCAAATTTTGAAAAATGTTATAAGTTACTACTTGTTCATTTGTGGTGTGGGATTTGTACACCCTCTTCCTCGTTTAAGGAAATGATGCCTCCCTAACTCAAACAAGACAAATGCAAGTTGCTATCACACAAAAAAAAAAAAAAAAAAAGAGAATAGACATAAAAGCATATTTGATGTGATAAAAACTCCCTCCTTTGTCAAAGCAAATGCCTTAAAATTTGCCTCCCTAAGAATATGATGAAAAGTAGCCTCCAATAGACTTAAAATATCATGAACCTCCTCAACTCAATCCGCCAGATGCCGGGGGGGGGGGGGGGGGGGGGGTGTGGGGGATAAAGTATTTCTTGACCCCCATTGAATTGCAGAGAAACAATCAACTTCAATTACTGAATTATAACCGTCCTTAGGATGAGACTCACGACAACCAATCATAAGAGCAAAGAATTCAGTTTCAATACCATTCGAGCATTCCACTTGTATTGAAAATATTCTAACAACGTTCATAGACCAATCTCCAATAACACATCCAATTCATCCACTACTTACAGATTTAATGAAGCTACCATCAAATGTATATGCTTAAGGATTCCAAAATGAGGGCACAACCATGAAACTAGATTGGTATACTTAATAGTCAGACCCCCCCCCCCCCATTAAAATAGCTGCCCAAATACCTGTTAAGTACAAATAAATCAATACCATCAAATTCTCATTTCTTTGGTTTTTCCTTTGAATCAAGGCTATCAATCATAGCATATGATGTGAATGCACCTAATTGTGCCCCACAAAAAATATGATTTGAGCTACAGTTTAGAAACTATGGCAGGATGTTTTTCCGACCCTCTTTCTCTATGGGTGGTTATAACAGTTTTTGCTATAGCTGAATTAAGAGTTCTACTTCTGAGTCCATGTTATAGAGATCTGAACTATTCAAAAGTTCTCACTTGTGTTTACCCAAATGAGATTGAGTTGGATTATGACTAACACATGTGGTATGAGCAGGTTGGCCTTATCATACTGGGTCCATTGCATGGATTTTATAAAGTTTGTGCATACTCCATTTATGGTCAATTGTCCCTATTACACATAGTCTTATTCTCTCTAAATGGATTGTAACAATCTACTATTAAGACACAAAGAAATAAATGAGTAAATATGAATCTCTCCAGTGTCTATATATACATAACTACAAGCCAAAGTTTAACGAGACATTCATTATGTCAAATTTGGTGGCTATATTTTGCATAAGAGTTCTCTCTCTTTTTGTGGTTATGCACCTATAATTTTGAGAAGTTGAAAAGCCATGTTTGTTACTGTGCAGACGATGGAAAATCAGCCCGCTGATGCTCCGAAAGTTCTCCTATATAACCAACAATACCATATATCAGAAGGAATTCGTGCTGGAGAGGTATGAGCATTTCTATAGTGGTTGTCTTTCGTAATTGATAGTTATATCTCTTATTCTTGTTTACATTTGGTGTATGATTCCTAATTGGCCTTGTAAGGATTAATATGTGCAGGAGTTCGGTCGTCTTAGGTGCATTCCAACAAACCCGGATGCAGAAATATGGGGGCTTATAAAAAAACAAAAGGAGTACGTGAGGGCGACAGGTCTCCATCATTTGGCAGATATAAGCCGTATAGTCATAGATCACGCGTTAATAACGGCATTGGTAGAGAGGTAGCAGCCTGAAACGAACACTTTCCATTTTCCATCCGGTGAAGCAACTGTTACGTTGGAAGACATTGCTTACATATACGGCCTACCCATCGATGGAGACCGAGTAACAGGTCGAACTTTCCCAGGGAGGCTAGTGCAATCTGTACGTCAAGAGTTGCTCAGTATTACTCTTCAAAAGAAGGTTGATTACGCCGGTCAGACAATATTGAAATTTAAGTGGTTAGAAAACAATTTCAAGGCTGAAGAACTGGAGAAGAAGAAGAAAAAAAAATACAAGCAATATGAGATTCAGGCTACACGTGCCTACCCATTCTTCTTGGTTTCTGGTCAACTTGTTTATCAAACTTCTGGAGCTCGCGGACCTGCTTATGTTCTTGAATTGTTCAAAGATTTTAAGCCTTACGCATGGGGACCGGCTTGTCTTGCGAATCTTTATAGGATGTTGGCAAACGCTATTCGATGGAATCGGGAGAATATAGATGCAGGGGAGGAAAGGAAGAAGGAACAAGGAGAGGAGGAAGGACACCAACTTCGGACACCCACTGGGCCTCTTCAGTTGTTACAGGAGATTGTTCTCGCTCTTAATAGTTATTTTTCAATTCTGCGTATTAATTCAGCGATATATAATGTTTGTTCACACTTTGTAATGGTGCAGCTCTGAGCCTATACGAGGATGTCAATCGGGCGGTGTCCTAAACCGGCAGATAGTTGGAAGAAGGATATATAGTTCCCATTGTTTAAGACCTGGCAGAAGAGGCTTGATGAACACCCAGCTCTTGCAACAGTGAAAGAAGTGAGAAAACAATTGAACAATCTGAAGACTGATGGGGTAATGGATTGAATTTTTTTCAAAATCCTGATGTTTTATAGTTTTTTTTAACATACTACATTGTTTGTACAAACTTGCTATTCATTCCTAACTCATGTTGTATGCAGTTCAATTGGAGACCCTATCATGTTTACGGGAAAAAGCTTGAAGAGAAGGTACGGAAAGTTGATCGTGCTCTATTCTCGTCGTCCACCGTCCTCGTCTATTATTGGATCGTGGAACGACACAATGCATGGCGTGTTATGAAACAGTTTGGCTTCAAACAGTTAGTGCCACCGCCATTCAATATGCCATTCGTCAGACGAGAACGAACATGGTATGTTGTTGTTGATTACAGCACGCTGGTGGACGAGGAGGTAGATTCATTATGGAATGCTAGAACAGAACTGGTTTTAAAAGGGGATAAGTGTAAGGAGAAAGTCCATTCCGAGGAGTATTTGTCGTGGTATGGTGAAAACTCGCTATTGTATATTGGGAGGTCAGCTCAGATGGAGCATGCGAATGTAGGCCAGCCAGAGGAGATCGCCAAATCGGAAGCTCTCACCATCCCACAGAAGCATGTATGGCTCAAAAGTGTGCATTTAAGTTACTGCATGAAACAATGATTTACACTACTAGAAAAAAGGCATTTTATATCGGCTAAAAACCGATATAAAAGACCTATAATATCGGTTTTTGAGTGAGCTTCAAACCGATATAACTGCCCCCGATATAAAAGATAAACGTAACCGATATAATAAGTGTAATATTTCATATCGGTTAAGCCTAAAGCGATGTAATATTCATATGTATTTATATCATAAATTATTATAAAACCGATATAACTTAGAGCCAAACCGATATAACTTATAACCGAACCGACATAATTTATAGCCAAACCGATATAACTTATAGCCAAACCGATATAATTAATATATATTATATCGGTTTCATATGGTTTTTTATATCGGTTTCATAATAACCGATATAATTGATTAAGAATAACCGATATAAAAAATATGTAATTGGTTTGTTATATCGGTTTCATATGGTTTATTATATCGGTTTCATTAAAAACCGATATAATTTCACAAATTTTTTTTTTTTAATATCAAAAGAACCTGCTGTACCACGACAAAAAAACCTACAATATACCTCAAAATACTAACATCTAAACAACAAAAACCTTTGTATATATATAAACAAATTAATTTCTATGTACATATATACACATGCAAGTATAGTATAAATTAAATATACGCCTCAAGATCAAATAAAAATTCGGCAGAGCCTCCTTTGTATTTTTGACATTTCAAAAACATAAACCCTGTCATAACCTGAAAATCAATATCAACCTTTCCAAGATATATATAATTTTACATATTCTGATCGAAAACCAAAACTTGCATATATAACATCACCACACCAAATTCTAATTATTTGTAAATACTATCAAATTTTGTCTACAGTATGAACTCTGCAGATTCTACCTATAAAAAACATGAGCAGGAAAGAACTATCGGGAATCACTAGTAAGAAATGAAAATGGAAACAAATGCAACAAAACATCACTTCTAACAGAAACAACACAAGAATTTTCAATCACTACTAAACAACAAAAACCTTTGTATATATATAAACAAATTAATTTCTATGTACATATATACACATGCATGTATAATATAGATAGTTCATTCACTTCTATGTACTGTACAACTTAACAAGCTAAGTTAAACTAAAGCAAGAACAACAAAATCATGTATTGAGAACTACATGCATAATGCCCCCATGTAACGGCCACTTCCCCGCTTAGTCCACAATCATAACTAATAATTAATATAAAGCTTGACTAGACAAATCTCTATGGAATATTGTATATATATAGTATCTGCATTGTCTTCCATGGGATGTACAAAAAATTGAACTATATATAAACAAAAAAACCAAAAGTATGTATACATGTATATACTATGTAGCACATGATGCCTCCGTGTACCGCTGCTTCCTCGATTAGTTCTCCAATGAAAAATGGACCTACAAGGCATAAATCACTTCATCAATTAATACTTTGCAAGAGAAGCCTAGCTAATATATATATATATATATGCTTCCCATCTGATCATGCATGAAGAACTATACAGTAAAATGAGATTTCCTGGTAAAAACAGCCACCATATGCAATCAATTAAACACAGCTTAAACGAAATAAAGTGGTTCATAGAAATTTCAAAATTTCGGCAGAGTCTCCCCTGTACATGTGACATGTAATTTTTTTTTTACAACCTGCTAGTACCTGTACATGACAAAAAAAAAAACACTTCATATAAACAACCCAATGCTCCAACACACTAAAAGTCATTCACCACTACTTCATCATTCATACACCATCCAACCATAGCACTTCAATGCCCCAACACACATAAAAAGATGCACAAAAAAAACTTATGTTCATTCATTTCTATATCCAACACCATGTGATTATTCCAATGATGTTTTTCTTAAGAAACAAAATGATTTGATTAGCTGCACATAACAATATACCAATGATGTTTTTCAGCTTATTACATATGGTTGATCCCATCTCTTGAGGACCACAACAACATCACAGCACATCCATGATACTATATTGCACAAAATCTCAGACATCAGATGCCTCTCATAAGTGCACATATGAATTCAGTGTTGAGATTCTGCACTTTTCACTATATCAACGTCAAAGCAAGAGAAGCAATGGAGAAACTTGAAAACTTTAAATGCATGCAAAAGGGAAATCAGTATAGAAGGACTTACAAGTAGCAGAAGCACATAAACCAGGCAGGTTGTTGATGTCAAGCTAAGAAAGCAACTCCACATGACAACAAACAATGTTGTAGGACCCAGATAGATCAAGGACCTACAACCCCTGACAAAACTTGTGTGCCCAAAAATATATTCTTCTGAGATAGAAACCATTTCCATCCTTGTTTGAACAGCCCTATATCTTCCATAGCAAAGCCTAACACGACAAACACTTGCTACTTCCAATAATTCAGCCTCAGTATCCCCTTAAATGGTTTTCCTTCACATTCTCAGCTGTGCCATCCACATCTTCCACCTGGAAACCAAGATTCAGACATACTCAATTCAATTGGATAAATGTAGGCTACACATCTCACTTTTAAACTGATTCTACAATGAATTTCCTGGGACAAATCTAAACCAACTAAAGCATCCATAACGGCGTCTAGTCGATTACAAAACATTAAAAATACGCAATGTTGCAAAACAAAAGATATTACCAGCCATTTGAACAGTGTTTCTTCATATGTTGGCACACACCAACATCCCACCTCTGTAGTAAAAGAATGGCACACACCAACATCCCACCTCTGCAATAAAAGAAAAAAAAAGGAACATAAAACAAAGCCATCAGTGGGTTCACAAGTGTGTGTGAACTTAAATAGCTTAAAAGAAGTATTCCATAGATAGGATCCTATAGAGAAGGGTTCTACAAATATTGTTTCTACTGAAAATGAACTAACGGTAGCACTAGGAGCAGCCAAAACTTGAAACACCCCAATGCCAGCAAAACCTCTTAACAATCCCCACCAAATATGGCAGCTTGGGCCAGGTTACCCATTTTATGTTTATTTGTAAATTAAAAAGCTACTACACCAACATGCATTCATGACAATATAGAGGCAAAAGCATAGAATGTACCTATTCTCCATTGTTGATAAAATCTAAAATGTATTCAACTAACTCCAAACGTAAATCATTAAGCTCCTCGTCGCCATATGTCGCTGCCTCCCCAAGTTCTGTATTCATTGCTCACCTTCACCAATTCCCAAGTCGGATTTCCTTTAACTCTTTTTCCCATTTCCATAGCTGCAACTTTCATCGCACTTCACACAACAATATCCATTAAGACTTAGTATTTTAAAAGAGAAGCCTTGAAAACAGATGAACAAGAAGAATTAATGAACTACTCACTCATTCACTATGAACTTTACATTCAAGTCAACAACCTTTCGTACCAAGGAGTCCAACCAGAACACTTCCATTGATGTCATATCAATGACTAATAGAAGCCAATGACCCCTAAATCCATAAAAGCGGACAGATTAAATGACACAAGTGGATATAAAATGACTACTAAGATAAATTGAAGACAAGTGAAAATATACTACACCCTTACATGGTGGAGTATGGAACAAAAATTAGTTGGTCCTTTTTTGCAATTTTTATTCTCTTTATCATGTTGCGTTTCATCTCTTCTTTGTCTCCAAAATCATTGAAATGTGCAGGATGGGAAAATCCATATCTTGCTCGAGAATTTTCAAATCGATCATAGAGAAACCTAAAGAAATAAGGTAAATAAAATTGTCATTAACATCAAATATATTAAAGACTGATAGTTCTTAGGAAAAGACAAATAGTTTACCTTTGGTATGCAGTCATAGAGTTAACCTCTAGCTTCTTCATGTTACAAAGATCTAACAAATCAGATTTTAAGAAATAATTGAATTCTATATCTTCTTCAAATACCCCCTTCTCAAGTGGAATACTTATCTGACTTGATTTCATCATCTTTTCTATAATCTTGCCAAACTTTTGGAGCTGACTTGCCCCTTCACCATTAGTTGCATCACCATTAGCTACAGAAGAGTCATCAACCACACTCTACATGGGAATCCAAATTAAAATGAAAAAGTTAATTACGGTAGTTTAACTTAAGCATAACTAATAAGAGTTGGAAAATACACTTTACCTTATCACCTAATATCACCCATTTTTCAGGCCAAGCCACAAATGAGTTGTGTGCATCTAAAATAGTGGTCAAAATACCACGTACAGGTATAGGAAGAGGGGAATCAGGACACAATACACAATCAATCGACACTCGTACATTGTGCTCCCCTAAAGAAATATTGTGAATTTTTTCCAAAGGTCCAGTCTTCCCATAAACCTTTCCTTTCGCAACAATCTTGTCCTTCGATCCCAAAGCCAATCTACAATTTTGCGGGGAACTAAGAATATTTGATGATGTCTTGTTCACTTTTGAAGGACCACCATCTTCAAGCTGCATGTTATAAGAGTTAAATACGAATTCATATGGTTATTAAGCAATGCATATAGTTAGGTCCCTTAGTTAAGAAATCATGTATTCAACATAATCCACCAAAACAACAAAAAACTGTGGTTTGGTAAACTACCTGTTGACCTCTTAAAACACCGCTACTATTGGATGCAATATTTTCTGAATGGGGAGAGTTCTGATATGTCTCTTTATCCTTCACAATTTGTTCTAAAATTCTCACCCTTTCTTGAGATTCATGTAACTGGGCCAACAACTCCTCATTATACTTCTTTATTCTGCGTTTTGGTATTTTAAAATAGGCCAATGGAGTGACATGCTTCCCTTCCCCTCTAACTCGTCCACAATGCTCCGGGGTACCCAAAGCCATAGTAAGAACATCATTGCTCCCCTCAGTCATTATAGCCCCCTCATTTACTTTCTTTTTCAGATCATCCTACAATAACCATGACACCAATGAATCCGAGCCATATGTATACAGCTAATATTCAAATACCTTGATGCATGGTCATGCAAGGCACTTAGGGAGTATACTAGACCTCCAAGTTATAGTGAAGACGTATGATGCCTCGCATCTACCTTGGGCACTATTACAAAAAGTCTAAAACAACTTACAATTTTTCTGAGAATGAAAACTTACAATTTTTCCTACTACTTCCCTTGTGGAATCATTTGAATATTCCCCGTTTTTGTTTTGATGAGCCAATTTCCATTTGACACTCCTATCTTCATGATCAACGAAAATGCCTGTCTCTATGGATTTTTTTTTCTATACATGAAATATGAAAACACAATTAAACATCTAAGTTAGTTTAGTTCAACCATAAGAAACTATTTAAAATAGTTCTATACTAATTGTACTTACAATATCTTCTTCAAGACCTGCATAGCCTGATCTGCTTAGTCGGTGTGTATACACATTATTGGACTGCCTTTTAGATTGTAAAATGTTTAACTCCTTAAAATTACAAAGAAGAAAAGACATTAACATACATACATCAGCATATAAGACAGTGAGTGTCATGGGTGCAGCGGTGTGCTCAATGCTGTGTGAGTGAGTGCAATGGTGCGCTGAGTGGACTTTAATTGTGCTGAAGTTGATGAACCAGTAACAAAATGTTCAATAAAATAAAAGTCTAAAATAGAAGTAGATATATACCTGAAACTCTGGGGTCAACCTTGATTGCACAAATTCAGTCCAAACTAATTTGTCGATAAACTTATACTTTGTAGGTGGCTCCACAAGTAGTTCGGGATTATCTTTGAATGGAAGTATATACTTAGTAGTCAGAGTTGTCTTGAACGTCCTCCACTTGAGGCCAATATCAGATATAACTTGAGCTCTCGTACTTTCATCCAACACAAATCTCGTCTATACCAAATGAATTAAATGGTTAGCGATTTCACGTAATATTTTCATGCCAATTAATACAAATAGCTTAGTATACAGATAGCTTAGTAACAGGGCCAATGACAAATAATAGGAAAGCACATATTTATTTACCTTCATTGTAGCCCATAAATCTCTTTCCAGCTGCCCTTCCCTAAGATCTTTCAATTTACGCCAATCACTAAATGCGTTAAGTGGAACCATCACTCTTGGCAAAGCCCCTTCGTAACCAGCTATTTTCCTGCGTACTTCTTTTGGTGTAGGCCTACCCTTTTGATCATACTCAACAGTAATTACATTTCCATCCCAATTCTTGGTCAACTCAAGCATTAAAGTTGTCCCCCTATCTTTCCTTTTCTTTTGAATGCGGGGTTGACCAACATTACTTATGTTGTCCTGTGATTCACCATTCCTTTCTGGATCCATTACTAGCTGTGAAAAAAAAAAACATACAAATCAATAAATGCTTGAGACTATACAAACATAGCATGCTAACACTATCACTAAGTGTGACATCAGTTCAATTAGACTATATATGCTTCTGTCAAACAAGTACATAAAGGAATATTTAGCAATAAGAAACACTTACACAAAATAAACAATTATACTACATTTTCAAATATCAATGTCGGTCCAAGTCCCCTCAGCATCTTCACGCATGTACATTGCCTCAGATTCATTTATAGCATCCAATGGTTCATCATATTGCATTACTTCAGGACGAGTTTGATCTTCAATGCCAACATCAAAGAGGACTTCTTCATTGTCATCAACATTATAGGTTCTTTCAGGAGTTGCTAGAGCAATGGACCATTTATGATTGACTGGATCAGGTACATAGAAGACTTTCTTTGCTTGAGAGGGTAAAATGAAAGAATCAGATTTATACCCAATTCTAGCAAGATCAACTATGGTGAATCCCAGCTCATCTACCTTAAATCCATTCTTGTTGTCAACCCAATCACACTTGAACAATGGGATTTTGAAATGACTATAATCAATCAACCATATTTCCACAATAACACCATAGTACCTTGATTCGCAGAAAACAGGATTATTATTTTTTTGCACTAGACACGTTCATCGCCATGGCCACTAGACTTACACCACTATTCTGAGTGACATGTGAAGCATCACGATCCTTTGTGGTAAAATGACAACCATTAATGGTATAACTATGATATTTCATAACATGTATACGAGGACCTTGTGATACCCATCTCAAGATTTCTGAGATGTTACCGGTGACACGCCGATCTTCAAAAACCTGTGTTCCTAAGAAAATTAGTCACATTTAGTAAATAGACACAACACAAGTCTTACGGTTGACAATTGTTACCTCATTTTTTAGCCAAGAACTAAAAGAATGGTTATGTTCATCTTGTAACCATTTCTGAACTTTGGACTGCCGAGGAAATGTTTTCTTTAGGTGGTTCATGTGTCTCCTGCATAGTTTTCCATATGAACCGCATGTTAGCTCTAAAACTAGTGTAATGCTTTAATTTGTAAGTCAAGAAGTTAAAATATAATTACTCAATATAGGGTTGAACAACACTTGTGTTGTGCAATACATAGCAATGTGCTTGCTCTAAGGACTTAGCATCAACTTCAACGAAATCACCTCCTGGAGGATTCTTTCCAGTCACAATTTCAGGGTAAGTTTTATCTTCAGATGGTGGAATTCCAACTGCATCCAATCCAGAGAAGTGCTCACTACAAAATTCAACCGCTTCCTCCGCAATATAACACTCTGCCATGCAACCTTCTGGACGGTATCGATTTCTTACTTGACCTTTTAAAACCGACATATACGTAAAACATAGTAAACCATTGATTACTTAAATAATTTGAATTAGTAAATTGTACTTGAAGAATATTTAAAGTTATTAATACCTCTCAAATCCATACATCCATCGCAAACAAACAGGGCCCCCAATCTGGACTTCTCGAACGAGATGGACGGTTAAATGAACCATAATATCAAAGAATGATGGTGGAAAATATTTTTCTAGCAAACACAAGGTGACCACCAGATTCTTCTGAACTTCAAGCAATCGAGGTACATCTACTACCTTCGCACATAATTCATTAAAAAATGAGCAAAATCTGATTAGTACAACTCTCACATGTTTTGGTAGCACAGATCGTATAGCAACAGGAAGTAATTGCTGCATCAACACATGGCAATCATGAGATTTCATAGCCCCCAACTTTAAGTCTTGCATAGAAACCAATGCTCTGAAATTTGATGAGTATCCATCTGGAACTTTTAACTTATGCAATGTTTCACACACACTGAATTTCTCTTCTTTGGATAATGAGAAACAAGCTGGCGGTAAGTACGCTCTATTTTGACTTACATCAGGTGCCAGTTCATCCCTTAAACCCATATCCTGCAAATCAAGGCGACTATTCAATCCATCCTTTGTTTTACCTGGAATATTCAGCAAGGTTCCAATAAGACTCTCACAAACATTTTTCTCTATGTGCATCACATCCAAGTTGTGTCGTAGAAGCAAGTGTTCCCAGTAGTCGAGGTTAAAGAAAATTGACTTCTTCTTCCAACAAATTCTAGCACCATCATCACTAACATCTTCCACTCGCTTCCTTTTTAATGAGGTCAATTTTTTTGATTTTTTATTCTTTTTCTTGGGCTTCTCTTTTGGTACTGGTTTCCCCCACAAGGTTTTGATTCCATTAACCTTTTCTGCCACTTCTTCACCAGTCAAAGGAATTGGTGCTGATCGAAACTCTTGCTCACCATTAAATGCTTTTTTTTGTTTCCGAAAGGGATGATCTTCTGGAAGGAACCTTCGATGGGCCATGTATACATTCTTCCTCGAATGTTTTAATCTGCATGATTGTGTCTCTTCGCCACATATGGGGCAACCATGATAGCCTTTTACAACACAACCAGACAAATTACCATATGCAGGGAAATCATTAATGGTCCACAACAACACTGCTTTCAATGTAAAAACCTCTTGTCGGTAAGCATCATGAGCTTTAACCCCTGTATCCCATAGTGTTTTCAAGTCATCGATTAATGGTTCTAGGTAAACATCGATGTCGTTTCCAGGTTGTCGTGGACCCGATATCAACATCGTTAACATCACAAATTTTATTTTCATGTATAACCAAGGCGGGAGATTGTAAGTGACTAACATTACTGGCCAACAACTATACTTGCTGCTCATCGAACCATGCGGATTGACCCCATCTGCTGAAAGTGCTAAGCGCAAATTTCTTGGCTCTTGTGCAAACTCTGGCCATTTATCATCTACCAACTTCCATGCGGGGGAGTCAGCTGGGTGGCGTAACTTATCGTCAACCATTCTCTCATCAGCGTGCCAAGTCATCTGTTTTGATGTCTGTACCGACTGAAATAATTTCTTAAACCTAGGGATAGGTGGAAAATACCATAGAACTTTTGCCGGCACCCCCTTACGTTGCTCAGTCATGTCCTTATTCACTCTGTATCTTGACTCACCACAAGTAGGGCAACTAGTTTTATTCTCATTATCAGATCCCTTTCTATAAAGCACGCAATCATTCGGACATGCATCAATCTTCTCATAGCTCATCCCATACACAGACAATGTCTTTTTAACCTCTCTCATACTTCGGGGCAGTAAATTATTATCGTCGGGTAGCATGTCTCCAATGATTTTCAACAACCGTGAAAAGCTTATGTCAGACCACCCACTCCTCGCTTTCTCATTAAACAATGTAACTACTGCAGATAATTTGGTAAACTTTAGACAACCTTTGTATAAAGGTTCCTCAGCCTCAGCAAGAATTTTTTGAAACTTTTCAGGATTAGATGAATACTGGTCACAAGCGGTCTGAGCCAATTTTAATGAGCTTGCAGCATCATCTGGGGGTGTAGTATCATCTGGGACATCACTCTCAAAATGGTGTTGGGTGGACCTATTTAAAGGCACACTTGAGGGAGCTTCAACAGGAGATGCTTCTCCATGCCATATCCACCTAGTATAACTTCGATCGATACCATGGAAAAACAGATGGTACTCAACATCCTTAGCTACAAATTTATTGAGATTCCCACATGTTTTGCATGGACATGGCATGGGATTAAGTTCACCAAACTTCTTTTGGCAAACATCAAAAAACTTTCAACCCCTTCCCCGTATGCAATAGAAAACCGATTCAATGACATCCAAGACTTGTCCATTTCTGTATAGCCCAATAAAATGCTAGAGACAAGCAATCCCAAATCAAGACTTGTCCACTTACTGGATTGTCAAATTGATTGGCACCACCTTAAATGAAGCTGAAACTATATCTGTAGGTGGACGTCCCACGCATTCAACAAGCTGAGACAGAGCAATCCCAAATCAAGATGCAGCTGAATAGATTATCAAAACTAAGGTTTAATAAAAAAGAATGAGAAATAAAAAGAAGAAGACAATTTCAAGCAAGGAATTGATTATGGCAGACCTTTATGATTATGACAATTTTAGAGGATTTATATATAAATGTCTAAAATGAACAAAGGCCAGAATGTTGTGCCAAACGCCTCTATCCACTTTAGGCATTTAGACAAATAGTGGCCGGAAATAGGGATGCCAAACATGGGCTTAGAAAGGAAAGCCACGGCTCTCTGAAATGGGCACGGTGGTTGCACATTTTGCCAGCCTAACAAGTGTAAGAGACAGTTCCTCTCCTGTGAATATGCTCTCACAGGGTCTTACCCACTCATTAAAACCCAAAATGGTCAATTTCATGTCTAACATCTTCATAGATTTACAGATGGATGATAATTGTACGTGTTAAACGAACCTTCCCACGTTTACTTCAGTAAAAACAGTAACATGATGTATGCAAATTTTATAAATGTCTCTCGTTTTCACATTCCATACGTAAAAGAACAACCCAACCCACTAATGATGGATTCAATTCTTACGATATGAGCTGATTCGCTCCTGAAGCTGCAGATGATGGCTGATAACTCGAGTTCATGAGACCAGCAATACCGATCTGCTGCCGGTACATGTTCAATATCGTGTATCTCACTATATTGCCATTATTTATTCTCTATATATAAATCAATGGCATCCATACCCAACCAGGACCTGGACCAGGACCAGATCATAGAAATCTAAAACTAGATTTTTGCTGTCAGGGTCTTACAACGCATTTTAGCAATCAGGGTTGGTTGATGTCCCTAGATGGACAGGGTGCGATCTAGCCAATGTTAGCTCATCACAACTTTTAGAGCCAGTCCCGTTTCCACCTTGTAAACCTATCCATTACAGGTGCTTTTCATTTCAATATCCATTCTCTCTTGAATGGGGAGCAAAGACTCGATTCCTCGCGGTGCATGGACAGCATAGGACACCTGCAGGGAGAACGTAATCGTAATCTTTTTTTCTACGACGCAATTTCACCTATGAGAGAACACTCCATTTGATAAAGGAGTATAAACACAATGAAACATGAATGAACAATGATGTAAGAATAGCAGAGTTATAAGGTTTACTCAGGAGGAAAGTAACTATAGACACATTTGATCTCCAATCCACAGGTCCCCGAAAAAAGCTATTTAGTAGACATCTGCTTATGTGTCCAATCACTCAGAGCATATAGTATTGGTAACTTATCATAAGTTCTCTTAATCCCCAATGGAGGAACCCACCTCCTGATCATGTTGATAACCAACCTCTGGTTACCCGACACAATCTAGGAATTGGGGAATTCACGGAAACTATAGAGAGATTCCCCAATCTCTCTATAGTGGTAAGGAAAATCTGCACAAGAATAGGTTAATTTGAGAAGAAGCCAAGTTATATAACATCAGAGAAGCATCCATTTCATCAAAACCAGACAAATCGATAAATACAGAGCTCATTACATTACATCAACATCTAAACCTATCAAAACCCCAATCTGATAAAGGAAATCACACACACACAAAAACTAACCCTAAAACCCAATCAATGCAAACAACAATCTTCAAAATGCATCTTGTAATGCATCAAAAAAAAACAAATCAGAGAACAGAATTCAAGAGAGACAGAGGGAGAGATTGATCAAAATACCTGCTTTCGATCATAGGATCTGTGCATCACCACGGATAAGATCAAGAGAACAAAAGATTGGGTTTTTTCTTGATCATGTAGGAGAAGCAATAGCTAGAGAGAGATAGAAAGGGGAGAGAGTGATAACTGACAAGTGAGAAGCATATAGCGTACAGAAGAAGCTTTATAAGTATTAATGGTCTTGCGACGCGGAAGCTCCCTGCCGTACGAAAGGTCTCACAATGAGAAAAAATAGTGAAAAAACGCCAGGAAAATAAAGGCGGTTTAGGAAGCATTCAAACCAGAGACCTACGTTTGGTGAATTTTTAGGGTTTATATAAATGACGAAATGCATAGGAAAAGGAAGAAAACAACATACCTGCGAATCGTCTTGAAGGCGAGATGAAGGAGAAGAAGAAGATACCATGTGAAGCGCTGCCAATACAGGGAATGAAGAAACCAGATAGATGAGGAAGAAACCAGGAGAAGAACGAAAAGATGGGAAGTGGAGATGGATATATTAGAGGCGTGCTTGAGAAATCGATGTGTAGTGTGTTTGAGAAAAATAAAAAAAAAGATTGCAGAAGGCGGGAGGGAAAGAGGGGAGAAGAGGCGCGCGCGGGATAGGAAAAAGAGGGATGGGGCGATTATTTTAGGGTAGGGATCATATTATATCGGTTTAACTAACAACCGATGTTAATGAACTTTTAAAACCGATATAAAATCAGCAATTAATATCACATTTTTGGCAACCGATATTATATATACTGATTATTACTTCGGTTTATATACAATCGATATAAATAATTATTAACCGATATAAAAAACCTTAAGTGAGGATATTATATCGGTTGTATTAAAAACCGATATAGGGCTGTTTTGCAACCGATATAAAATACCTTTTTTCTAGTAGTGTTAAGTAATCTTTTATGCGATCTTAACATTTGCTTCGCTTGTCGGCACTGGTAAGTAACTATTGGTGTGTTTTTGTTTTCAGGCAGAGGATTTGGTGGGTCGTTTAGAGCGATCTTGTGATCGAGCGGAGCGCCGGAAAGTGTCTATTGATAAGCTCACCGCATCAATACGAAAGAAACTGTCAAAGTTTAAGGGTGCCTTTGGGACAAACTTTGATGACTTCTCAATGGGTGGGTGCAGTAGCTCGCAGTCCGACGATGAAGATATGAAGAAGAAAATTACAATAACGTTTAAGCATCGGAAAAGAGCTGCTGTTAAGAGTCCGGGAAAAAAGAAAAGTAGCAAAAGGACTACCGCACCAGTATTCGAGCCCAAAATACAGTTCGCATTGGAGGGTTCTGGTAGTAGGCCTCTGTCTCCCACCCTATCCCCAAATTTTGAAGGCCTAGGTACCCCCCAAGTCAGTAGAACGTTGTTCACCTCTCCAGTCCCAGTCTCAAGCGAGTCCGCTTTGGTTGTTTCAACCCAATTCACTTTCGCTACACTCGATTCACTTGTGTAGAGGATCAAACGGCTCCCGCAGATGCGGAAAGTACCATTGAAGTTTGAAGATTACGATCATTCTATAGTTCAAAGCAATTATGTGCTTTCTGAGCTTGATAAGTTTTTTCTCAATGGTTTCAAAGAATACTGCGAGGAGAGGTAAGAAAACTAATCTCAATAACCTTTTTTAAATGTGGATTAACTACCGGTGCATTTAATGGGATTAATGATGATTCATTACAGGAAGGATGAGTTGGATAGTATCTGCACAATGATCCCAAGCTCAGACCTGAAAATAGTGCTTGATGATGGAACATGGATGGACACTAACGTAATGTATTACTATTTTGAAATATTGAGGGATGAATGTGATTCATGTTTCATTGCTGACCCAAGCGTGTGTGTAAGTATTAACTGATTTAAACAGACTGCATACTAGTAATGTCAAGCTGTAAGCTCTGGCTGACTAATTTTTTGTGAACGGATGCAGAGTTGGTGGTCGGATGGTTCTGATTCTGCCGTCGAAGCTGTATTTGGGAAGCATGGACATAGGGTGATGGACGCAAGGGAAGCACGCACTCTGATTTTTGTAGTCCATCACAGATCACATTTCACTTTGTTGGTCGGATATGTCGACCAGAGACGATGGGAGTTCTACAATAGCATGGCTGGTGATCGTCGATCGGTAAAACATGCATCGAAATTTGTATGTTACCTCTCCTTACGCATTGATATATTCGTGTTCTGATTCGTTACACTCTTCAATGCCACGTATATGAATTTCTGCCTTAATATAAGAGTGAATTGTGAATGACTATCGCAGGTGGCATGGTTGAATGAAAGGTACAACGATTTCGGGTGGTCGGATCCGTATCTATGGAGTTGGCTAGTAAAGACAGACATCACTCATCAGCAGAATGAAAATGATTGTGGAATCTTTGCATTAGCCTTCACGGAACACTGTGTGCACTGCCGCAACATCAATTTCACTCAAGAAGATATCCCCTACTTTCGCAGCAAAATTGTCGTAGAGATATTCAAGCGGAGCTGGACTTTGAATGCCAACAGACTGGGCTTGACTGACTTGAGTGATTTCATATGATGCCAGTTGTCTATTGTGTGTCTATGGGGTTGTGAATATAATGTAACTGATTGTTATCATAGGGGAGAAGTGTATATTTCCTTTTGTTATGATTTGGGAGATTTTAATACTACTGACTATGTTTGTTGAATGATGGATGTCTGTATCTGTTAGCAATATACAATGTTGAACAGACTATATTTCAGAAAATTGCCTTTTGTGCATATTTGTTCTATACCTTTGACTAAGAATTCAATGGTGAATGGCTTGTTTGATTGTGTACAGCTTTTAAATGGAATCACAGTGTTGTAAGTAGTGCACTGAATTAATAGTTGTAACTATGAAAATGCTGTAAGTGAAAAAAGTTATCGATATAGACAACTCGTAGTTGTCGCTATCGACTGGTTTCATCAGTGCACTGAATTAATAGTTGTAACTATGAAAATGCTGTAAGTGTAAAAAGTTATCGATATAGACAACTCGTAGTTGTCGCTATCGACTGGTTTCATCAGTGCACTGAATTAATAGTTGTAACTATGAAAATGTTGTAAGTGTAAAAAGTTATCGATATAGACAACTCGTAGTTGTCGCTATCAACTAGTATCATCAGTGCACTGAATTAATAGTTGTAAATTGTAATTTGCTGTTAGTGTAAAAAGTTGTCGATATAGACAACTCGTAGTTGTCGCTATCGACTATTATCATCAGTGCACTGAATTAATAGTTGTAAATTGTAATTTGCTGTTAGTGGCAAAAGTTGTCGATATAGATGACTCGTAGTTGTCGCTATTGACTAGTTTCATCAGTGCATTGAATTAATAGTTGTAAATTGTAATTTGCTGTTAGTGTAAAAAGTTGTCGATATAGACAACTCGTAGTTGTCGCTATCGACTAGTTTCATCAGTGCACTGAATTAATAGTTGTAACTATGAATATGCTGTAAGTGTAAAAAGTTGTCGATATAGACAACTCGTAGTTGTTGCTATCGACTAGTTTCATCAGTGCACTGAATTAATAGTTGTATCTATGAATATGCTGTAAGTGTAAAAAGTTGTCGATATAGTCAACTCGTAGTTGTCGCTATCGACTAGTTTCATCAGTGCACTGAATTAATAGTTGTAAATTTTAATTTGCCGTTAGTGTAATAGTTGTCGATATAGACAACTCGTAGTTGTCGTTATCGACTTGTTTCATCAGTGTACTGATTGCAAAATTGTCAGTGTGCAAATGCTGTGCACTGTATAGGTTGAAAAAGATTGATAATACAGTGATCCCAACAACATATAGTGATGGAAATAAATGCGTAAGAAAAAAATCAGATTGTGAACTGCACAACGGATTGATCATTTATATTTATATTTATATTCAAGAAGTTCTGAGCACCATTCACATACAACATTTATTACATAACCAGTAGTTACAACAGAATAGATAAAATGTTAACCCATTTACATCAGCAACCATACAAAAAATAGCACATCACGTTTCAAGCCTGGCGCAACCATGTACATCACCAACTGCCCAAAATAGTTACTTCTTCTTCAGTCCTACATGGAACCCAAGAACATAAGCAATTACTACCCAAAAAACAGCACTACCTTAGTTCAAGCCTGGTACAACCATGTACATCACCAACTATACAAAATAGTTACTTCTTCTTTAGTCCTACATGGAACCCAAGAACATAAGCAATTGCTACCTAAAAAACAGCACCGCACTTTTCAAGCCTGGCACAACCATGTACATCACCAACTATACAAAATAGTTACTTCTTCTTCAGTCCTACATGGAACCCTTGAACATGACCAATTGCTACCCAAAAAATAGCACTGCACTTTTCAAGCCTGTCACAACCAATCAGACATCACCAACTATACAAAAATTTATTGCAGTCTTCAATCCTACATGGAACCCATTTACATCAACAGCCATACAAAAACATCACTCCCATTTTCAAGCATGGAACAACCCATTTACATCACTGGTGGAATGCGACAACCTCCACAGTTATGCCCCCTCTCCTTACAATTGGAGCACGTAACAACCCTTCGTTGGCGGCCACGATCTTCGGTCCGTTTCCTGTTCTTTTTTGGATGCCCTGGTTGCTTAGTTGCGAGCGGTGGAAGAATTCTTTCTTGAATTGTGCCTTCCCATTGCTTACTGTCTCGTGTAGCATGCAGAACTTCATTATATGTTGTACGATATACGCTAGACAGATACCAATGCTCGCAAAACGCATAAGGATCGTAGTTCCTTACCTTCATTGATGCCAGTGCATGACAGCATGGGATGCCCATGATCTCCCATTTACGAAATGTACAAGTTCTGCGTTCGAGATCGACCACGTCCACGTATTCAGCGGACTAAACATGAAATTCAACGAGACCAACAACGCGAACATAAACCCTATGGGTTTCCTCCATTTCTTGGCCCAAGATTTTTTCTGCATATGGAGTTAAACGGGTGGTTACACTCTCTGACTGAATATGGCGCTTTTGATAGTATTCCATTAACTTGGCACGTATCTCCTCGACCTGTTTAACAATGGGCAGTACCCTTGTGTCCTTTAACAGACTGTTCGTGCACTCAGCCGCATTACTAGTTAACATGTCATACCGACGTCCTTGTACGTATGCATTCGACCAACAGTGCTTCCCAATTGCCTCAATATAGTTGAAAGCCTCTTGGCTGACTGCACGTATATCCGCCATATATGCCTCATAAACATAAGGCCTATAGGACTTTGCAGCACACCAGAATTTCATAACGATTGCCCCGTCATTGAAAGCGGTTTTTATATTTTCAGCAATGTGACGGCAACAGTAACAGTGCATTGCAGAGGGTACAGTGTTTTGGAGAGCTGGAATAAGACCCTTCTGACGGTCAGAAACAATAGTCAAATTTGGTGGCACTCCAAGAGCAATGAACAAGTTTGCAAGGAACCATTCCCAACTATCTCGACGCTCGGCTTCCGCAAAGGCAAAGGCGATGGGTAATAGCTTATGATTCACATCGTATGTCACGGCTACAAGCAAGACACCAGGATATTTGCCTCGGAGATGTGCACCGTCTACGGCAATCATCGGTCTCAGCGAAGAGATGAAAGACCTAATACAAGGTCCAAATGACCAAAAAACTCTTCGGAAACGATCATCAGACGTGGTGTCTATGTTTGTTATTGTCCTAAGATTGGTTTTCTGCAGTTCCATACAGTAGAGAGGTAGAAGCTGGAAGGACTCCTCGTATGATCCTCGCACTATACGCAGAGCCATATCCTTTGCTATAAGTGCCTTCCTATAGCTAATAATTGACCCGAATTCCATTTGGTAGTCATTCATTATCTCCTTCGGCTTTAAATCGATGTTCTGTTTGATTCTATCCATGATGAATTCAGAAATAAGGGCTGAACTTGCTTGACGATGTGCCATGCCCATCATTGGCTTCGAGCATTGATGTTTAGGATTGTACGTTCTAACTTTAAATTGTGGTCCTGATTCTACAATAGAAGCGTGGATCCGCCAAGGACAACCCCCATCTTTGCAGCCAGCAATCACCTTCGTCGAGTTGGTCTTCAGGTGTTTAAGAGTGAAGTTGCCATAAATTGCAAACTTGGCAAGAGTATTCCGAAATGTCTGACGATCAGGGAACTCACGGCCAACCCACATTTCATGAGCCGAGTTATTACCAACCTCCGTTTTAACCTCTTCAGGCTCCATTCTGTATTCAAAATCAACAACTAAATCTTCATTTGAATGATTGGTAGTGTAAGCTAGATTGGCATCAACTCCATTGCTTTCGACCTTCGCATCTGCTATCCGACGAATCTGTCAGATGGCAGGTTGTCTGTAGGTCTGAATCCCATCATGATTCTTCACTCCAACATCAATATCATCACAAAAAGTATCGACTCCTGTCGCCTGATGTGGACTGCATTCATTACGCACGGATGTGAAATGCATTTCATTGTCTTCACGGAGATCAACAATAGGTAGAGATGCTGCGGGCGTTCGCTCTATGGCTTGCTTTCCCGTACAAGTTCTTGACGAGGTCCTCGTTTTTTTTTGCACAGTTTTGAGATCGAAGATTCCGTTCATACCTACAATGAATCAACAAATGTCAATAAACAAGTAGGAAGACATACTTAGTATTTGGTAATCAATTAATTTAGCAATACAGCCTATGCACATACCTCCATTTTTCTCCTCCTATACATTGCCTTATCTTCGGACCGTTGAAAACATATAAATATATCCCATTCACGTCTTTCTCCGATGCTTTGAACATCCTCCTCACATCATTGTCGTCGTCAATGCTTGCCATTGAAAATGCCCGTCCATTGTGATGAAGGTATTGTATGCTTAATCTCTGGATGATTGAGACCCAATTAGATGCTTCAGCTGCTTCGTTAACCAGTGAGTCATATGTTATGTCCGTCGGTAAATACCTCATCTTTTGATTTCCTCCATTGTACACCGGACGGATTATATCGAACTGGAAGTCACCGTCATAGTGGAATATAACCAACACATCCCTCACTGACATGCTATCATCAAATCACAATAACAGCATTTAGAAAAATATGAATTATACATACATGTTGAAAGACAAAGCAACTTTATATTACTGAACAATAAGCCACAGTTAAAATGCCCATGCGGGGATATGTTTGATCATAAAATAATCATTCTGGTCACATTAGAGTAATATAATGTGGTAATAAAAAAATGTATTGAAAATAAACAATGGGGGAATAGATAAAAACAGTGCATATAAAAAATAAACCCCCTTTCAAAACCCTAAAACCCAAAAAGGAAAATCGCCATTAACCAGAATCATAACAAAAAACGCCATCAACCAACCACAAAGCTGAATACAGTGAGTCATATATTGGACACCATGTACATAGTCAACCGGCATTTTTAGGGTTCAGACCACGGTTCTATTCCTTCTAACAAGTCTATACAAGAAAACGAATCAAGCTGAACCTCTTTTAGGCTAGATGATGCTATATAAGAAGGAATTTATTGTGTGTACCAACCTTTTAATGGAATCCAACAACCGCTTTGGCTAATTCAATATAGGAGTTTTCTGAGATGGAAAATCGCCAGAGAACCAGTTGCAAACGATGAATACGGTCTGACAAAGAAATGCAGGCACGGGGCGATGGATAAAGGGTTTTCGCATATTTGTCGATATCGACAACTTAATTATCGATATCGACAACATCGCTAAATGACAAAAAAAAAAAAAAAAAAAAAAAACACACCCAAAGGACCCCTCCCGTCTCTAAAAAAAAGCTGGGTCCTCTCCTTACTGTGGGCTCACTAATGGGATTTATTCAGTAGTTTCCTCGGAGGAAAATCATTGTGTGAGAGAGAGAGAGATGAGAGATGGAAGAAAGAAAATCGCTGGGGTGCGATCGGCGAGAGCTGGTGAACCCATGGCGGGAGAACAGAAAAACCGCCACCATACTGCCGTAAAACAAATCTTATATGGGCGGAAAATTCGCGCGTACTACTGAAAAAAATTTCGTTTTTTTGGAAATTGCATTTTAGTATTTCTCACTTTATGGGGAGGAAAATATGCATGTTCGATACATATAAATATTTCCCAAAAAATAGTACATGTCTCTCCATATTGCGGCTGTCTTTGTAAATCAGTCCCTGATAACAACGTTTAGTGGCGGAAAGAGAGAGGTACGACCGCGGCTCAAATAATTATTAGATTCGAATACGGTAAATTGATATATGTACATGTATATAATTGGAATTGAAATTGGTTCCTTAGCCAACTATCACACATGCAATCCAAGCCCAAGCCAAAGTCCCTTGGAGAAGGCCAAGGGCCAGAATCAGAAAAAAATAAAACTCTTTTCCTCATTTATCTATGCATTCAATTGGACATTATAAAATGCGTCTGCTACGTTACGCAAAATTGGATACATGAGAATTTGTTGTTAAATGAGCTTGTTCGTCTGGATGAAATTGATATATACATGCATGTTTGTTTGCATGAAATTACATGTCTATTTTATCCCTTGTGGTGATAGGCAAATCTGATATCTCAGATCATAAATCTGTCACTGGACATAGCAGACAATTCAAAGAGTCAGGTGAATCATCTGGATATAGCCCAGCCCATACAAAACCCCAAGTCCCACTCTCATCGCCCATGCCATCCCTAGTTGAAGTTGAAAGTAAACTCTTATCTTTAAAAAATAATAATGCGGACGTACAACTTCAAACCTACGGCTACTTAAACAATATTTCTTTTGATAGGATGCTTCTAATTTCTCACAAATGCAGCCATAGAAAGATTCCATCAAATCCCTTTATTTTTAAAATCAATTGGAGTGGAGTGAAATAAAAAGTATGAATAAAATATATAGTGAGTTATGATGGTATTTTATTTTTAGTTGTTTGGGATGGAATATTGTTGACTTTTGGTATGAGAAATGGAGTTTTTTTTATCTTTTAGTTAATAAATGTAGTTGCTTTTTGACTTTTTGTTGAAAAAATTCGAGAGAATTTTGGTAAAAAGTGTTTTTGAAATAATATTTAACTTGACTTCACTCCACTTGACTTTACAAGTGAAATTACTAAACTAAATGAATCTGAGCAATTCTGATTCGAGCTGCACCATTTGTGACCTACCTACTGCTGTACATGTACTATAAATTCAATATACATCAGGCATTTGGACTGCCTGGATTCATGGATATATTGATATTTTTTGGAACCTACCTACGACTATATATTGATATCTTCTGTTCGTGGATAAGATTGCCGACTTTTCATACCGACTAGTCAAATTGTATTCACATGGACAAGATTGCCGAGGGATTAAGTGGAAATTGACTATGGTATTTTTTTATTCTTTTCTTAGGTACAACTCACTTGCCTTCACTTGCAAGGGGCTAGCTAACTTCTTTACTAGAATTTGTGATAAGGATTTGGTTTGTTGTTGAGTTGATGAAATGATACGATGGCTTATCTGTTAGCATTTATAACAAAAGTTTTAATCGCTATTTTTGATCTTATTCTCTTTCCCCTCCTTAACTTTCTTTTTCTTGTTTGCCCATCGGCAATCTTATTTCCACTTAGTAAAGAATAAATTTAAGCACATCAAGAAAATCTTGTCATTTCCTTTTATGAGATAGACAACTGATCAAAGTTTCTCAATTTCTTCTTTCTTCACCTACTTATTTCTTAGAAGAGCCCAAATGCCATAAGTAATCTCCCACATACTTCACATGAGTGCAGGGAGTGGAACTCACAATGCGGCCCACTCGAGCCACCCAAATGGATTTTATGCCATAATAATAGGATTTTCACAAATTCTAATTAATATAATCTTACGCATTATAACATGTTATATTCAATGACTAGTGATTGCCCGTACCTGAAGGCACGACGCACCACGTTTTGAGCACAACTAAATCTAATTAATCTTATTTTGGCCACCCAACAACTAACCTGAATTTTGGCACCCTATGAGGGGTAATTCGGTCCACCCTATTTAACAATGTCCTGATTAGGTCCCGAGTGACAGATCACATATTATTCATGGACCTCTGTTTGCCCTAGAAATTGGCTCATTGCAATCTGTTCGTCGAAGGCTTTCCGTCCATATATAGAACTTCGAGATCCGACGAGCGGATCAGAAATCATAATAGCAGGTCCCGCACCCCCGAAGTACCCACATGAAGAATCACCTATCACTTCTAGACCCCTGATCGCCCCGAAAGTTGGTTCGTCGCGATCAACTCATCGAGGGCTTTCCATCCATATATAGAAGTTTGAAATATGACGGGCGGATCAAAATCTGCGAAACCTGAGTCCCAGTGATTATTGCCCAGATCGGACCCACTGCAGCGCACCTTTTGGGGCCCCAAACCTCTGATCCAGACCCTGATTGGGCCCTTAACTAAATCCGTTAGACCTGACATGAATCTGACACAATCCAACCCATCAAACTCTAGCCCAAATCAATCTGAACCTAAATCCAACCCAAACCCATCTAGCTTGAACCTAACCCCAGACCTGACCCAAACTCCTTGACCCGTCGCCCGGATAAGGGAGAAAGAGTCCAGGGATCTAGGAAAGTAGTGTCCCAGATCTCTGGACTCTCAAACCCCTTAAACAACTCAACCCCGTTCCTCTTAATCTCAGCCTTAGGATTTATATACATAAATCCAAGCGTCCAAGATATGGGGAATTCAAAAACTGAGCTCTCTTACAAAAGAATTTTTTTTGACACCTTTTTTATCAATGGCGAACAATAAGAAAGTAAACACTCTTGTTTTTCTTTTAAATGAAGAAGGGATGACAATACCTGTAAATAACTCAAACTTGCTCCCCTTTTTGCGCCGTACAAACCAAGATGTGAACGTGTTTTGATGGGGATAGCAATACCTGTAAATAACTCAAACTTGCTGTCCCTTTTTGCGCCGTACAAATCAAGATGTGAACGTGCTTTTGATGGTGATAACAAAAAGTTATAAATTTCTCCATTTTTAGCCCATTTTTTCATTCACCTCTTAAATCTAAGGGTCCAAAATATCCCTAGGATTTATGTACATAAATCCAAAGGTCCAAAATATGGGGAATTAAAAAACTGAGCCCCCTTATTTTATATATATATATATATATTTATGCCACCCGTTTATGCATTACATAGGATTGATTATTAAATGTAAATTAGATCTATGAACTTTCGTTACTAATTAATTCATGTTAACTTTTTATATCGCTTTTTTGTCGGAAGTTCTTTTTTTAATTATTTCTCAAGTTTCTCGTTAAGAGATATTTTTTACCACCCTAAGGTGACGTTTGGTAAGCATCCATGGTAGGGAAGGGATTCTATGATCCTGATGATTCCTTTGTTACAATGGAATCAAGCCATCCTTTGTAAAGAGAGTTCTAGGTTTGGCACTGAAAGAGGATTCCCACCATTAGTAGACTATGTGATACAATAGTTGTAAGTTTCTTGGAAATAACTCAATATCTATGACGAATTAGGATCTCAAATTTTTACTCAAAGTTAATTTGGACCATCTAGAGTATTTGAACGGTTTGGATCGTGCGAAGGGACCCCACAAAAATAAAAAATTAATATTTTAGAATCTGGACGTTTTTACAAATATCTCGATATCTAGACATGATCAACGGTTGAAATTTGATCAACTGGTCGTTTTAGACCTTCCAGAGACATCTCACGGTTTAGATCATGATTTCGGGCCCCACAGAAATAAAAAAAATGAAAAAAATACACTGTTTTTCATCCCGTTTTTTGCCTTGTGTGAAATCAACGGTCAATAGTTTTGGGCCAATTTCTCATGATCCATATTGAATCAGACTGCCAAATTTGGACCCTGAGCCGTTTTGGGCATTTTGAAGAGATTGAACGGTTTGGATTTCGTAAATGGGCCCCACAGAATTTCAAAAATTGCCATCCAATGGTCTGGACGTTTTTGTAAATATCTCATATTCCGTGAACAATCAACGGTTGATATTTGATGTCCCAGCCGTTTTGGGCCTTTTAAACAAGATTATCGGTTCAGATCTAAATTGTGGGGCCTAGAAAAGGTTAGATTTTGAAAAAAACGGACAGCCCAATACTACCGCTCGCGGCACTGTAGCTCCGCCTTTCAGTGGATGCGCTGATTTTGTGTTTCAGACGGGGGGAGCTCTGACTAGGTTAATGCATGGGAGCATGGACACATGGATTCTTGGAAGGGGCTTTCCTTGCATTACCAAATGTGGAAAATCCACGGAAGCGCAGAAAAGGTGCGAGGAATCACTGGTGAGGATGCTTACCAAATGTCACCTAAGAGAAAATCTTGGCTTTGCCACTGACGTCACCTAAGTCCCCAACTATAGTTGGAGGTCGAATCTGATCTTGTCTATAGAGAGGAAGGTGCCTGGCGATTGAGCTAACAGTCAATTAATTGACAATATTGGTGATTCAATAGCCTCTAACAGTCAATTAATTGACAATATTGGTGATTCAATATCCTCTTTGGTTGATATAGACATGGGAATGGCTTGGGTTTCAAGAGAATGTGCCCCAATCCACTCATATTAGGAGTATGTTTGGAAGTGGGTTGGTTGGATTTAGGAAGGATATGGGTTCTTAGATTTTAACCAAGCCAGGTTTGGGGTGGATTTAGATTTTGGTCATTGATGACATCCCCCACCCCATTTGAGTTATATACTATCCAACAAGTTTTATTAGATAAAGCTTTCACTAATACATTCAGTAGGATGTAGTGATTGATGCTTTTCAACAAGATAGTGGTTTCAAAACCTAACTTTTGCACAATATTTTTTCATGTTTTATATTGAAATTATCACCAAACCCAGCACAATCATATCGGTCATGGATCAGTAAGGGTGGGAAATGGATTGGGTCAAGTCAAAATAGGTCAGGTTGACATAGGGTATCTATGAGTGGAAGTCCCACCTGTATCTAACCTCAACCTACACTGATATAGGCCCAACTCTACCCGACCATACTCATGGTTGAAACTTCTATTTGTATGGTTTGGTATTTTACTTGCAGAATAAATTGAAGTGGATGATTACTTTAAGAGATAACAAAAAAAAAGATGAGTAATATAAAAGGTATAAGATTTCAAAAATAGTCTATTTTTCTTTAAAGAAAGTCAAAAAGTAATTCTCTCATTTCACTAAATGACAAAATGTCTCTTCTTTCTATTTAGAAAAGTCAAAAAAATTTCTTCTCGCGCCACACAATTAAAAAAGAAGTCAAGAAGGTGAGTTTTAAAATTGTGTTTTTTATATGACCCTCCTTTTTTTCTTATCTCTTAAAATCACCTATCATCTCAATTCACTTAATAAGTGAATTATCCAAACTATTTGTTGGTCGGGAGGAGTAAAATGAAATGAAACTGACTGTCAAACCATAATAAATTTAGAGGGAGTTGTAGGTAAAAACACCTTTTTGTTATTTTGTTGTTGTTAAAGAATACATTTTTGTTATTTTGTGCTTTTAAACGGTACCTTTTGTCATGTTGAGCACCTTAAAGTACCATTTGTGATTTTCCCTTCAACTCCTTCTTTTTTTTTTTTAATCTTAATTTGACACTCAATTTTATTTCATTCTACTCCTACAAATAAAAAAGGGTGTTGTAAGTTTCTTTCCTAAGCAAGCAATAGACAAAAATATTATTATAATTTTCTAAACTTTCTCCTCTTATGTTTTAAGCTTATAAAGTTTTTCTCCTCGAAAAAGGTGAAATTGAGGAGAACCAAAAAGGTAAAAGACAAAAACAACCCTATAACATTTCAAATTCTTTATTGAAGGGTAAAAAATGTTGCCAACCACCTTTTGCATGTACATCTCTACCTTTTTCGACTTATGTTTTGAATTCTCATTAAAACAAAACATGCCTTAAAATTTAAAATGGTTAAAATAAACATGCATCTCTTTTATGGGATGCTGCTGAATTTACACCAATCGAATATTTTTACTTTTGTTTTTGTTTTTTTGTTTTTTTATTTATTTTTGTTCTCCTGTAA
Organism: Litsea cubeba; assembly: GCA_012931725.1. Taxonomy (NCBI): domain Eukaryota; kingdom Viridiplantae; phylum Streptophyta; class Magnoliopsida; order Laurales; family Lauraceae; genus Litsea; species Litsea cubeba. The sequence continues at coordinate 61,185,800 of CM022948.1, forward strand.
ATACTCAAACCCCCACGCACATACCCAAAACCTTCTCCATGAGGGTTACATCTTATATATCCCAATCTAAGATTGAGCAAATGATTGATAAAGTATAAAATACACGAATTTATTTTTATTATTGAGAAATTCTCATATGCATACACCTCTCGCCTTATTACGGTGAGGGTAACATAGAAGGATCGACCTTATGATCCATCAAAACCATCCATATACATGGTACCCATTCGAAATACACCGGATCCAGCAAGTTTTCACTGATCCTAATGGACCGGACCGTTGGATCGAAAGTCAAATTTTTTTCTTTAATATAAAGTCATTAAACTTGTAGGCCACGTGAAAGGATTAGAGGCATGGGATTGACCTCAAACTTGATATCTAGGCTATTCCAAGATGGCTCTTTATATCCCCCTAGTCCCATGATCAGTGGGGCCCCATCAAGCTACATCTCATTATAATAAGATGAGAGGAGTATGCACATGAACATTGCCCGTACTTACTTTTTAATATTTTATTCTTTCATTTTATATATGCTCGATTCCACTGCCAGACCAACTCTTATTATAGTAAAACTTTGATTACATTTCATACAAAATGAGAATTGGTTTTGATTTCTAATAGGTGGATCCCACTGTAGATTCCCACTAGAATCCCCCAACCCGGGAGGGGCAGCCTCAGTCGATCTAAAATCCAACAAGGATTTCTCAAAAGAAATTTATTTAGGTCAATGGTTACAGCAACCCAAACCAAATTCAATATTCTCAGCTTCTGTTCTAAGGTTCAGTTAGAGATTAGGACAATTGCCATCTGAACTAACAATGAGTTGATTCCGGGCTAAGTTAATACTTGCTTAGTTGGTCTGCCAGGTTGATGAACTCCAGTCAAATCCATCCTAACAATTGAGTTGGATTGAATCAACATATTTGATCATGTGATAAAGTATTTGAAAATGATGTCACCATGAATAGTTTAAGAGAGATTCATGGTACTGTAGAGAAAAAAAAATTGTTGTAGAGAATCAAAAACACACTTTGGAACTCCGGATTTGTAGGAGGAACTTGATGCGAGTCTCTCTGGGGAAGAGTCTCATCAACAGTAACTAAGGTCAGATCAGAGAAATCCAAAGCTCAACGAGTAGAACTCCACATTGGGCCTCACCTATTGAATATCTGGTTCGGTCTAAATAAAGTGCGTTCCATTATATGGGGTGTCCTCGAATTTTATTCCAATATGAGATTGAACATTAAAAATATGACTACAAAATCCTATGCATATTAATTAATTCATTTTTTATTTAAACGCGAAATCTTATAGTGGGACTAACTCCATTTAGGATAAAATTTGGCAGTTTCCTGTATAATGGGAGGGAATTTATTTTAACCTGCTCGGATGTTAAACAGGTGGGATTCACTGCAGAGTTCCACTCCTTCAATTCAAATTTGTCTCTGTCAAGGCCTTAGATGATCCAGATTAACAGAACCACAATAACTGGATTCTGGATTTCATTGGCCGTAAGAGAATATGAATTTGCAGTTCACCTGCTCAAAATCAGTTCTATTAATAGTAAGATGTGCTGACAAAATCTCTCTTAATACAGATTTACAGAGCAGTAGGCTCGACAAAGTTGGTGGTGATTTCATGATGATTGTGGTCGTGAAGATGATGACATCCCACCTTGTCATATTAAGAAAAGTTTTAATCTAAGTATGAATTATTCCTACCATTAGATTGATGATGTGTAAAGTATATTAACTGATTTTTTTTTCAGATTTCAATCATTTGCCTTAGATGCAATCAATCTTAAGGTGAGCATAAGCTCATTAATGTGATTTTTCAATGATAGAACAAGGTGAAAAAGTGAAGTCTACTTGGTCTGACTATCAAAGGTAGGTCTCACTGATGGATTTGAAGCAATGAACCATGCACAAATAAAGTATTTTAAAACTGATTAATTAATTACGATCCTTATGCTGATAGTTTTTTTTTTTTTTTTTTTTTTTTTTTTTTTTTTTTTTAATATTGTTGTTGTTTTGAAACTTGTTTTAACATATAAAACTCATTCATGCAAGCATGAAAATACCCATAGAGATCGATCCCTAGTCATCCGGGTGAGCAACCCGAGGATCCAGACTCTTAATTCTGTTTAAAATCCCATAAGTCAAATCCAAAGTCATGTTTAATCTGTTAGTACAGCTGCTGTTGCCAACTTTGCTGTTTCAAAACGCTGCATGGAGATTCCTGCAGTAGAAAACTCGCATGCAATAATATAAGGAATTGCCAACTTCCATCAGAATATTTATATACTTCTCTGGAGCCCTCTGTAAACCACCCTACTGCTCCTTCTCTTTCCATTCTTTCAAAAATGCCTCCGGAGTTTTGTTGAGAACTTGAGTCTTCTCTTAAGAAGCTCATCTTTCTTCATTACATTTTTCAGCCTAAATACATTCAGGCTTCAAGTTTGCATCAGAAATTGAAAATTCTTTCTGTGTTTCGGTGGGTTTCGTTTCACGGAGAAAACCCATATGTTTTGCTGGAATTTTCTTAGCCTACACACGTCAAGATTGCGGATCTAGGCGGCAGAAGCTGCAGAACTTGAAGAGTTCATCTGGGTATTTGGTGGCTTTGGCTACCTTTCCTGCTTTCATCCTATGGACAACGTAGATCTTTACAAAGTTGAAAGCATGCGTCAAAATGGTACTTCAATGTGGAGAAGCAATACTCTTGAAGATGTCTTCACACAGTCATCGCACCACGAAGATGATGAAGAAGCTCTAAAATGGGCTGCTTTAGAGAAATTGCCTACTTACAATCGGCTCAGGAAAGGGATTCTGGGTGGAGTGGATGGTGGAGAGCTCAAGGAAGTCAACATTAAGGATCTTGGGTATCAAGAGAGAAAGAATTTGTTAGAGAGATTAATTAAACTTGGAGAAGAGGACCTTGAAAATTTCCTTTCGAAGCTCAAGAACAGAATCGAAAGGTACCCTCCTCTATCTGTGTTTTGTATTCATGGTATTGGAAACCTGAGTCTCAGCCTGTCATTACCTTGTTCACAGTCCACTTAATTTGCATTCGTTCGTACAATTTGTAATTTGAGAGGTTACTTGATGAGAAAATTCGATGGACTAAGTCCAATGGATTAGCTTTTCAATTCATCTGATATGGAGTTGGAGTTCTACAAGTTCATCAACTCATTCATCTGTGTCCATGTTTCAAGTCCATTGCACGAGCGCCCATCTAAAATCCAAAACACTCAAAATAACTGTTTTTCTCTAACTCTACTTTGGGCTAAATTTTACTTAATCAGGATTGGGCACACAATCAGATTGATCACATGTAAGTAAAAGATATGGTTAAAATAAACACCAAACTAAAATTCTATGCTTTACTGGTGATCAATCATAAGGTGGGGCCATCTCTGATCAGAGTTTGACATGGACTAGTGTCAATGCATATATGTGCAGTGCTTTTGAGAAACTTGGATTTTAAGGTAGGCCGTAGGCCCCATTGATGGATTTATGGGACTCGGCTTTGGTAAACTTTATGTGAAAAGTTTGCTAATAGTTCATGAATCCAACTGCAAATTGTTCAAACAAACTATTTATAGTTTGAAGGCCTTATTAGTGGGAGAATATTTTCCTACAAGCAACTGCAAGTGCAGTCCAGCACTTACTAGTGAACATTTCCCCTTAATAGTGAAGTAGGTAACTATGCTTCAAATCCTTGTATCGAGGAATCATTGATGGGTCTGTTTCTGTTCATTGATGATGCTCAGAGTTGGCATTGAGCTTCCCACAATAGAAGTACGGTTCGAGCATTTGAGCATTGAAGCTGAAGCATATGTTGGTAGCAGAGGTTTACCCACAGTCATCAATTTCACCTTTAATATCCTAGAGGTAACTCTCTTGATAAATATGTATCTGACAGTCTGCAATCTACTTCGTTTTCAAAAGTTTTAATCTAGCAGCTCCTCTTTCATTTTGAAAGGGTATCTTGAATACACTACATATTCTTCCAAATCAAAAGAAGCCCATATCAATCCTTCATGATGTCAATGGAATCATCAAGCCTCATAGGTAAGTGAAGTCCTTCAATCAATTCACAAACAGCCTTTTTTATGATTATCTATTTTATTTGCTTTAGATTCATGGAAGGATAAAGCTATTGGTTCACCTTCAAACTTGGCAGGATGACTTTGCTTTTAGGACCTCCGGGTTCTGGTAAAACAAGCTTCTTGTTAGCATTGGCAGGAAAGCTTGATAAAGATTTAAAGGTAGAGATTTTTTATTTTTATTTTTTTCCCTACCTATGCATTGGGGAATGTTTGCTATGATTTTCTAATGATAACACTCAAGGGACTACATATTCATGCAAGTCATTGTGTTGTCATTACGAGGAACATCCCTGTTTATAAGGACAAAATAAGATAAAGAAACTTAATCTAATTTTCAAACTTATGTAAAACTCCAATATAAACCCAACTGTTATCATATCTAACATCAATACATCAGGTTTCTGGAAGAGTAACTTACAATGGCCATGGCATGGATGAGTTCGTACCTCAGAGGACCTCTGCTTATATCAGTCAGTATGATACTCACACTGGGGAAATGACAGTGAGAGAAACGTTGGCTTTCTCTGCTCGATGCCAAGGAGTTGGAGCCCGCTATGGTTAGTTTAGTGAATGGTTTGAATTATCACAATTCGATCAAGTTATTTACAGATTTTCAGTCAGTGACCTCCCTATTTCAACAATAATCTGCAGAAATGCTGAAGGAACTTTCAAGGAGGGAGAAGGAAGCAAACATTAAACCAGATCCAGACATAGATGTATTCATGAAGGTAAAAAGTCAGGGACATACTTTTGGATCTAGTTTTGTTTCTTTTATGATATATTTTTGACCTCTAATATCGAAATATTACTGAACAGAGAGCTACCCTTACTATGCGATTGGACTTCTTTTCTCAATGATCCTCTTGCCATAGTCAACTTGAGCGTCTTTTTTAATATGCTTTGCTTGAGACTAGTTTCTTGCTATTAATTCCATGTTTGCATGCATTTCTTTAACATTTTCTTAATTTGTCATTCTGCAATTTTCAAGAGTGCATGTGCACAAGGATCATGAATGACATGTAGATTTTAAACAGTTGGAGACTGAGTTCTTTTTTCATCGACTTTGGTACTCTATATTAGGCTGCAATGTTGGAAGGGCAGAAGGAAAGTGTGGTTACAGACTATATTCTTAAGGTATGCACTCTAATAAAAATCTACATAAATTTACTAAATTGGATTTCCGTGTTTTTTTTTCCTAAATCAATTGAAGCTTGTCTCAATCTATTTCTTTTCGTTTCTTCAATTGAAATAACAGATTTTAGGACTGGAAGTATGTGCTGATACCATGGTGGGGGATCAAATGCTGAGAGGCATCTCAGGAGGGCAAAAGAAGCGTGTCACGATAGGTAGAGAAACTATAAGAAAAAAATGGAAAAAGGAAAAACTAGAATGGTATCATCAGTAGGCATTCTCTGTGCTCGTACTCAACTTGGTCTCATTTCTTCTGGATATCAATTTGGTATAGGTGAGATGCTTGTCGGACCAACAAAGACTCTTTTCATGGATGAGATATCAACTGGTCTTGACAGCTCCACGACCTTTCAGATTGTCAACTCCCTTCGACAAACCATCCACATTCTTGGTGGGACAGCAGTAATCGCTTTGCTTCAGCCAGCACCTGAGACTTATAACCTCTTCGATGACATTATTCTTCTCTCTGATGGACAAATTGTCTAATCAGGCCCCTCGAGAGCCATGGGCTCGAGTTTCTTTGAATCTATGGGTTTACTAAATGCCCTGACAGGAAAGGTGTTGCTGACTTCTTACAGGAAGTAAGTCTACTATTCCTCATAATCACTAATTTATGCTGACTGGTCACAATTGTGGTTTATAAACTCAATAATAAATCCAATGTTGGGTTTCCTTACATTCCAGGTAACATCAAGAAAAAGACCAGCAACAATACTGGACAATTAAAGATGAGCCATATCGTTTCATTTCTGTCAAGGAATTTGCAGATGAATTCCAATCATTCCATGTTGGCAGCAAAATTGGAGATGAACTTAAGTCCCCTTTTGATAAGAGCATGAGCCATCCTGCTGCTTTGACAACTTCCAAATATGGTATTAGCAAGATGGAATTGCTAAAAGCTTGTACCTCAAGGGAATGGTTGCTGATGAAGAGAAACTCATTCGTGTACATTTTCAGAATGATGCAAGTGAGTTTATCCTAAAACATATCTTGATTTCAAAAGTTTTCAGTCTTAATCCTCACCCTCATTTCTGTTTATTTTCAGATTATTGTCGTTGCATTTGTCACGATGACCGTCTTCATACGTACTGAGATGCACCGTGACTCAGTAACTGATGGAGGAATTTTTATGGGTGTTCTATTTTACTCGCTCATCAGGGTAATGTTTAATGGGTTCTCAGACCTCGCCATGACAGTTGCAAGACTTCCTGTTTTCTACAAGCAACGAGACCTCCTTCTCTACCCTTCTTGGGCGTATTCGCTACCAAAATGGATTCTCAAGATTCCCATATCTGTTACAGAAGTTGCTGCCTGGGTTGCCATGACTTATTATGTCATTGGCTTTGATCCAAATGTTGGAAGGTGAGACTAAACAAATTGAAATCCTCAAATTATTATCAAGATAGTGGACAAATTAGCTAGCTCTCTTTCATGGTTAAGTAGTACTCACTGTAAATTGCCTTTTTGTAGGATGTTTAAACAGTATCTATTATTACTATCAATTAGCCAGATGGCATCTGGGTTGTTTCTATTCATAGCTGCACTGGGTAGGAACATGATCATTGCAAATACATTTGGATCTTTTGCACTTCTTGTAACTATGACACTTGGAGGATTCATTGTATCACGAGGTATGGTAGACTTAGCAATACATAACCTTCGATTAAAAGGCCAAACTTCTTTTCCAGATTCAAAGTTCATCAACTTTTAGACTTTTCTTTTGTTTGTAGAGTGCACTTGAATGCTGCAAGACACTAAGGATGTCTTGATGTCCACTTAAGGAGTGGAACGGAATAAAAGTATCATTTTTGGGGAAAAAGGTCTTTCCCCTGACTTTCCAGTCCAAGACTAATATGGTGACTGATAACAGAAGCCCACCATATGTAGGTTTCGGTTTCCATGCTATACCCTGAACACATAGTGGAATGAACAGCCATCCAGAGGCCTCATAGTGTTTACCATCTAGAGTACATCCAATACACCATCAATTTTGTGCATAAAGCACGTAGTACACTTTTGGTGGATTGATTAATTAAACATATTGTTTGTCTGCAGAGAATGTGAGCAAATGGTGGATCTGGGGTTATTGGATTTCACCTTTAATGTATGCACAAAATTCAATCGCCGCAAATGAATTTCTCGGGCATAGTTGGAGTCATGTGAGAATGTTATCGTTGAACATCAAAGGGATTTTGCTTATTGAAATCGCGAATTCCTGTCAGATCTAATTCTAGCTCCTTGATACAGGTTCCTATAAATTCAACCCAATCATTGGGCATCCAAGTCTTAAAGTCACGCGGAATCTTTACTAGTTCAAATTGGTATTGGATTGGCGTGGGCACATTGCTTGGCTATACATGCTTATTCAATGGTTTTTTCGCTATTGCACTTGCACATCTCAATCGTGAGTATCTTTATATGCAATGCATTAACACAGTTCTTTAGTAATTGGGACAAATTTGTAACTGTGCAATTAAAACTTGGTGGCTCTAATTTTCGCGCTTACAGCATATAAGAAAGGTCAAGCAGTTCTATCTGAAGAAGTCTTGATGGAGAAGCATATGAATAAAACTGGAGATGTCAAAGGTCTCCTCAAACCATCATCCAGGGGGGAACGGATCTGCAAGTGCAACATCTACCAATGGTAAGCTGAGACAGTTTTCATGTACCCCTCGCCATTTGATGTGCATAGGCCATCTAAACCTTTTCATATTATTGAACACTATTGATGAATGGGAATAATATTTGATCAGTATTTGCAAAGACAGAGGATACTAAAAGGAAAAAGAAGAGAGGCATGGTTCTTCATTTTGTTTCCTCTTTCACTCGCCTTTGACAATATCAAGTATTCATAGATATGCCACCGGTAACTTTGAGCTCACAGAAAATTACATGTTCATGTTTTGGTGTTGTACATAAGACAATAATTGATTGACTGAAATTTTACAGGAAATGAAAAAAAGAGGCATACAGGATGATCACTTAATGCTATTGAAGGGTGTGAGCGGAGCATTTAGGCCAGGAGTTCTTACAGCGTTGATGGGTGTCAGCGGTGCAGGTAAGACTACTTTGATGGATGTTTTGGCTGGAAGGAAAAACTGGTGGATATATCGAGGGAAACATCAGCATATCAGGTTATCCTAAGAAGCAAGAAACATTTGCTCGGATATCTGGATACTGTGAACAGAATGACATCCACTCTCCACATGTTACTGTCTATGAGGCTCTTCTCTACTCTGCATGGCTCCGACTTCCCTCTGAGGTTGATTCAGCAACAAAAAAGGTCAGTGACACATAAATGCATGGCTTTTATTCAGATGCACATGTTCTGTCTGTATGATTACAACTGTTTAAACTGGTAATGGCAGATGTTCATTGAGGAGGTCATGGAACTTGTAGAGCTGACATCTTTGCGGGAATCCCTAATTGGGTTGCCAGGTGTAAATGGACTGTCAACTGAGCAACGTAAAGGCTGACAATTGCTGTTGAGCTTGTTGCCAATCCCTCTATAATATTCATGGATGAGCCTACTTCTGGACTAGATGCCCAGGGCAGCTGCAATTGTTATGAGAAATGTGAGGAACACCGTGGATACCGGAAGAACTGTTGTCTGCACAATTCACCAACCAAGCATTGACATATTTGAATCTTTCGATGAGGTGAAGTGAATCGAAAGGAAAAGAACAAAGGGTGCTTCTTTTTTTCGTGTGTACTTGATATCTTAATGGATTATCATTATTATTATTGATTTTTTTTTTGTATGATTGCAGCTTTTTCTTATGAAGAGAGGGGGAGAAGAAATATATGTCGGTCCATTAGGACACCATTCCTGCCATTTGATCAAGTACTTCGAGGTTAGACAAATGGAATGTCGGAAAATGTTAATCGTCTATTTTTTTCTCTTTTTCCATGATATGGTACCTAATAATAATTTATGATTTTTTTATTAAGGAAATAAATGGAGTCAGTAAAACAAAAGATGGTCATAATCCTGCAACATGGATGTTGGAAGTGACAACCATTTCACAGGAAGAGATTCTGGGTGTTAAGTTTGTCGATATATACAAGAATTCAAATCTTTATCAGTAAGTCTCCATACACAGAATTCGATGCATTTTCTCTTTCTCTCTCTTTTAATTTAGAGCTGTTATTTACAAATGTAGTCCTTGACGATTTACGATCTTGTTGTAGGAGAAACAAAGCCCTGATTAAAGAACTAAGTTCACCTCCTCCTGGGTCGAAAGATCTTTACTTTCTGACTCAGTTCTCGCAGTCATTCATGACACAATGTGTGGCTTGCCTATGGAAACAACACATGTCATACTGGCGCAATCCACAATATAATGCCGTACGATTTGTCTTCACAACGTTTGTAGCTTTGATGATTGGAACAATATTTTGGAATCTTGGCTCCAAAACGTAGGCTATATCATGGTCACTTTGTAGCTATATTTCTCACATGTTTATTTAATAGTGGGTCTAAACCTAGTTCATCTGAAAAATAAAATTTTCAGGGGTAAGCGACAGGATCTGTTCAATGCAATGGGCTCCATGTATGCTGCAATACTTTTCATCGGAATACGAAATGCCGCATCTGTGCAACCAGTCGTAGCCATTGAACGAACAGTCTTCTACAGGGAAAGGGCTGCTGGGATGTATTCAGCTTTACCATATGCCTTTGCACAGGTAAACTCATTTTTAAGATCCCATAAATGTCTTTACATGACTCATATCTTTCTTTATCACTCTTGAAACTAACCATGTTATTGAATTTTCTCTCTCCATCGCGGCTCTCCTTAATTCATTCAGGTTGCAATCGAGATTCCATATGTCTTTCTTCAAACTGTAATATATGGTGTCATAGTTATGCCATGATCGCCTTTGAATGGACAGTTCCAAAGTTCTTCTGGTACCTGTATTTATGTTCTTCACACTGTTATACTTCACATACTATGGTGATGGCTGTTGGCTTGACCCCCAATCAAAACATCAGCGCGATAGTCTCATCTGCATTTTCTTCAATATGGAGCGTCTTCGCCGGTTTTCTCATTCCCCGGCCCGTAAGTTGAGACTATCTTTTCCTAACTCTATGAATGTTTTGTGAGATAAATTTTTTTTATTTAAAGTGCTCTAATCGTTTACAGAGAATTCCATTGTGGTGGAGGTGGTATTATTGGGCATGTCCTATTCATGGACCTTGTATGGACTGGTTGCTTCACAGTTTGGAGACATACAGGAGCAATGGAGAGTGGCGAAAAGTTGCAGACTTTGTGAGGATATATTTTGGTTTCCAGCATGATTTCTTAGGAGTGGTATCTGCGGCAGTCATTGGGTTCTCTGTGCTCTTTGCATTTGTTTTTGCATTTTCAATTAAAATGCTGAACTTCCAAAGAAGATGAGAACATGTTTTCATGAGTCAAAGCAAACTTATTGTTGGAAAAATTAGAGAATCTTCTACAAATCAACATCTCTTGGTGCAAAATCTAGTTGTGTTCAATTGCCTTGCAGTGGAAGAGCATGGGAATGTAGTAGAAAATGTAGATTATTAGTCCATTTGTTGATTGTTTAACAAGTTAGATTAGTTGACTTGATCATAGTTTCAATTCAAAGTTTTCCACTAGGCGAAGTTGTGAGTCATAAATATGTTGTAGGATGATTTATTTGTAAGCAACAACAATATGTACTATTATGATCATAAACAACTGAATGTTACTAGTTATAAATAGCTCATGATGTTAACTTACACAATGAGACCGAAAGCATAGACACCACATGGAGATGGATAATTGGACCTACCTATCGAGCCATATATCATATGATTGACGTAGTAGAGTCAACTATGGAGATTTTATATGGGTTTGGTAGATATAGCAGTAGCACGAAAGGATTAAGGAATAAGATCATCGTCTTCAAACAACGACTAAAAACAAGAAATCCACAACAAGAAACTAGGAAAAACTCAGAGAAAACTTGGGGCTAATTTGGCACCATTCCTTTGGGACATTCTTGCATTCCCACGAGCTAAATTACAATGAAATATGTTTGGAAGGATTTTAAAAACCTTTATGTGCAGAGCGTTTCAGAAATAAGCTCTTCGTTGGAATGAAAATTTAGAAATTGATGAAAAATCATTTTTCGCATACTAAAGTGGAAACCCTTCACCATTTTCAGGCGACTGATAAGAGACCTTAGCTCCCATGGGAACATCTCTCACGGAGGGGATCCGTGGGAACTTCCAGTGGGCCCACATTATGATTCATCTAAACCACTGTGTGTCTACCTCTCCCTCTCTCCCTCCATGGCCTGCCGTCTCTACCCCAAGAAACCTACAAAATCATTCTGAAAGGGAATGTCAACGGGATCTATTAAGTTTATGCCCAACAATCTGCGAGCCTAGGTTGTCAATCACAACAAGGGAAGCCATCCGTAATCGAGACTGAGCAATCTCAGATCTAGAATCCCACAAATCCATCATCAGAAAATGCAGAAAATTAATGGGTCCCTGGAAATCTTGATTCTTACAATTTTTTGTTCCACAATCTATACTTCAAAATCCGTGATTTTGAAAATTAATGAGGTCATTCATGTCATTCTGATTACTATAGTTCATTAAAGAATTTTGTCTCGGTCTGAATGAATATGACCATATAATTGTCTTGATAAATTAAATGAAGGAAGAAAGCAAGCCCACATCATCAAACAAATTACTGAACATACATGTATGATAGGCGAGCAGCTGCATATACAAATTGTTGAGTATACATCCAAACACAAATTGAGTACATCAGAAACTATGAACTCATTGATTTTCATAAGATATAAAATACTTCCAAACACAACAAATACATCAGCAACTGCGAATATAAAGATGTTCATAACCACAAAATACATCCAAACACAGTGAATATATCGACAATTGTGAGTATAAAGAATTTCATAAGCCACAAAATACATCCAAGAGCCATGTTTAAATATCATAGGACATCAACAACTGTGAGTCCACGCATTTCAAATGTCAAAACCATGGTCTTCCTAAACTTTCTCCATTTGCATGGAATCCATGCAAATTTTATGTAGTCATGCCTATCAACTTCTTAATTTTTAACCGATATGATTGCCAACCACAATGAAATGGAATAATGCCTGACATATCAGACAATTGATTAGACAAAAATGACAAGCATTGGTATTAAAAAATTTTTCCTAGCTTCATTAAAACACTTCCTAGCATCAAACCCCTTCGTGGTCAGAGGTAAAGATCTCGAAGCAATGCCCTCATCAACATGTAAGAATGGTAACAGTTGGTTTTGTATGTCGTGTCAAATGTAACGACATCCCCAAAGCAAATGTATGGAAGACAAAATGTAGGGAAAGCTTGAAATACATGTGTTATCTTGTCATCTACATCTTTCTCTATGGTGAAAAAGAGTACTGGGTCCATTTCTTTCAGGTTTTTAAAATGGTCATGCTACATCTGAGCGTCTTCGGCCTTCATGTCTTCCCTTCTATCTCTACAATAGTTCTAAACATCTTTTTAAGTACATCTGATATTTTTGTACCCCTGCCTGTATTTCAAACACTCTCACTTGATTTACTCTACATGTATTACAAAATTAAATGTATCTATTAACTTTTTTTTAGCATCAGATGCTATATAGTGTGACCATCGGATAAAATTTCTTGTGAGTAGTACTTAATACATGAGAATGCTCTGCAATAAATTACACACCGTCCATTCCCCCATTCACTTTTCCTTACACGCAATGGAGCACCGCAATTTTGTCTCATTTCTGTACAAGGTCTCTGTTCCATACTATTGACCTCAGCCTTCTCATCAGTGTGACCTCCTTTAAAAGATACCTAATGCTTCTATAAACTATTTCTAATATTGACCTCAACCTTTTCATCAGTGTGACCTTCTTTAAAATATATATATATATATATATAATGCTTCTATAAACTATTTCTCCTTTCCTCCTCTTTTTTTTTTTTAATTCTTTCAAATTTTAAATCCAACATATTTCGCATAAGAATTAGAGAACTTGAAGCAGTCTTTGGATCAGCAAAGAAAAAAAATCCTATTTTTTGGTGTTCTCCATTGGTCTAGTTCTGGAAGATTTGGTTTAAATGCTGAAAACAAAGTTGCATACATCTTATCAAAACACAGTCCCTACCACAATCATGATAATCATCCACCATAATCACAATGAACCAACATCCAACATTTTTTTTTTTTGAATGATAAAACCCAACAAATGTAAAACAAACACAGAATTAAAGAGACTAGCTAAAAAACTTATATGAAAAAATCTAGTATATATTGTGGAAAAAAAATGCATAGGGTTGGAAATGATCAAACATACATTGTGTAGAAAATTTACAAAATTGGAAATCAAAGATCTTAAACCTCAAAAAAGTTATAGGATTGGAAATCAGGAATTTTTGTCTTATAGATTGTGAAAAAAAAAATGTCAGAATCAAGATTTCCAGGGTGCCATTGATTTTCATCATTTTTAGGGGTAGTCTGATAAGTGACAGGGTTTTATATACCTGTGTTTTTGAGAGCTCCATTGCAAAAGGCCCCAAAAATCTTTTGCCCCTTCGTTTGTGTTTCTTGCTTCCTGAACCATTCTTCCATTTCTTCTTTCCTTCGTGAAATTGGCGCGATGTGTGTTTCATGTATTGAGGGTCGATGGGATCTATTTATAAGATCTAACGGCCGAGATCTGGAGCCAGCAAATAGTCCAGCGGTCAATACGATTCTGGTTCTCAGATGGTGGTTCCGGCTCGCCATAAAAGTGAGAGCTTTTCTTCTTATGTGAAAAAAAAAAAAAAAAAAAAGTAGTTAAGGCCAATTTCGAAGAAAGTCAACTAAGGTAAATCCCCATTTCTAAAAAAAAAAAAAAATCATCAAAAGTATTTTAATTCAAATTTTCATCATATTTTTAAAAAAAAATAAAAAATAACCTCATTTCTCCACTAAAAAACTAAAAAACCTCACTTTTCAATAAATAAGTAAAAAAGATTTCATCACAATAAAAATAAAATACCACCATAACCCACTTATATTTTATTATTTCTTCAAAATAATCTTTACTCCACTCAACTCCATTATAGTAAATCCCCCAAATAGCCCCCAAGGAGCCTAATAAAGTTCGGGCCCAGCCCGCTATCTATCAAAGATTTTTTATAATAAATATATAATATGTATGTAGATGCCTTTTACCAATGAATTATTATGATTTATTGTGCTCTATTCATTACCAGGGCCGGACCCAAAAATTCTTATGGGGGGCGGGGGGGCGGCACTATGTAGGAAAATTATTTTGGGAAGGCCACATATAAAAAATAAATGTAGCTTTTAAAACATATAAGGGCTTTTCTAAATTTTTTTAGGAGGGCCATAAGTAAAAATTTATAAAAATCTTATAAAGAAAAATGGGTTTTTTTGAAAATTTGGGGGGGTCATGGCCCCTGCCAGCCCCTTCTGGTTTCCCCCCATATTCATGACATTGATGTCTAGAGTGGCTCCATTTTCAATTTTTGCCGCATTGGCGAATAGATAACTCTAAATCAATTTTAATTAAATTTCAGTTTGAACAGAGTCATGATGTGCTTATGGCACAAACAACATCCAACAGATGAGACTAGTTAAATTTCCTTTGGGCAATATAATTCTATAAAACTTGTGTATTTTTTTCAACATTTATGTGGTTAAAAACTGAGGAAAAATAAAACAGAGATACAAATGCCGATTATTAATTGTTGTCGCTTAATGATCCCTTTCTCGCTTTTTCCTCCCTTTTAGGTCGAGCTCTAATTAGTCATTTTGATATCCATCCATGGGTGTTATTATATTAACTCATAAAAATGAAATAATAATAATGTCTTTTATTTTGATGCAGTTACATTTTAAAATGGTTAAACTTGAGCAACAAAAACAACAGAGATCAATCTCCAGCGGTAACATTTATGATGAGGGATTTGTGTGAATGTATGGTGCTTACTTTAAAAAAAAAATGAAATACACAAATCAAGAAGTTAAGATAATGGGATTAAAACTTGAAATTTTACGTACATATGAGCTCCCTTTATTTGGATATTTCAAAACCCACACCAAATTTATTATTGTTGGGGCACAAAGTGGGCCCCATAGGTCTCCCATGAGAGACATCTATACAGTACCATTTGGCCTAAAATTGACTTGAAGCATTTCCATCTCTCCATGGTCCTCACTAATTGGGAGGAATTTTTTTTAATTGATATTAACAGGTTTCCAAACCTTTGGACCAGAATAATTTTTAAGGTTAAAGTCTCCAATGTAGTAGTGCGGTTTCGAACCCACAACCTCTGGTGAAGGCCTAAACCAACTTGAGGTACCCTTGAAATTGTCATTGGGAGGACCAGAATAAAGCATTTAAAAAAAAAAATCATGTGTTTCATGTCATCCATGACAAATCTGACGATGGGCTCGAATCCAATTTCTGGGTCCGATGAGCCCAATCTTTCTCTCTCCCGCGAAAATCAGTTCTTCATTTCCCGCCAAATCCAAATTCCAAAACTCCCCAAACCCTAGCATTTATCTTTTCGGAAGAAAAGGGAATCCTCATACTTCGAGAAGAAGCAGACGAGGAGAAAGAAGAAGAAGAAGAAGACGAAGACGAATCGGCCATGAAAACCCGAGCTTTGAAGCTGAAAGAAGCTCACAAGAGCAATGGCAGCAGCTCCTTGTGCTCCATTCTCTGGGATCTGGAATCCCACCATCTCGTCACAGCCTCTTCTTCCGATCTCTCCATCTCCATCCACGATCTCCTTCCCCAGAACCCAAAACCCCCAAAGACCCTTCGCCATCACAAAGAAGGCGTCACCGCCCTCGCCCTCAGCCCCAATTCCACCTGCCTCGCCTCCGGCTCCCTCGACCATTGCATCAAGCTCTACAAATTCCCAAGTAATTGTCTCAGTCTCCCTGTCTCTGATCTGTTCTGTTTTGTTTTCTCTCTCTTAATTTGGATATGTTTGCGTCGAGAATTTTAGGCTGAAAATGAAAATGGTCTCTGCAGAAGAATGATTTTAGGAGGTTTTCATTTTTTCATTTTTTTTTTTTTTTTTTTTTGCGCAAGAGGTGGAAACATTTTTCCACTGCAGGAGATGTTTTGCTACAACTAACATTAGAAAATGGAGATATAGAAAATGAAGTCTTCAGACTAAAAAACCACCATCCTTGGAAACAATTTTCATTTTCCGCTGAAACGAGGCAAGGCTCAAGTCAAAAGGAATTCTTAAGAATGGAAAATTTTCTGAGAATGGCATTCAGCCAGCCAAACATTGAATCATGAGAGAGAAAAACCCACATAAGCATTTATCTGCAATTTCTTACCATGCAAGACAATTCTATTCCAGTAATTTATATAATCCTTAAACCAAATGTGGAATTGCCTTTCTATTGGAGTTTAGATTAAAGTCACTATCTACATTGGAACATCAAATAATTTCCCTTTTGATGGGAAATGATTACCCACCTTTCATCCTTAAATTCTATGAATGCAAGGGGCAATCCATATCTTCCCCACTTCTCGCCTCTTTAATACACCTTGGACGAAATTCCCTTTACAATGTGTTACTAGGAAATCAGCACGCAGTATGCAAACTGGTCCTTAGGGGCTATTGCTTTAATTTTCACTCGTTCCTACTGATTCAAAAGGGGCTTTTATATATGGGGTGTTGAAGATGGTGACGAATGAATGCTCAAGGGTGGTGATCTAAGGAGAATTTCAATGTCCTAGGGTAGAATGTGTGCAATCATTTT
Organism: Litsea cubeba; assembly: GCA_012931725.1. NCBI lineage: Eukaryota > Viridiplantae > Streptophyta > Magnoliopsida > Laurales > Lauraceae > Litsea > Litsea cubeba. Next base: position 61,202,908 of record CM022948.1, read on the forward strand.
GATGGTTTTCTTTAACTTCTTCCCTTCAACCCTTCATCTTAGCCTCAGTGATAGCAACATTTTTCCGAGAAAATCGTAGAATTCATATGTATCAGACACTCGGCCTTCGTATTTTTCACCCATTTGGGAAAGGTCAGCTGGAGACTGAATTTTCACTTGTTCATTTTCCTAGTGAACTAATTGCATATTTTTTCCAGGAAAATTCCATCTTCACCCTTTCCATTTTTGAGGATTCCACAAATAGATAGTGTTCCTAGTCTGCAAAAACCAATACAGCTCTCTTTTCCTGCTTTAATTATTTGATGTAGCTTAACATTACATTTACACAGCTTGTTTCTTGGACAATTTAAAGAGTTTAAGCTGGTATAATGTATTTTCTTCAGAACATTTGAAAGAATCCTAAAGGCAAAGCAATTTTTTTTATTTATAAATTCTAGAACCATAAAGCAGTTAATTTCAGAGGAAGTGTTTCAGAACAAATAATATTTCATGCAGTAGTGACTTTCCTTGAGATGAGTTATATATACTTGAGCAAGCCCATTGTCTTATTCACTGCTGTTATTTGGGAGTCTGTTGTATGTTGGGCACAAGGGGAACGATATGGTAGTCATTGCCATACATTGTGGATTCTAGGAAAGCTGAAAGGTGGGGCTTACCCCTACAAAATGTTTGGCCAGAAAAGAAAGATGCAAATCTTCTTAAACAATTATCAAAAAGGTTGTTTCTCTTGGCTGGCATTGTATATTTTCCTTGTTCCAAAAAAATTATTAATTTGAATCTATTCTTCACTGAAGTCTTTATTTATTTATTCTTTTACATCTTGAATTGATTTACTACTTTGCTCAGGTGGTGATTTTCAGCATAACGTAACTAGGTTCACCTTGCCTATTCGCTCTCTTGCTTTTAACAAGTCTGGTACCTTGTTGGCTGCCGCTGGTGATGATGAGGGCATTAAATTGATTGCTACAATCGATGGTTCAATCTCAAGAGTGCTCAAGGGTCACAAAGGGTCTGTCACTGGCTTAGCATTTGATCCTACTGGTGAGTACTTGGCATCTGTAGATGGGATTGGAACAGTCATCTATTGGGAGCTCTCTTCAGGAAAACCAATACACACCCTTAAAGGCATCGCCCCTGATTCTGGTTCTGATGACTCTGTTTTAAATATGGTGAGTTGGAGTCCTGATGGTGAAATGCTAGCTGTCCCGGGTTTGAGAAATGACGTAGTGATGTACGATAGAGATACGGCAGAAAAGCTCTTCTCATTGAAGGGGATCATATTCAATCGTCTGTTTATTGTATTGGTCACCTAATGGGAAATACATGGCCACATCTGGCTTAGATAGGCAAGTTTTAATTTGGGATGTTGATCAGAGGCAGGACATTGACAGACAGAAATTTGACGATAGGATATGTTGTTTGGCTTGGAAACCCAATGCAATGCTCTGGCTGTTATTGATGTTATGGGTAGGTTTGGGCTGTGGGAATCTGTTATTCCTTTGTCTATGAAGTCTCCTACTGATGGTGCTTCTAGTCTACAATCGAGAAGTGGCAATGGACTTCTTTGTTTGATGAAGATGACGAAGAACCTAGTAATTCTGGTAGCTTAAGTGATATCGGCGAAGACAGTATAGTGAATTGGCTCCGGTTAGAAGGAATAAGACTACGGAAACAGTCATCATTTGGTGACAATTCGGAATGAAGATGGTGGAGGGCAAGAGGACTTACTTCCTCGGGTTGAAAATTCCGTAAAAAAGCACCTGCGAAACTTGAAGAGAACTTTGATTCTGGAAAAGCAAAAGAGGGGACTGGAAGTTTGGCAAAGTTTGGAAGATCAAATATGCAGGAGCCTTTCCAGCCGGGTTCTACACCAGTACAGGCTGGGAAGAGGCGATTTCTATGCTACATATCCTTGGAAGTGTAACTACAATTGAAACGATGGCCACTCCCATATAGAGGTTATGTCCATTTGTCAATTTTGTTGACTACTGACTTAAATGATAAAAACGGTATGGACATTAGGAGCCATTATAAAAATATACCAAATGTCTCCACTAGAGTTGTTGGATCAGTATGTTAGGTTTTCTTTTTATTTGGGCAATTGTTGCCAGGTAAATTCACCATAAAAAAGTTATTACACTCATACTCCTACACTTTTGAAATGCAGGTAGATTTCATGACACTGGAAGAGGTCCAAGGGTTCCTTCTATGACTGACTATTTTGGTTTCACCATGGCTTCACTTAATGAGTGTGGGAGTGTCTTCGCAAATCATGTAAAGGAGATAAGAACATGAGCACTCTCATGTATCGCCCCTTCACTAGCTGGGCTAATAACAGCGAGGTCTGTCTTTTGTCTTGTAGGATGAAGTATGCCTGGTCATTCCATGGAAATATGATAAACTCATGTAAATATGCTCCAACGTGTATGCCTGGTCATTCCATGAGAATATGATAAATTCATGTAAATATGCTCCACGTGCATGCAGGGAGTCTGCATGCCTGGTTATCATTTGCATGTGTTATATAATAGTATGTTTGTTCTGTAGAAAACTTATTTGAGGATTTAACTATTGCACTAACCCTAAATCAAATGTGTGGATTCAGTGGTCTATGCGGTTTTTGAAGCAGAGGAAGTGAAGGTTGTGGCCCTTGGTGCTGGCTGGATTGCAGCAGTTACCAGTCTTAATTTTCTTCGTATCTTCACTGAGGGGTGGACTGCAGGTTTGTCTGGAAATTGCATTGAATTTTTTTTCTTTTCCTCAATAGCAGTTTTAAAGAAACTCATAAGAGTTTTTCTGCCTTCTGAACATTAACTGAATTTCATTTAAGAAAGGTAGATACAAAATGAAAAGCCGTCATCGAGGAGATTAGAGATGGACAAGGAAAGGCATAAAAGTAAAGATAAAAAAAAACAGTAATATGTTTAAGAAATCAAACCATGTGAAACAAAATACTGTGTCCGAACCAGATTTGCCAGACCATCTTCTTCTTCACTGAGATCTCTGGAAATGTGGTGAAAGTGGCACCAATAATTATTGGCAGTTACTTTATATCTTCGATAGTATAAAAGAAAAACTTCTAGGGTGCTTGAGCTTCACCATCCATAATGAAATAGCATTTTTGGAGTCCCACTTTACTAGCACCAGGCCATGAAGATGTATCTTTATTAGGAGGAGCGCTCTTTTATGGCCAAAATTCCAGCTCTATTGAGGCCATGCTCAGATGGGCCAAACAGGAGTTTTGCATGATTCACAGTGTGTTTTTGCACAAGATATTATTATTTTTTGATCCGTCACAAGATATTATTTGTTATTGGTTGTGTGGTCCATATCATTTCCCCCACAAAACTATGGGGATTCCTTGGCCCATCCTAGAGTTCAAGCATTTGTTGGACAGAGATGATTAAAAACAGTTTTGAATCACCAAAAGTCTCAAAATGGATTTTTCGTTAATTTCTGTTTTATGTGTTAGCCTATGCAAGTCATTTGATCCTATATGTATCCATTGTTAATCAGCTTGATGCTTGTGGTATTTCTTATTCTTTATAGCCTTTGTTATTCTGGACTTCTTTATAGGGGCTTCATGGAAAGATGGCTCTGAGGTCATTTTGGACCTAGCAATACTTTATCACGGTACCTCTAGCAAAGACTTGGTGCATATGGAAAGAAGTACAGTGATCTTGATGGTGCCATATTTTCTTTTCTTGTGGAGACAACAGTGCCTTGCACCTTGAGTTGGACCGAATGCCTAGGAGTTTATGGAGTATTCAGGAAATCTCCATGCACAAAAGATTGATCAAGTTGCAAAGGCATCAGATGGTGGAAATTTAGTGTAGATGGGAGCTTTACTGGTTATGCCAGCTCCGTGCTGGTTGGGTGTGCTTAGTGATGGGAAAGGCGAAGTAAGACTACTTTTTTAATATCCTATTGGGATGGGTGAGTGGGTGCTTCAATATCATAGAGGATTTATTTTATTTGCATATTAGAGGCCACATAATTCAGAAGTGGCCAATCAAGAAGCGATTAGACAGTTATGCCTATGGAGCAGAATGCTGGCCAATTAAGAAGCAACATATGCACAAATGGATGTAGCAGAGATGAGAATGCTGGGAAGGATAAAATTAGAAACGAGTGCTTTCGAAAGCATTCAGGGGTAGCAACAATAGGGGATAAAATTAGAGAAATCCGTTTGAGATGGTTTGGACATGTCCAACATAGGCTGGTAACGGCGAGTAAGGAAAAGTTTGGCCATGGAGGTTAATGGCCCACCAAGAGGAAGGGGTAGGCCAAAGAGGACGTGGATGGAGGTGGTAAAAATGGATATGAGGAAGTGTAACTTATCTGAGAATTTGGCTCAAGATAGATAGGAATGGAGAAACAAAATTCATTTAGCTGACCTCAACATAGTTAGGACAAGGCTTGATGATGATAATTCAGAAGTGGATTCAAAGTAAATAAACATTGGCATGGACTCAAGGATGCAAGGGAAACTATTGAAGTTGTGTCATTGAAGAGAAGTTGAGAGGATACGAGCAATGTGAACCACTCAATACTACATCTTAAATATGGTGATTTTGACACGTGATTCAACTTATGCCAATCTGTTGGGGAAGTGGCGCAGCGGAATGAGCAACCTTTGATCGACAAACACACACACACAACAACCACAAATAATCAATCATTCATCCACGAAGATGAAGGCACACCAATTTACGTTGCTCGACAAAACAGCCTACGTCCACGGAAATCGCTCCCGTCAATTCCTCTTTCTTCCTTGCTTCTAGGTTAGAGTTACATACATCATATATATAATATATAATCACCACTTTCTTGGCCCCCAAGAAAGTCTTTCTTAGCCCCCAAGAAAACCCCTGCACAATTACCAAAATATCCCACACCCAGTTACACCCAGATTAACCCAATTGACTAAGGCTAACCCATAATACAAGACAATAACCC